>JAAKBF010000379.1:0-25537 GCA_012656075.1 Phytophthora hibernalis
ACCATTCTCGTCAACGTCGGGCTCCGATCCTGGTTTTGTCCACGAAGTATCGCCTGTGAGCATATTGGTGTAGTACAAATCGCCACTTTCGCTAGTGCATTCGACCCACTGTGATGGATGGCCTACTTCTCTGTCTGGTTGCTGGTGTGTGTTGAGCTTGCTCCATGTAGCGAACTGCTGCTCTTCTTCCATCACAATCAGCTCTGAAAGTGCTGGTTGAAGCTGCTTGACTCTTCAAGATCCAGCAAGTGGTTCACAAAAAATCAAGGTTAATGTACATCTCGTTGGAACTAGATCGCCAATAGATTACTCCGTGACAAGGTCTAGACCTGGTTTTCCCTGTTGAGCGTAAACCAGTTGCAATTCTGATAAGTCGTCACAGTGAATGGTTTGATGGTCAAAGATGGCCGTTCCTTCATTTTGGACATGGAGGAACAGGCGCCAAGCCTCCGCGAAGCAGACAAAATGCAGTTCCACTTTCCTGTCGACCGAATGACGCTCCACACCCAAGAAGGACGGCAACTAGATCAAAACAAGGAACCCCGATGTGTGGATGATTGTCAATCGTCTGTCACGCTTCAGTTCTAACGAGTTCGTTTCTTCTTCCAGACTATACTGCTACAATTGAGCGGAGGGCATTGCTACCACCACTACAATGCACACGACAGCGTTATTATAGATAACCAGCTGAACTACTTCTCTGGTGAGTTCACAATGTATGGAAACGTTCTATTTGGTGGCCGTAAACTTTGTCTTGCTATCTTCGCCTGTGAGCTGCAGCACTTTGTACGGGATATTCGTCTCGTCCAGCTCCTTGGCAATGCCCAACTCGGAACGTAACGTGTACTGTGAGATATAGTCCCATGTGTCAAAGTGCTTTTGCATCTCCGGGTCAGGGTCCGCGTACCAGTCATCTGTGCGATGAGAGCAGCAACATACCAAAAGTTAGTGAACTACACACATATTCGTACGGCACGATAAATACTTACGTCGAATGAAGTCCTTGTCACGCATGTCAAAGTGAGACATCATGTGTTCGTATGAGTTGTATATCTTTTTGTCGCTCAGAAGTGGCAAAGTAGGCTTGAACTTGGGGTCAATGTGCTTCATCATGAGTTTTTCCCAGTCAATCGTTTCGAAGAATGGGTGCTCCATGAACTCGGTAAAACCCTTCTCAACGTTGCAGCCTAGTCGATGCTCTGGTGATACTTCCAGCAGACGCTTCAAAAGTCCTGTGCGTTTCGAGTAAGATGCAACGGGAATGTCACGCCTTGTGCCATTTTTTGAAGCTCAATCTTGTGTTGTGTTCGTGGTGACAGCCTGAAGATCTCTTCGTTAGCCACTTCCTGGAAGAAGTTACCACTTGAGTGCATACTAAACGGCTGGAACCCACACACCAGCTCAAAAATCGTGACGCCAAGTGACCAGAAATCCACTGCCAACGTGTACCCAGGCCGCTGCTCTCGTAACCAGCTTACCAGAGATAATCTCCGGGGCCATGTAGCCTCGTGTACCCACTGTCGTTTTCGGCGTGTGAGTTTAGGTAGCACTGGTGTATACCGAAAGTCTCCAGACGTGTCCTCTTTCTTTAGCTTTAATGGGTCGAAACCTGCTGCAAGTCCCATGTCAGCTAGGATTACGTGCCCGTCTTCACCAAGCAGCACGTTGCCAGGTTTCAAGTCACGATAAATAAGGCCCAAGTCGTGCATATGGTTCAGCGCTAACCCAATCTCGGCTGCGTAAAGTCGAACTCGATCCTCGTGAAGGTAGCCATCTCGAGACGACTTCAGCGCGTCGCCCAAATCTCTCCTCCGCGTACAAGTTCCGTCACAATAATAGCGTGCGCTGGTGTCTGAAAGCTGTAGTGCATGTCCAATACGAATGGGTTGTGGCAGATCTGCAAAATGTCCTTCTCGGAAGTAATCTGGCTCAATTGGTCGTGGTGTTCGTCCAGAAGACCCGTCTTCAGCTGGATTTTCATGGCTGTGATTACCAAAGCACACAAGAATGGTAAGAAACCAACGGCATTCAGGCCTCCGCGAAATAAATGCATCGATACTTACCATAGTGCTTGCCAGTCGACTTCTTTCGAGCATGTACGACACGACCGAACCCACCACTGCCAAGAAGTTCGAGGTATTCAAAGTCCTCTATCGTGACTTTGTTGTACGTGTCCTTCAAATCCTTTTGTAGGCATCGTACTCCGAAGAAGCCTTGAACCGCATGAACGTGTTTTGACACATATCGGCCACGATATTTGTCATGAGGGTCAAAGAAATCGACCGTCGCACTCGAGCCGTGATTAGCCTCCAGCTCTGCAATACTTTTCTGTATTCACCGACAGCCAATGCAAGCAAAACCAGATAAGAACACTGAGCATCTGTACCAGATAGCTCAAGCGACAAGAACAACGTACATCATATAGCGCGATGAGGTCGGACGTGATACTTCCGAGTGCCATGGTCGACCCGTTCTTGATGTACTTCCGATAGATGAGCTTGGCCATCGATTTGCGGTACCCTATCGACGGAGCTTCCCGGAACTCTTTGATCTCGACCCAGCAGAAGAAGGTCTCGGAAGTCAGAATCTTCTTGGCAAATGCACCAATGTGCTTTTGCCCCACAGGGTCATGCAACATGTGCAAAAGTTCCTGTTCATTTGTCGACGGCTCTCCATTGGCTCCTGCGTACGGTTGGGCGATTTTCCACTGCGTCTTGGCAGCCACGAGCGGTGCATGGTGCGGTTTGTTGGCGAGGTTCAGGAACGCCGCGACGATCCGTGACGGTGTCTGGAGACGTAAAGGGTTCCCGTCGGTCGTCACGGAGGCAGCAGCGCCCATGGTGCTTGATACCAGCGACAGGCTCTTACCTTCACGCCCCAATCCAAACAATTTCTTTTGCCGATGAAACCAACTGAGGGTGAGGACTTACAAATATAGTGCCAAGCGCCCCCTTGGTCGACTGAATTTACATCAGAACGTGAGGTGAGGGAGCATGGCATGCTGCATACCCTCGACGTTCTGATGATGCTATCTTCTCTCTACGCATGCGGCATGCGTCATGAAGTCAACAGACCCACGTCAGGAGTATATCCAGCCCCACGGCTATGCAATTTACTGACAATCGCGTAAAGTGACCATCGCGCTGGAGAATTCAAGGTATATATGGATGAATATGATCACTTATCGGACCTTACTTAAATTTTGTATTGTGGCCTATCACTGAATTTTGTATTTAATTAGCCAATCAAGAAAACGATTTCAGATAGTATCCAACAATGATTGGATTTAGGGTTAGGTAGGTCCTCTGTAGTATCGGGTCCGAGGGGAGCGAAAATATGTGTACCTCAATACATATGCCTAGTGTAGAGCGTGTCCCATGCATAATTTCAACATATCGGACCTATACGACCAGTATAGATCCATCAGAGTGCGTAGCTGCAGAAGTGTGACAATTCTGGAATTTTCTGCGACATTATAGCTTACCTACTAGTATGAAAACACACTTTCAGATTAGATCACTTCAGCAGCATGCTGCATCAAGTTCCCGAGTCCCCAGAGTTCCAAGACCACTCTAAGTGCCCAAGCGCACCGGGGTGACAATGAGCCCGGATCCGGTCAAGATTGTACTCAGTCTTCCGGAAATGAAGTGTAAAACACAGGAGACGTACGCGTTGACGCCCGCGCAGGTGTATCGCCACCCTGCTGCGGTGGAGTGTGGGAACAATATGGCAATATGGCAATCATCAAGTAACTAGTAGGTAAACTGAGTACTTGGTTGAGCCCAACGAAACGTTGACTTTCGCGTTCATTTGGTTTAAGCTCCACCAAGGTGCAACTCTTCTGCATCTCATCTACACACTTCTGCATTTGCTTAATTGTACGTTCCACAGTTTCAATACTGATCCAGACTCAGTGCCGAGTTTACCGAAAACACTTGTCGAGTATAACCGAAAAATCACGCTCAGTGTAAAACAAACAAGTCGAGAATACTTAAAAATTTTGTCGGTATCGAGCATATCCGAAAATGCTCCTAGCCTACTTATACCACAATGAAAATATGCTAGAATTCAATCAATTGCCCACATATGCACTTCTTCGAATGAAGGTTTGTTTACCTCCGCTTGAAGACTGCAACATGACTGACAACAACTTATCGAAGGTAGTTTCTGGTAGTAGAAACCACTTCACCCTCGTCCCCGTGACCGTTTTGCCGCCGTCACCATCTGCGGCTACCACATGGCCATCGTCCTCGTTGGCCGTCACTCCCGAAGCCTCCACAGCTACCAAACCGACGAGGTGGCCGCTACGCCGCTGTAGTTACCCTCAGACGCCATATAGCGTGTCTAACAAGATTAAGTTCAACTGCAACAACGTGCGAATGCAGTTCATGAAACACTTTCTACAACAACCAAGATTTGAAATCATAGCCAACTAGTATCACATGCATATAAACAAAAACATTATACAAGAACAAAACATTATTAATACCAATGGTCATACACATATACGTACACATGCATACTCTGCTGAGGTAGACCTCCGCAGCCACGACACCGCCGCTGTCATCCTCTGCAGCGTACAGTCGTCGTAGTCGTCCGCGGTCATCAGGCCGCCTCTGTCGTCCACAGTCACCGCACCGTCGCTCCATCCATCATTCCGCCGCTGTTGTCTGCAGCCATCTTGCTGCCACTGTCGTACCGCGCCATCATGAACATCTCACCGTCGCCGCTGTCGTCCTCACGCCGCTGGCGTCCTCTGTGCCAACCGTTATTGTTGTGTGTACGTACACACTGGGTGGAGAGTGGTGGCTTACAGCCAGTGAGTTTTTACTTATTTTGACCAATCAGGGTTTGAGGTGTACCGTGTTTTTGGTACAGGTCCGGTAAAGTCCTTGGTCCGATATTTTATCTAGGGACTGCTGGATTGCGAGTCTCGAGTCTCCCACCACAATTAAATCCTCGGTGCCGCGCTCCAGTGCGGTCAAGACACTGTTGTTCATACCTGCGTACTCAGCGAGGTTTACGGTGGTGGTCTCGAGGTAAGCACTCGCAGCCGTCACTACCGTCCATTCTGGTAATTTCCATAAAATCCAGGAGCAACTACCATACCCGCCATTCTTCTCCGTCTTGGCTGAGCCATCAAAAGACATCACCACGCCATTGTAATTCCTCGGAAGGCATGCGTGTGATCCCCGTGAAGGTGTGGTCACCGGCGCTAACGAGTCTTCCAGTTCAACAAAGCTGATAAGACCAGCTTGTAGTAGCTGAGCGAAAGCACAATCGCGTTCCCTGACTCGATTGACCTTGTGCCACGGGGACAACATCACTGCGAAGTGGGTCGTACGACCGAACAATGTCTTCGACTTATGCACCCACTCCAGTGTCGAGAACCGAGTGTAGACGTGGAGAGTTCGTTCGACCAGCTGAATGTAGCACACTTTCAGCAGTAACAGCAACGCTAACACCTCCTTCTCGGCCGGGTGGTAATTCATCTCGGCGTCTTTCAGGACGCGGCCGCAGAACCGCACGGGTGCAACTTACCATCATGGTACTGCATCCGAATAGCGCTCAGAGCCCACTCGTTGGCGAATAGCGTCACATGCACCTCTTTTGCTCGGTCGAAGGGGCGGCATTGGTGCATCGGCAACCTTCTGTTGCAGCATCGCGATGAGTTCCCTGCCGGTGTAAAATCATCATCCGTGAGTTGATACAGGGCGGCCACGTAGACTGCAAAGTCTTGGATGAATCTGCTGTAATAATTCAACGCGCCGAGGAATGACTGCATTCCTTTCTTCGAGGACGGAAACGGCAGCTCCGTCACTGTCTTCAACTTTTTTATCGGCCTGAATGCCGTCGGCCGACACCTCATGCGACAGGAAGTCTACTCGACCTTGTACAAAATGCTCTTCGTGAAACTCACACTTATTCGACACTCACTGAACCGTTGAAGCAGGCGGTCCAGGGTGGCGACACAAAGTCAAAAATCTCGGGCCGAAACCAATATCGTCAACGAACGACCGCCGATCGAACACTGGCACCAACGAGGACTCATCTGCCTCTCCCGTGGAGAACATATCCGCGACAGGACTGTTCACCAATTTGGTCACAGCATCGAGCGTCACCGAGGACTCGCGGTCGTCTTCGAACTCGGTCGGAAAAGCTGTCGAAACCTCGGACGGCCGTGCAGAACCGTCGGTCGCTCCTGTTCTAGCGGCCTCAGCGACCGTTTCAGCCGATCGCATCAACTCAGAGAACTGGGTCCAACCACCCTTGGGCTGAACGAACCTCCATATAGCGTTATCAATCATTCGTTGGTAAATCATCGGTGCGTTCTTCAGGCCAAACAGCATACACAGCCACTCAAAATGACCGAGTGCACAAACGAAGGCCGAGGTTTTCCGAGTTCTCATCGTCATCATTTTTGCCCAGAATCCGCTAGCTGCATCTAAAGAGAGAACCACCGGTAGGCTAGGTCCGTTAACAAATCGTCGACCAGCGGCATGGCATACTCCATGATCGTGGTGATTGCATTCACCATCTTGTAATCAATACACAGGCGAATATCAACGCCGTTCTTCTTCAGCACGATCACAATCGGGGATGCCCAAGGGCTGTCCGAGAACGCCACCAACCGAGCTTTCAACAAGCCTTTCAGTAACTCGTATAACTTCTTCAGGGGTTTCAGCGGTGTACGCCGAGCCCTCTGTTTTATCGGAGGGGCCCTCTGGACATCGAAATCGCATACCACGCCATAGGCTGGCGGTGGCAGAGCGTTTCCGCTCGAAATCATGATCTGTTCATGCTTCTGTAACACGTTGATCAATTCTCATTGTTGCTCGGACGTTGCCTTCGGGTTCGCTACGTTGGGTCCTGTATAATCCAAAACCGTCTCCGAGGCTTCGGTCAGGTCTGGGAGGAATGCCAACTCATGTGCGCAATCGGTCAACTCGATTTCGTTTGCCACATGCTCGACTACACCGCCGAGAGCATCGTCAATGTCGACAGCGACGCCAGCGGAAACGCCAGTCATAAGCGCTACAAACACCGACTCCAGGCGTGCCTCCGAATCTTCGGCGACCACGGATTCCGGTGCCTCGCCGGTAATTACCTCGCTGTCACCTGACCGAGGATTCGGACGTGGTTGAATCCTCACATTCCTCGGTTTCAACATCCATAGCCATTATGTCCGAGGTTGCCAGAGTAACGGTTACTGTCGGTTGGTCGCACCCACTCGGCTGTGCGTGGCACTCTTCAACGCCTGTAGACGATCCACCCGATGCACATCTTGGTGCGTTATCGGTCGGGAAAGAATCTTCCGAGGCGTCGAATATTCCCGCCGCTCGACTGCTGGTGGTTGACTGGCTAACCACTGCTCGTACAGCTTGCTTTCACGCTTCAGTAATGTGTCATCCCGACACTCAGCGTACGCCAGCACTTGCCATTCGTCGTACTTCGCCGATCGTAGCCGGGTGTAGCCACGCCCTTGCGGGAGATGACCACGTGGTACCCATAATACCACCGACTCGTGGTTTGTACAGTGAGCAACTCTCTCGACACATTAGTCAGCCGGATAATCGCTGGTTGTCCTCGCTGAACCCTCGTCACTGTCGGCACGAGATTCCCAATCCGGCATATCCACCTCGTGGGTGTTCAGAGGTGGACGTCGTCGAGGTAACTTGAACTCGTGCCACTCTCGTCCGGCGACTGACAAATCCTGGTCGGGCCACCGGCCGCTTGCAGACCGTATACCGGAGCATCATCCTCGTTCTGGATTCCACCAGGGGAACCATAACTTCATCCGGTAGGGGCCGTACCATGAAACAAATCTAACCGCACTCCATTTGGGATCATGAAGTCCGTGCCGAGGACCACATTGACCCTGCACTATGATCCATAATCCACAACTCGAATTCATATACTCGCTCACCCAAGGTAATCTTAACGAGTGCTCGGTGTGTCTCCATCACTCCTGGATTAATTCCTCAACCCCCAGACTACGACCGTGGTCTGATACCTTCTGTACGCGTAGTTTCTTTGCATAAGAAGACGATATCACGCTCACATTTGCTCCAGTGTCGAGCAGAATCTCGTTCTCGCGCCATCCACTGCCTGTTTACCATGCACGCAATCTTCCTCTTGTGGTAGCGTTGGGCCGACGACCACCCCATCCTCTCACCAGACAACAACTTGATTGCCTGGCCGAGACCGTTTGCACGAACCCGTGAACGCAAACAAATAGTCGGCGTCCAGCGCAGGTTCGGCTAACTGTGGCAGCCCGATTGGAACCAACCCAGTTTCAGTTGGAGGGCTGCCTAGTTTAAATGACTCCCATAGACCAATTCTTGAAGTTCTGGCGAGAGGTCTTTGTTCTCCACCTTTGCCTTCAAAAGAGACGCCAGCTCGTTGAATGCTTCGCATCTTCTCATCGTGTACTTGCTTGCACATCGTGCACCTCTTGAAACAATAGTGTGCAGAATGAGCCACCACAGGCGGCACGGGCCATGGATCGGCGACCGTCACGTCCGCTGGGCGCCTCGTTGTCTCGGTTGTGCAGGTATTGGTTATTCCCAACCTCGGCCGGCGGTTGTCAGCCCGAGCAAACGTTCCTCGGCGGCGTGACGACGCTCGAATCATTCGCAGCAGCCACATGACCGTGGTCCTCATCCGACGCATACCGTCGTCCGAGTACCTATCCGAGCTTCGGTCGCCATGCTAGGTAGTACTCCGGGTTGTAACCCTCGGTATCATCATAACCGCTACTCGATGTCTCTGCAGGTTCTCTCGTGGGTCGACCGATCCGTCCACCTTCAACGCAGCGACCATGTCTGTCAGTGCTTCAGCTGATAACCCTCGGTCGGTATGGACGATCATCTCGACGTCGGTTGTCATCCCGATACCGGTCTTCCCGACGACGACCATTCTCTCGGTCACGCCGGTAGGGGTTTCGCGAATCCTCGGCGCGTCCATCGTCACGGCGACGACTATCACCCTGGCCTTTGGGGCGTCACACCGAGGATTTGCGTCCTTTTTCCGCTCGCGGCGTCGGAGGATATCGTTTATCATGTCTTCCAGGTCGTGGATATTCTGGACCCGCACGTAACACAGACGCCGGTCTTCGCACGTATCGAGAAAGTGTTCAACATGATCCTTGGCCTCACGACCGCCGTGCTCAAATTGCACCCCAGCGTTCCTGGCATAGTCATTCAGCCGGTTCAGATAGTCGCAAACGTGCTCCTTCTCTTCACACCTCGCCTCGCTGAGTAGTACCGTGCTTTTGCCGATTGATTAAACCGGAACAGTACTTAATAAACGCATCACTCAACAATTTCCCGTTCATCTCGTCTTCCGCGGGAGTTGTCGGTACCAGTGCAGGGCGCCATCTTGGAGGCTCAGCTCGAACGCCATGCACTCATTCGGTGTGTGTGTGTTCCTTCATCTCATAGATGAAGGCTCGGAGCCATTGCATTGACTTCTCGCTCTTGTCTTGGAGGCCGAGATAGGTTTTGATGTTACCCAACGGAGGTGCGTGGCGATTTCAAGCCTCGGTGGGGAACTCTCGTTCTCCATCGCGCTGAGCTCACGGATTTGGCGTGCCCATTCTCCAGTCACGTCACCCCGGTCTTCAACGTCGAACGAGGCGTCGTCCGAAGTCGTCGTGCATATCGAAGTCGGTTCGTCGTCCGACCTATGCTTCGGCCACCGTCGGAGCATCCGTGTACTCTCGAAGCCTTTTGCCAACCGCTCGGTACGGT
Organism: Phytophthora hibernalis; assembly: GCA_012656075.1. Lineage (NCBI taxonomy): Eukaryota > Oomycota > Peronosporomycetes > Peronosporales > Peronosporaceae > Phytophthora > Phytophthora hibernalis. The sequence goes on from JAAKBF010000379.1 coordinate 9,753, forward strand.
CCGCTGAATGAGGCGTTACCATGTGCGAATATTGAAGTACGCCGAAGCGGTCCCTTTCGCTGAGAACACACCCGTCCCGACCGACTTCTCTGGCTGTCGCCCATGAGTTGTCGGTAGCGGGACCCCGATGGATCCGTCCCCTCGGTCGTGCGTGAGCTCGTCCGACTCAGGGCCCGGCTCAGGCACACCAAAAACCGTCCGAAGTTTCTGTTTCCACTTGCGCAAAGGAGCGCGGCGTCTTCGATCGACCAACCTTGAAGGTCGGCCTCGTGGGAGTGCCTGAGGTTCACAGCCCATAGCGCGGAACAGTTGTACCGTGTCCTCGGCCACCTGTTGGATGCTCCACGATTCCACCGGGACAACTAATTCTGCCCGAGTTCCTTCCACACGGCTTGTCGAATTGACTTTGGCGCAAAGGCCCGCATCCACTTGCTCTTCATCGTCACCTCCATGCATCTTCCCAAAACCTTGTTGGCAGTCGGAGTGTCCCCATTAACTGAAGCCGACTACCGGTCGACCGAGAACTCGCGTCCTCGATCATCGTCAGCGATCGGAGATCGCCGAGTCCATCTTCGTTGTCCTCATGAGCTGGTTCAGGACCAGCCACTTCGTCCAACTCCTCGGTGAGGTTTCGCGCGAGCGATCTCACCCTCCGCTACGTCATGCTGAGACGGTAACAGCTTTTGAAACATCGGAGATCGCTGTCGCTTCTTCCAGATATTCATCTTCATCATCTTCTTTGGCTTCAGAGTAGTCCATCCGCACGTCGAAGCAGTCCGAACGCTCGTTGATCGGCCCAAGGTACTTGGGGTCGCGAGTGTTGGACAGGATCGCACAAAGCCTCGGTGTATCCTCCGCTCGACTTCATGGGCGTTGCTGGTACCGCTAACTTCGCTCCTTTCGCCATTTTTCTCTTCTTCTATTCTTTCTTCTATCGAATGCTCGTTAGGAAGGAACCTATATACAACCAAGACACACAGAAAGTCACTCCCAATCCCGTCGCGGCACCTGTTGTGTGTAGGATCACGCAGAAATTCTCACTACCGAATGGTATGAGTACCAACAACACTCGCTCCCTTGTCAGGTCAACGAGCGTTGGATCAAACATGAAGACCAGAAACGATCCCTTACGCCGGGTTGGATGTGAACCATCTGTACACCTAGATTGTATTAGGCCAACCCAATAACCTGCACCACTAGCCGCGAGTGAGGGCTAGGATGCAATATTGCGCTTTCGCGCGAACCCCACAGTCACTCAAAAGGAAGGGTACCGGCTGACAGTCCTAATACGGGTTTGCCAAGGTAAAACCTCGGCGGCTAGTAAAATATGTATGGAACACTCGGTTCCACTATAATATATGGTGAACGACGCTTCTCGTCGCTCCCAACACTCGGCCACTATAAACTCTTGGAGTGACCAGCAACAAACCCTCGGTTCAATGTACCTTAGGTTCGCTGACCAGCATCCCATAAGTCGAGCGTATCCAGACCTAAGATAAGCTAGCTAGACTTACCGAAGACGGACTTGACCCTTGGTGACTTGGGAGGAAGACTGCTGATTTATTTGTGTTGATCTATGGCCCTGAGAGCCTCTGTAGTAAATCCTATAACTAGTACTATATCTAAATACAAATATCCAGTGAACCGATCCTCGTATGTGATCCTGTACCCGGCTCTATAAGACCGAGGGTACGAAACTGAAATAGGTACAAACGAGGGTTCGTACCCTCGGCCGGGATTTATTATACCCGACCGAGGCCTCGGTCACTAAACTATCGTGGTCACTGTGGTGCGGGAATGTAATCTGCCAATCAGGGCACGCTGGTCACTTTCCTTCAGCAGGGCAACCTTGCCGACTGGCGACCGAGCGTCCCCAAAACTCAACACCACAGTACGGTAGGAGACGAGATAGGACTTAACCGTAAATCAGAAGTGAATTTGCCATCAAGTGCCAAGTGCTTCGCCTCCATCTTCCAACGGGAATTACATTGGCCCTACAAGGTGTCGGCAAGTCTACAAGTAGCTGAACTGGTTGTTTGTGTAAGTCTGGATAATACATTGGCCAGATTTGCCTTACACTAGTGAGTCTCTACCTTCAAGTGTTGATATCGGATCCGACGGAGGTATTACTTGGCGAGGATCCTCAGTCACTCAACCACAGAATCCCGCTATAGGAAGCGGCAAGTATCGCAAAGGAAGGAACCAACCACACCCCAAAGGCAACCAACCGGCCCCGGATCAAGTCCGGCCGCCAGATCCAAGCTCGACTTTATCGCTTGGGATCTGAATCTCTGACCGGCAGCAGAGCGAAGACTTCCGCGTTGCTCCATCCCCGCGTCCCGCCAGGACGTTAAAGTCACATCGCTACATCTCTTCGGAGCGCTAAGAGAGCAGATCCAGCCCATCAACGGGTACACAAGGTGAGAAGTTCAGCAAATCGCGGATCGGGGTACCCCTACGTTAGTTGGTGTTCGGGCGCTGTTGGGAAGTTGGATCCTGTCTTAACCAGATTTTAACGGATCCCGCTATACCACAATGGTGCGCGTGCCCGGATCCCTTGGCGACTCCGGATTTCACCGTGAGTTCGCAGAAGAAGATGTGCAAGTGAAAAAGAACCAGGGAACAAGCGTCATCGGAGATCGGATCGACGACGACGCCGCTGAAGAAGCAAGATCCGCCGATCGACAGAGTCCTGGGAGGAGCTCTGTCGACAGACAAGAAGAGGTAGATCCAGACCCGGATGTAGAAGAGAAACCTCTATCTACTCCCCAGGTCCCTTCGGGGACCCCGCAGATCTCGATGCGAATCGAGATCTGCAGAGTGATGAGGTAAAGGTTAAGCCTGAATCATATTAATCCGCAAACCCACCAGTGCCAAGATCCACCACGAAGAAGAAGAAGAACAAAGCTGCGCGAAATAAATTGAAGTCCCCAGAGTCAGAGACCGAAGATCATGGTGAATCGGTGTTACTCTGGAAAGAAGGATCACTGGAGTATATGTATCATCGGAAGAGCTTGGACGGGTTCCTACTTCGAGATCCGATGATGAAGATCCTGAATCTGAAGCATGTAGGAACTCTTAAAGGCCCGGTGTCGGTTCTCCGAGTCTTAGCCAACAAGTTGGACGCAGTGAAAGAGCAATTCCGACTGCTGGACGAGGCGGGATTGGTGGCCGGAGTGTTCGAGGCGAACGATCTATTTGATCTAGACCTGGACACTATCCACTTCGCGACACGAAGCCTGTTCGAGTGGTTAAGACTCTTGGTGGGAGAAAATTTCCAGATCCATGATTCAGAACCGTTTCCCCAAGCCAGTGCTACGGAATGCCAGACTGGATCCTGACATTACGCATCAGCAACCTCGGAACCAGATTCGAACAGCTCCAGAGATCACGACGTATGTCGTTAGGTCCGTCGGGAGCAGCGATGCTCAGATATCACGTGAGGACATTGGGTCAGAAGTCAGCAGGTCAACCAGAGGGGCCGAGATGTCGACGACACCCTCTCCGAGTTCGATAACACCCCATGGGTAACGATGCCAACAGCCCCGATATCGATGCTGGATCAGCTCAAGAAGCCGACGATGCCTCCAGCTCCTATCCCAGATACGGTCACAACTAACGCATCGACGGGTAATCTGGAAACGTACTTTCAACCGCGATGAGCCGCTTTTATAGGGAGCAGCAAGCGGTCACAGCCAGACCCAAACCGAGTCCAAGTACACCGGTGCGCATGATGTCGACATGGAGTCGGTCGGATCACCAGATCACCACCCTTCGCAGTGGGAGTATGATCCTGACGACCTCGAAACTCCTAGCTCAGGCCGAGCCGTGGTGGCCACAACGTCAACTGGCGTCACCGGGTCGTCCATGATCCAAAGAGTCCGGATCTCGGCGATTTCGGACTTGAAAGAATTCGCCGGTAAAGATCAAGACGAAGACCGCGCGCGATCCTGGATCAGCAAAGTCAAGTCGGCGTTCCCCGAGACCAAGCGTCAGACGGAGAAAAGTGCTTGACCTTCGCCGACCTATTGACCTGACCGGCTAAGAACTGGTACCGCCAGCTGAGCCGAACGACACGAAACAAGTGGAGCGATCTACTACGCAGTTTCCAGATACAGTATTGCGGATTGGGAGTATCGGTCGCGTGGCAATATTATCATGCCCGCAAGCGGTCCGACGAGTCGCCGTTAGAGTATCTTCACCGTTTGAACGTCGCCGCTTTGCGCACGCGACTCAAGATCGAGGACGGAGAGCCGAAAGACCGCCGTGAGCATGTGGATCATTACATCGAAACTTTAGGTGATCAGGATCTGGCGGATCAACTGACGCTGCTACGGCTGACGGACGCTGACACTTTGGAAGAAGTGCTTCGCGCGAGGGAAAGGGCGAAAAACAGGCAGAAGCGGTCGGCATTCGGGTCAAAATTCCGACAGAAGGCGGCAACCGCTACGACGACGGCTCCACCCAAGCGAGCGGTACGCACGATCCAGATCCCGAGCCCCGATTCTGGATCCGACTCCGGATCTGACGGGTCAGAAGCCGAAGGAGATCTACGCAGGGTCTATCTGGCATCCGCCGAAGAGAAGCCGCGGGATATGTAAGGGCAGGAACAATCTCGTCCCACTCGGACTTCCCCGAACAATCGTCATCTGATCCCAGATCTCAAGGCAGATATGATGGACAAGATCGCAACCGTTGCTCACATTGCGGATCTCGCAAACACACGGACCTTGGATGTTGGAAACGTCTCATTTGCCAGAAGTGTGGTAAACGAGGACATCCTGCGGACCACTGTCTGTTCGTATGCCGCGGATGTGGCGAGCTTCACGACGTGGGTAAGTGTCCGATGGAGGAGTTCTACAATCAGATCCGCCAATGGTACAACCCGACCAAGCACTCCGGGATGTTGCCAGAAATGGCTGAGAAGATGTTAAACTAGGACGCTCGTCGGTTTGGAAACCGATACGAGCCGAGCGTTCTAGGTACTGCATTTATGCATTTGTGAACAAGCTATCGGTAGGTCAAGGTAGACAGCAACCCGATCTACACGGTAATACATATGGTCTACACAAGAAACGAGTTGTCAAGACGACTGCGCATTTACATCCGGACGAATTCAACCGATCGGAAGTCCAGTTGTCGTTGGATCTACAGACGGGAGAACTACGCGGCTATTGGGAACAGCATGAACGGAAAGAATGGTTTAAGCCAACGGACAAGGAAGCAGCCACTGTGATCCCGAATTCTAGTCGGCCTACGATCAATGAACTCCGCCGATCAGGCGATAGACCTTCAATGGATCTCCTCCCAGGGGAATCCCGAGGATATTGGAAACATCACGCTCCAGGGAAATGGTTCCGACAGGCCAAGCTAGCCGGCAAGATTAACAATGAGAAGGCGATCTTACTCTTAGATACTGGTGCCGAAGTGTCCATTGTGGACACCACCTTTGCTCGTAAGGTGGGGTGCTATGTCGACAGGAGTCAGATTCAAGAATGTGTTGGGATTGGCGACAACGTGTATACCACGGAAGGGAGGACGCGAATCAAATTCACTCTAGCAGGGATGTTCGTGTATTTTTCGATATCTGGGTAGGAGATCACTCCGGACAACAAGCTATTTTAGGCATGGACTTCATGGTTCCAGCTGGGATCCGTTTAGATCTAGCCGATGGATCAATTTGTCTGCCAGACGAAGTACAGATCCAGCTTAGCGGACGCCGGCAGGTGTATAATGACAAGGCAAAACTGCTCCAGGTCGACCAGTATACGACGATCGTAGTGGGCGAGGCGGTAGAGTTACCCAGGCGGTTACGGCTATCCGAGCAGGAGAAATTGTGGGTCACACGAGGAGATCGCTGGGTGCCCACGGTGGTGAAGGGTCCCGGCAAGACACGATATCTTCAAGTCACTAATATTAGCGACAAGGAGCTGATCTTGCAGGGTGACGAGAAGCTCGGCATGTGGCTCGCCCGGGATCGGATTCCTCGTATGCCAGGTTTCGACTCGGTAGGATCTCGTGTGTCAGAATCTAGCCCTCGAAGCTACGGTAGAAGCGGACCCCGTGGAAGCGGACCAGGCGGAGCTTGATCCCGGACCCATGGTAGAACGGCCAGCATACCCAACACCTCGTGCCACACTTCGGCGAGGCCAGGTCGCCCGAGTCATCTGCGACCCAAGGAACCCCGCCGCCGAAGACACGGATTCGGAGATACCGGTACGGCAAGCGGCGATAGAGATCACTGGAGATGGAAGTGAAAACGCTAGATCGGGCGAGAATGGGGCGTCGGTGTTGGAAGAGATCAAGGAAGCCCAACTGGTATCTAATCTAGACCCAGCTTCCGGGCTATCGCAGGAAACGAAGATTACTGTAACGGGAGGATGCCCGGGGGTAAACTCACCCGGATCAAGTGATGCCCATTCTACCGAGCCGGTACCCGACTCAGATCTGGATCAGGAGCACCAACTCGAACTGGAAATCGAGAACCGAGCCATGATGAAGAAGCGACTCGATAAACTGTCCGCAACGAAGACATCAGAGGCCGCCCAGAGACAGAGAGAAGATCCCGACCGAGACCGACCGGCTCCGATGGGAAAACACATCCCGAACCAGATCCGCCCCAGCTGGTCGAAACCCATTACCATGAGGCAGGCGATCTCTCGGCGGAAGATGTAGGAGGTGAATTGGCGGTGTTGTCGGAGATCTCAGCCACGACAGACGAATTGACTCTCGAAGATATTCAAGTGGGTGATCCCGAGCATAATACTCCAGAAGAGATTGATCGCTTGCGCAAGCTTATCTGGCGGAGGCGACATCTGATCGGCAAGGGTAACGCGTTACCACCTGCCGCTCGGGGTTGTTGTGTGACATTGATGTGGGCGATGCAAGACCCATCGCACAAAGGGTCCGTAAGATAGCACCGCAGTTCCGTGAGAAGGTGTCAGATCTGATCAAAGGGCTCTTGGCGGCAAAGCTGATCTAACACTCGACGTCACCGTGGGCATCGCCAATCGTAGTGATCATCAAGAAAACGGGGTCGATATACGTCTGTGTATTGACTATCGACTGGTGAATGGACTCACTCGGCTTATGATCTACCTGATGCCCCTGATCAACGATCTGCTGGAAGATCTCGATAAAGTGTTGTGGTATTGCTCGTTGGACATGGCGAGCGGATTTTGGGTGGTGACGATGACGGACCGGGCTCGTGCGATTTCGGCCTTCATCACCCCGTTTGGACTGTTCGAGTGGAATCGGATGCCATTTGGCTTGAAAAACGCTCCCAGATCTATCAACGACTAATAGATAACGCGCTATACGGCTTCACGCGGATTCCGCAGGTAGATCAATTGGATTCGGTTACGGATCTGTTCGAGGTCGGAGAACCGGAAGATCCGGGTCGGCCGTCAGTATTGGGACGTCGATCTTATATTGACGATATCCTGGTGACTGCCGGAACATGGGACCAGATGTGTAGCCGCGTGGAAAATCTGATGAATGCATGCGACAAATGGAACTTGTCCATCAGCGTGGTGAAAAGCTTCTGGGGATTACGTAAAGTGGATTTCTTGGGGCACCGAGTGTCGAGCAGAGGTATTGAAGCCCATCCCAAAGATCTGCAGGCGCTAACCGATATACCTTTCCCAGGATCGCTCAGATCTATGCAGTCGTGCTTGGGCAGCTTGAACTACTATAGTCGTTTCATCGAAGACTACGCGATCTATGCCGCAGTCTTATATGAGCTACGAGAAGTAGAGTTCGCTGAGTTAAAGAGATCGCCCAGACCTCCGCCGGATCCTAGATCGAGGACTGTCCGTCGGCTCAGGTCATCAGATGCCCCTGTAACGATGCCACGAAACTCCAGCCTCGATGTCGCTGATGAGAGTGGATCAGAGCCTACAAGTCTTTCGAAGCACTGAAGGGCAAGATTACTGTTACTCCGATACTGCGACATTTCGATCCGGGCCTCCTCCCTGTCATAGTCGTCTTTGCTAGCGATTGGGCGATCTCGGCAGCTCTGATGCAGAGTCGTACCACCCAGTCACCTTTGCCAGTCGAACGTTGAAATCCAACGAGCTGAACCACAATGTGGTGGAAAAGGAAGCGTTAGCCCTGCTGCGGATCCTACATCTAAACTACAATCTGTTGGTGGGACGTGAGATTGGGATCCTGACGCGACATTCCACGTTAGCTTGGCTGTTCAGGTCCCCTGGCCTCCAAGGATGTTTGGGGCAGTGGGCTGCTGTCCTGTCCCCATGGACATTGGAAATCATGAAATGTGTCAAGGGAGAGGACGAGATTTTGGGGGCGATAGCCGCTAATATTACTCCCCGATCCGAGGTGAACGAAGCGCTGATTGCTATCGCGCCCAAAAGGAGCCTAGACGACAGATCCAAGTTCGTGTACCACTGTAAAAGCAGATGAAGAACGGTACGTTGTTAGCTTCGACGGGTCGGCACGGGTCAAGCGCGGTGGAGGCGCATACAGCGCGATCCTATGGAAGTTACCAGAATGGACGGTTCTCAACGCTCGATCGGGATACGCCGAAGGCCTTACCGTGAATGAGGCGGAGTACAACGGCCTGCTGTTATGTTTCGATCTCTTGGAGGACGTTGACCAGGGGCGGCTGGTGATCTGCGGTGATTCCAACCTAGTAATCCGGCAAGTACGGGGCTAGATCGATTGCAAGGCCCGGGGCTAACGCTGCTGAAACAGAAGGCCTTAGATCGACTTCGAGGATGGTCGAACCATGAGCTGTTACATGTCAAGCGAGATTGGAATGGGAGTGCGGATAGCCTGGTAGGTGCGGCCTTACAGCGACAGTTTGAGATCATTGTGGACGAAGAGGATTGTCAGGACCTGGTGATCCTACATCGGTTGGACGAAATCATGGCAGTCCAGGCGGAGGAGTCGGTAGTCAGGATCTCCCGGTCGCTACCCGATCGGGCGCTAGGTCTAGATCAACCCCGAGAGTACTGCAGGAAGAGTTTGTTCGGGATCTCAGGATCGAGAGGGTCCGGAAAGCTCAAGATGAAGAGACGTAGATTACAGGGATGATGAAATACCTGGCAGGTGACGTGGCTGAGCTCACTCAAGAGAGGCTCGGTAATACAGTAACCTAGCTAGACTATGAAACGGACGGTGACGATCTGCTCTTCTGCCCCCGGGCGGAAGCCAGGCGAAAATCGAGATAATCTGTTGCGACTAGTTTTTCCGGATACACTCCAACAAGACGTACCATTCGAGTCTGGGGGAGGTCATCAAGGCGTTGGCCAACGTATCAGCGGATCAGAGATCACTTTCACTGGAGGGGTCTATATCGCAGCGTACAGCGATACGTGGGAGAATGTGTAGACTGCGAGACTGGGAAGGGTCGTCCTACAATCCGAGGCGAGTCGCCTGGGAACATCCAGGCGACCTACCCGTTCCAGATTATAGCTATGGATCACATACCGTCGTTACCAAAGTCGTATAGAGGTAACACTGAGCTGCTGATCTGGGTGGATCTCTTCACCGGATATGTTATTGCTAAGGCTAGCGCTTCACGGACGGCGCAGACGATCGCGGAATCATACGAGCAATGCGTGTTCCGCCGTTTCGGTGCAAGCGAAGCCATCCGCCACGACCGAGAACCGGGGTTCATGTCGGATTTTTTCGATCGTTTAACAAGATCTTGGGCAGCGGCAGAGGCCACGATGACTTACCGACCACAGGCGAACGGCACGGCGGAACGCATGGTCCAGACGATCACTCGCGTGCTAAAGATGTATGTACATGATGTCAATCAGCGGGATTGGGATGAGTATGCGGAGCGACTCACATTCGCCCAAATACGGCCCAAGATCGGACCCCAGGCGACACCCCGTTCTATTTGGTGCATGGATGGGATCCCAGATCCACGCTAAAGCAGCGATCCCGGCGGACAGCACCCGAGGTCAGGATTCCGACCCCCGCAGATGGCGCTATCGGATCCAGTGATATTACACGCAGGTCCGGGAAGAGGTAAACGAGAGACTTCGGAAGGCGATCGAAGCTCGAGCCGAATTTCATAACGACAAAGTGCAGCCACATGCGATTGAAGCCGGATCTCGCGTGTGGTTATATCTGAAGGAAGGATTTGCCCGGAAGTTAGCGCATCTCTGGCATGGACCGTTCCGGGTCGCGGAGAAGATCAATGAATATACGGTCAGGCTACAGATCGCCGGAACGGAATACCGGTTATTCCCAATTGTCCATGTATCGAAGTTGAAGCCTGTGCAAGAATTCCCAGATTGCCCACAGATACGAGTGGTGGCCGGAGAAACGGAACGCACCGATTTTGATGAAGCACTGTTGCCTGAAGATAGCTGGATCGCAGATCTCGGACCGGACGAATACGAAGTCGAGCTGATCTCGATATGAGATCCGGCAAAATGACTAGATACGGTCGGATCCGCCAGGAATTTCTGGTGCACTGGCGTGGATACGAGGAGCCGAGCTGGTCGATGAAGCAGATCTCAACTGTGGCGCGCTGCTACACCAGTGTCTGTGGGACTGCGCGAATCGGAACCGGTTCGGCGTGATACAGTCGGGCTTTCTCCTCGCTGGCATCGCGTCCGTGGAACTCCTTCAATTCCGATAACGCGTGCGCGTCACTCATCCGTTGGCAGCACCGACTGTGGCCCAAGAGATCGCTGCGGTTTTCCCCGTCGTACCATTATCCAGGTCAAACAAGTCGTCTGGGTGTTTGTCACGGCCACGTGGGGTCTCCTTGGCGTGAGTCGACCCACGCGAGCTCACCGATTCCATGGCCACATCGACGTCTTTTGAGGGGTCGTCGTCGCAGGCTTGGTTCGGCCGTCCTCAGCGAGGCGGCCACCATAGCACCCCTGTACCGGGAAGCGGAGGTGCGCATCATCGTCGATTGCATCAGACGGACTAACGCGTCTTCGAGCGACTTGGGGATCGCACCTTCGTTCACGGTCGGGGTCTCCTGTTGTGGCGGCGCTAATGCATCTGTGGAGGTTGGCACCCATGGCGGTTGGCCTGGTGGCATCTGCATCCGCTTAGGCGACTCGATGCTACTGTAGGAGTTGCGGCCCGGTATGGAAGCGGGTGGGCTGGGCTGCGTCGAGGTCGAGGTCGAGCTGACTTTGTGTGAACTCTGCGACGGGGCTCTCACCGTCCCGACCCACCGCCAGGGGATCGATAAGTACGTGAATTGCGTCCTTCCAGGACAACAAGTCCCAGTCGTATACCTTCTCCATCTCGAACGCTCCCAACACGAAGCCTGAACCGCGCAGCATCTTGAAAAGCGTCGACGCGGCGAGGCGTACGCTCGTGAGGTCCTCCAGGACGGGGATCGGGCTGGGTCCTCGGAACTCCCGGTCAGCTTCGGCGAGGAAGTCCAAAACCGGATGGCGCTCAAGCTGTCTGAACAGCTCGACGTGACTCAGTTCGTAGGCTAGTTCGTCGGCCGTATACTATCGTCTCGCGTCCTTGTCGTCCGGCTTTAGCGGGATGTCGTCCACCGAACCTGGCGCGCGTAGCTTCTTCTTCGGCTTCGTGTTCTTGTGCCTGGACTTAGCGAACGGGGTTCGTTGGTCTTCGGTCTTTACAGACTTCAGACCGGAGGCTCTCGACGTGAGTCAAGACCCTTGGTGGCTTCGGGAAACCACATCGGGAACGGCGAACTGTTCTTCGAACGCCTCCTATTTATCGCTGGCACCATGGCCTGTCGTGAATGTTCCCTCGGGGCTCCACGACGCGTCAGGTCTCTCTTCGTGCTCACTTGCCGTCGACGCCCTTCTGATCGACGGCGCTTCCGCTTCGGTTTCCTTCTTGATCGTTACCCCATCTTCCGGAGTAGTACTCCCGAGTCGCGGCACCATTGTGGAGTAGCGTCTTAGCAGAAATCTGCAAATTCGTCCTCGCACAAACCCTACGCGTTAACGTCGGGCAAATTCCCAGTTGTTTGAGTAGAGTATCTCTGGGTGGGGTGTGATCCAAGGTGGTTAGGAACCTTGAAGCGTGCTTCTCATGCGCAGCGCGAATTCTCCTCGCTCTGCGTCGCTTTTGCTTGACGTCTCACTCGTACGTGACGGCGTCCTCTTCTCTTTGACTTTTGGCGTGCGGCGTAATCGGGCCGGCGTTTCCTCGGTTGTGCACGGCGTTATCGGGCCGGTACGTTCTTCGTCTTCTGCGTCGAGTTATCAGCAACGCCTGGACGGTATCGTTTAACGTGTCCCTCCTATTGGGCACGGGATGCTGAGGGTTGAGTACACCGATCCAACAGCGGACGACGGGGCCGGTTATCTTGGGGCTCTTCTCGGTCGAGGCTGCTGGCTCTTGCAACGAAGGAAATCCACTTGCGTATCACAGAGAATTCGGGACTGAGCCTTATCTTATCCTATCCTATCAATACCTTCCTCGCCACTCGTTGTATTTCTGACTTTCTTCCTATCACTTTCCCGCCGCGCTTACCCATCATCGTTGTCTTGATTTACCTGATCACGTGACCGAGTTGCCACATCGGGGTCAGTCGAGTTGCGATCGGGTCTTCCGAGTTGCCAGATCGTGGTCCGTCGATCGGGGTTGTAGATCGGGGCATAAACATTGCCTCCGATCGGGTTTCCCCATGTCGCAGGCCTTGTCCACACGGTTGTATGTAAACGTGACAGGACCGCCGTCTGATCCGACTCCGTCTTTCCTGCAGAAAATTCCGTTTCCCGTCGCTCCGGATCGACATCCATCAATCTGTCAGCCCAACTTCGTTGCTCTCCGGCACTGCACTTTTACGTCGGTGTTCAGCGTTGTACCACCCTCTGACAGTCAGCTTCCACAGTTACACAGCCACGGTCCCGGCCGAGGATCGTGGCCCGCAGATAAAGTTCCTGCGCGCGGAATCCTGGCCGTCGCAGAGGGTACCCCGACCGCTGTGTTTCGCCCAGAGGGCGAAGCCTAAAATTACTATGCTGGGGAAAAGGTGTCGCATATTGAAGTGAGAGTTGGTTGTCGTAGTTTAATAACAGAAACAGAAATTCGTCACTCAGGAAGGAATGGAGCTTGAAAGGTTCGTGCGGCAACATGTGTACCCGAGTTACTTAAAGAGTGACGGCACTTTTTGGTGTCCATGGCACAGGGTACCGGTTGGCTGTAGCTTTTGCTAAAGATGACTTAGAGTTTGTATGCAACAAGCTTAACTCACCTATAAAATATATTGAGTCTTTATCTTTTGTACTGGCGATAATAGTTGATACCAAAATTCAACGTGAATTTACACATGGAAGATTGTGACTTTCGATGTACGATAGTTAGATATAAGGGTACTTGCTGCCCGTGGATTCCGTTTTGGAGTCAGAGTTGGTGAATTCGGCGTCTTTGCTGAGATATAGCCGCTTCAAAATGCTCTCGGCCTCTCAAAAGTTTGGGTAAAGGGTTCAATAAGGTTGAATCATCCAAATAAAAGTATTTTGTTGGCTAAATCGTCAAACCGTATGGTGTTTAGGGTGCTGTCACCGCTCTCAGGCGATTTGTTAATGGTAACATGGCACATCCAAGCGTGTTATCAATATTATATCTAAAGAGTTTGCTATCAGTTACGTCACTCTTAGTGCCTGACTCCTGATTATTATTTATTACTGTTAGTTGATATTTATCGTTAAGCTACCCAAAGCACACGGACCTCTGCACGTCGAGCTTTCACGGTCTTGATATGCATTCTACACATCTATTGTGACCTCAGGCATCCCAATAAACAGGTGCACCATTCTGCGCGTTTACGTTGCCGCCGCGGTGTCTCCTTGCCTCTAATTTGGGAAGGTTTTGGGTGCGCTCACGGTCATATCTCGGTGAGCATCCCTTAGCCGTTTGACTCTCACCATTTTCTGATGGACAGTAGCATATAAGTTAACTGCCGTCGCTTGGCAAGATCCTCTGTATCATTTTGCGGGTCGTTTCAGCTCCATCCACCGAATATTAGCTGATCATTAATAGCAAATATGCTCGTTTTATAATCCCTGATATCATCTATTTCGGCCAGTACAATATCATACCCGCAAACAGTATCCTTAGGCTGGGAACAGCGATCTTATTGTTTGCAGAGAGTTTCGCTCTCTCACGCTTCCTCAAGCAAAGTGCTGTGTGATCATGTCGCACTCGGTAGCACTCCTAGTCAATCTTGTTCCTACGCTGGTAGGCACAAGATCGAACTACTCGATCCTTTGTGATCTCAAGGAGTGAGTCACGATGGACCGCAGTGAGTTTCGTCACTTGAACGACTCGCAGTTCGAGTCTTTTCGGAAGATTGGAGGCATCTTTGGAAGACATGTCGTCCGGGGCTTGGAATTGGCAACGCCAGCCGAGCAAGAAGAACGCGTGGCTACGTTCGACGCGTACGAACACAAGCTCATGGCGCATGTGCAGGAAACCTGCAGACCTCTATGGTTAAGTTGAAGCCGGTACAACACAAGCCTTCACGGCTGGTTGTACCTCCGTTCGAAGGAAGGAAGGTGAAAATCTTCACTTCTGGATTCGAGAAGAAAAGACGTGGATGCTTCGCATCTTGGGCACTGTTGTACGAGCGGCTTCGCGCTGCCTCCTCCCCGGCGAACGATGCCTTACGACAACATTCACGGTTTCTCGTATGCAAGCAACGGAAACGTGAGTTGTATGAGTACATACAAGAGATGCGCACGTTGGCGTCATCACTTGTTGGAACTCCTTGGCTGAATACGTCAAGACGACGGCCTTCATGGACGGCTTGAAGGTCGGTCGCGCGCACGCAGCTGTTCCGTGTGCACTCATCCACAATGGAGGAGGCGATTAAATTCGCCTTTCAGGAAGAGTAGATCCATAAACAGGCTGGCACTTCGGTTGTTGCACCTGTTGTCGTCGCGAACAACGATCCAGAGCCCATGAACTTAAGCTCTACTGAGATGATCTCAGTCCACTGCTATACATGCGGCAATCGTGTAGTAATACACCGAAAATCTCACTACCGAATGGTATGAGTCCCACCAACAACACTCGCTTCCCTTACAACGATCAACGAGCGTTGGATCAATACCTGAAGACCAGGAAGGATCCCTTACGCCGGGTTGGTTGTAAACCCTCCGTACACATAGGTTGTATTAGGCCAACCCAAAAACCTGCACCATGAGCGAGGGCTAGTATGCAATATTGCGCTTTCGCGACCCCACAGTCACTCAGAAGGAAGTGTACCGGCTGTCAATCCTTATACGGGTTTGCAGAGGTAAAACCTTGCGGGTAGTCAAATCTATCTGGAACCCTCGGTTCCACTATAATATATTAAAGACGACACTCCTTGTCTCTCCAACACTCGGCCACTCCAATTCTTGGACTGACCAGCAACAAACTCTCGGTTCAATGTACCTCGAGCTCGCCGACAGGCATCCCACGTAGCTGAGCGCTTCCATACTCTAAGACAAGCTAATTAGACTTACCGAATACGTACTTGACCCTTGGTGACTTGTGAAGAAGACGGCTGGTTTATTTATGGTATTGTTCGGCTCTGAACCTGGGTATCGTGTGGGCAACCCGAAAGTTTCGGGTCTACCTGGAACGGCAAGATTTCGACCTCTTCACCGATCACAATGCAGTCACGTGAGTCTTCAACGCTGATAACCGTACCAGCAACACCAAGCTGGCTCGGTGGGCGATGGAACTCTCGCAGCTCCGGCTCAAAGTGTATAATATGGAGGGAACGGCTACGGTTCACACTGATGGCATTTCTAGACCCCATCAGACTACGATTGGTGCCGCCACAAAGTCGGATTTGGTGAACG
>JAAKBF010000037.1:0-233998 GCA_012656075.1 Phytophthora hibernalis
CTTGGCAGCGGCGTCCTTGGCGGCGATCCCCCATGGCAGGCGACACGACGGTCTCCAGTGTGACCCAGGACACGGACAGCAACAAAGTTATACGACTGGTGTAAACCACATGCACTAACTTCGTCGAGATTTTTTTACAAATACTCCTTCATACCGGTATTTCGTAAGCACTACACTTGAGTGTGTAATCGTATGTAATCGGACTTATTCGAAAAAAGCATGTTTTCTACCCGATAGTTGGTGAACGTAGGGAGAGCCTTGCTTTAATTAAAGACGTATTGCATTTTTTCTGCAGGTTAAGGCTTTAGTGATTGGAGTGCGTTTGGCTGCTGTCGGTGTCGGGATCTCTAAAGTTTGCAAGTTGAAGTTGCGTTATGAGAGGAATCTGACCAAAAGCAGAAATTGACATGTAATTTTGTCAGTTCTTGAGGGTTTATTAGATTTGAAGATGAGCTGTTGAGCTGTTGCTTGTGTTAATTTTTCTGAGATTTGGCAAGTATGCTTTTGAGCGGAAAATCGGATCACTGATATACTCTGAAATAAATTTCAGAGAATACCCGTCGCTAGCTTTCTTCCGTTTCCTCTATCTTATTCAAGACTGAGCTGATATCGTAAATCACGGCGAATATGTAACCTCATAAAAGGTGAAAAATTAATTGGTAAAACCCTGGTAAAAGTAAACATCAACAATTTTGAATGACCCCAAACGTTTTACGAGAATATTTTATGTTTACCGTGTGTTGCATCATCGCCGTGATTTACGGCATTTGTCCAAACCCACTTGCCCACCGCGCCCGACAAATCCGTTCTGTTCTTATCGAGCCCGGTCTACCAATGACTATATGTAGAGCGGTTGGAGAGTTGCGTTGCATCTCCTAAAAGATAGGGTGATTAACCAGGACAAAACCCTACCCACTGTGAAACACTGCAACCGGCTATTTACTGGTCCCATCTTCATGTAGTGTGTGTCATGATGGAATAGAACACTCCTAAGTGAGCTGGTACCACGTGTGTAAGTGAAGACCCACGGGCACGCGCCACCACTCCCGCATGGGAAAGACTTACGAAGCCAAGGCGCCCAGCGCCGCCGCTGCCAAGCCGAAGAAGACCCCGCCGGAAAGAAGCAGAAGGCCGCTTCTAAGAAGCCCGGCGATTCGCCACAGCCGCCCCAGACCCGAGCCCGATCCAGCAAGCGCAATGCAGTCCAACTGCCCGGCCCACACGAAGACGCCAGCAGCGACAGCGAGTCGGACGCCGACGTCACGAACCCTGGGCTCATCACTGGCGACGAGGACGTCAACATGGACACGGCTCCTGGAGCGAGCGACAAGCAACCGCCGCCGAACCCGATGGAAGATGCTCCAGAGGAGCCGGTCGCTGATCCAAAAGCTCCGGGAGGCCACGACGACTCGCAAAAGCCTGGTGCGGGGTCTAAGCACGCGGAAACTTCCGAGGAGCCGTCCGCCACGGACATGGAGGTTGAGGAGAACCCGCCACGTCGTGCCGAGCACTATTCTCCGGATAACTGTTCCGACGAAGTCGACTACGGTGAGTCCGAGCTTGAAGAGGACGACCACGAGCAGGGAGAGGTCCACGACCCCAACAAGTCCCCACCGCTCACGGAGCAGCAACGCGCCTTGCATCCCGGGAGCCCTGCTCCTCGCAGATCCGCTGCCGTTGCGCGGAGCGCAGAGCGCGAGAAGGCAGAGCGCGAGACCGCGCGGACCCCGAGCGGGAGACCCAAGTCATTACGAACGTCGTGGAGGGCGAAGAAGTGCCGGCAGAGATGCTCCGGTCCGACAACCGGCAGCACCTCGCCGACCGAGCCCGCACCGGCCAAGTAGCTGCCGAGCAGCACCGCGACTCCAAGCGCGAACACGAGACCACGTCTCCCGCACGCGAGAACAGCTGCTCGCATTGCGATATTGGTCCGTCCCTGAGTACCGCGGGTACCTGCGACTGAGTCGCGCGCCTGGCCAGACCGTCTCTCACTACGACGAGTGTCCGGTCGTGCTGCTCGCCGACACAGGCCTGGCCCGACAGTCCAACGAGACCGACTTCAGGGCGTGGCTCCAACCCCCTGCCCGAGTTCTTGGCCTCGCCTTATCGAATCGATTGGCTGGCTGGCCCAGCGGCGTCTTCGCTTTCGCATGGCGAAGATGATTGTCGACGACCAGTGGCACAAGCGGCACTTCGACCGCAATATGCCCGCGCCGGGGTGATCCTCGAGGAGGTGGTGCAGAAGATAGAGAAGTCATGGCAGTCCCAGCCGATAGAACCTCGAAGTGTTCTCGGACCGGTTACGCCGACCGGCTCCGTGGGAGCGCTCGTAAGCGTCCACGACATCGGCGCAGTCCTCCGAGAGGCGGCTACCGGACTCCCATGTGCCCTGAGCCTCGGGATAGCCGCGCCACTTCACCAGATACTGGTAGTGGCCGATACGCCCGCGGCGCTTCAGTAGCTTCTCAACGTGGAAGTAGAGAGCGCCCTCGTTTCCGATCAATGGGGCGGAGGACGCAACGGACGCGTCGACCGACCATGATGCTCCGCATCGCTCGATGGCGTCGTACGCCTCTGCGACTGACGTCCCGTCAACTCGTGGGTCTCTTCTGGACGCGGTTGAGGGCTGCCAGCGGCTCCTGGAGGCGCAGCGGGTGGACCTTGCGTCCCTGCGCGGACGCGTGCAGAGCGTCGAAGCGGCGATGGCCTCTGATCGGAACGTCCATCAGGACCTGGATCGTCTCGGGCGTGTAACGCGTGATCTGCAAGATCAGTTCGTCCAGCTGAACCGGGTCTGTCTCAGCTGGACCGCAGTAACGCGGAGGCCCAACAGGCGCTTCGGAATGATCACTCCGCTCTCGAAGAGCATCTCGGTTGGATTCGCCAGCTCTACAACCGCGTGGCGGAGTTGGAGAACCGTGCCCCTGCGGCCGTGGTGGCACCGCCGGCGGCTCCAGCTCTGACTCAGGCCGACGTGATGCAGATGATGGCGAATGCCGTTCGGCAGTACTCGAGTTCGTCGGACTCGACGAGTCACCCGCCTCAGCAGCCACCTCCGCCGGGCGGTACGGCTTGAGCAAGCCCACGTAGAACGTCGGGTGCGTGGCCATAGCCGACGGCAAGTCCAACGTGTACGCGTTGCCGTGGACCCCAATGACCGTGAACGGCCCCACAAACCGAGGACGGAGCTTCGTGCTGCCCACAGCGGTGACCGCCTGCATAGGAAGATTCTTCGCGTTTAAGAGGACCTGGTCCCCTAATACAAACACCTGTGTTCTTACGCCCTGGCGATCACTGTTTTCTTTCTGTGTGTCTTGTGCCACCGCCATAGCATCTCGGACGCGCTGTCTTACCGCCTCTCCTGTCTCAATGAACGTGAGCAGGTTCCGTTTGACGGACGAGCGAAGACCTTTGAGGCCACGGGGATCCTCGGCGACAGCCTCTCCCTCACCCAAATTTGAAGCCGGAGGCAACGACAACGGCGTACGCGGGTGCCGCAGCCCGTTAACGTAGAATGGGGTGAAACCCGTCGACGCATGCACCGCATTGTTGAGTGCAAACTCCACTTGAGGCAGCAACGTGCTCCACTTCGTGGGTTCTTCGGCGCAGACGCTGCGCAGCACGTCTTCCAACACGCGGTTCACCCGCTCGGTTTGACCGTCCGTCTGCGGATGATCCGCCGTGGACATATCCAGTCTCGTACCGAGAAGGCGGAACAAGTGTGTCCAGAAGTGTGACACGAAGCGGGGATCCCGATCGCTTACGAACGCCTCCGGGAGGCCATGGTGTCGAAAGACATTATCGACAAAGAGCTGAGCCGCCTGCGGCGCTGTCACGCTCTTCTTCACCGCGGCCAGCCGTACCATCTTGCTCAGACGGCAGACGAAGACCAGAATGCCAGTATGGCCGCGCGTATCTGCCGGAAGCTCAAAGATGAAGTCCATGCTCACCGAGCGCCAACAATCCGCCGGTACCGGCAAACTCATCAAAGGAGCGGACGACGAGGAGCGGGCTTCACACGCTGACACGTTTCACACGTTTGCACGTACGTGCGCACCCACTTGTACATGTGAGGCCACCAAAAGTGACGGGCCACCGACGTGTACGTCTTCTCGCGACCGAGGTGACCGCTTAGCGGAGTGTCATGTGCCTCATAGAGGACACGATGGCGCAAATCTTCGTCGTTGGGAACGACAAGACGAGGTTCCTCCCGTCATCGACTTGGTAGTAGAGTAGGCCATCGGCCATCGAATAGCGGTGCAGCCGTGATCGCTGCCGAGCAGTGAGCTTCACTGCCTTCTCAGGCGCCTTCAACGCCGTGAAGGTCATCGTCGTCAGCATACGCCTCGCGTAGCTCATGGAGCGGAGACTCGAGGTACGCAACGTGCGCCAGCTCGTAGTCCGGTCGTCGAGAGAGCGCGTCCGCGAGGACATTCTGCTTACCCGGCTTATACTCCACGGTGAAGTTGTACTCGGCGAAGAACGAGAGCCACCTCGCCATGCGCTGGGAGAGGTGGGGCGACGACGTCGCAGTCCGCAAGGACGCATGATCTGTGTAGATCACAAAGGGTTTGCTGCCGAGCAGGTGCACCCGAAACTTCACAAGCGCGTACTTCATCGCGAGAAGCTCCTTGTCGTGGACAGGGTAGTTCTTTTCAGCCGCCTTAAGCTGGCGCGACTGAAAGAGACCACCCGCTCTCTGCCATCGGCATCGACCTGCAACAGGGCACAGCCTATGGCAAAGTCGGATGCGTCGCACACCACGCTGAAGGGACGACTGTCGTCTGGCAACGCCAAAATCTGCAGATGCTTTTGATCGCTTCGAAAGCCTGCTGAGCCTCGTCGGTCCACGACCAGTCCGCCTCCTTCTTCAGAAGATTCGTCAGCGGGCGTGCCATCTCCGCGTAGTTGGCGCTGTACTTGTGCAAGTAGTTGGCGAGGCCGAGCCACTTGCGCAAATCCTTTGGGACACCGGTACCGGCCACT
Organism: Phytophthora hibernalis; assembly: GCA_012656075.1. Classification (NCBI taxonomy): domain Eukaryota; phylum Oomycota; class Peronosporomycetes; order Peronosporales; family Peronosporaceae; genus Phytophthora; species Phytophthora hibernalis. The sequence continues at coordinate 4,987 of JAAKBF010000037.1, forward strand.
GTGCGATCGCGCATACCTTCTCAGGGTCCGCGCGGACACCGTCCTTGCCAAGGAAACATCCCAAGAAGGGAATCTCTTCGGCGCCGAAGATGCACTTGTTGATGTTGGCATACAAGCGATTCTCGCGCATGCACGTCAACACCTCGCGGAGGTGCTCGACGTGCACCTTGACAGCCGTCTCGCCTTCCGCAGCGCGGCTGTGCACGAAAATGTCATCGAAGTACGTCTGTACAAACTGCCGCATCGGCCGGAAGAGCTGGGTCACCAGCCTATTGAACGTGGCTGGTGCATTTGATAGCCCTTGGGGCATCACCAGCCATTCCCATAGCATCCCGCTCGGGGTACTAACCGCTGTGAGCGGAATGTCCGACTCACGCATCAGCAGCTGATAGTAGCCATCGACCATGTCGAGCGCGCTGAAGATGGTGCATCCTGCCATGTTGTTCTGCAACACATCCTTTCGAGGGATCGGCGTGGACGCCGGGATGGTGGCCGAGTTCAGCTTGTTGAACGCGTGCACCATGCGCCACTTCCCGTTGGGTTTGCGAACGCAAAACGTCGGCGACGAATGCGGCGACTTCGACTCGCGCACCATGCCCGCGGCATACTTCGCTGTGAAGAAGGCGTCGATCACATCGACTTGCTCCTTCGGCAGTGGCCATTGGCGCGTAGTGCAGTACTTAGTGCCTGGCACCAAGTCGATTTCGTGTCGGACACCTCGATCCGGAGGTAACACCGACGGTGGATTGTCGCTGACGACGTCCGAAAACTCCTTCAAGAGAGGGTAGTACGGGTCCGACGGATCCTTCAAGATGGCCGCGCCATACCGCTTCTGCCTCGAAGAGGCCCTCTCGTCTTCCAGCACATCAGGGTCCATGACCGAAGAGGTGTTTAGCTCGACCGAGTCGTGTTCACGGTGGATAAGGACCATCTCCTCAAGCTCGCCCGCCTTCAGCGAGTCGAGAAACTCGACATATGAGAGCTCCTCGAGCCCGAGTAGCTCTGCTACCGTAGGTAGCGGAGCCAGGTCCACGCCTTCTTTGCGTTCTCCCGTGAGAACGTCTAGCACCCTGGGTGCAACCGCCTTGTCCAAGTGGCCCGCATCGCGGCGATCTCCGCCTTGACATAGTCTTGCCGTGGCTGACCCAGCCTTAGCGTCGTTCGTGGGAGCCTCCGCTCGACCATCTTCCTGTGCGCGAGACCCAGCTCCAGCGGCTTTTCCTGCGTGGTCTGCCTCAGCTCCAACGCCTTGCGTAGTGGGAGCCCCTACTGACCACACTTGTCTGCGCGAGCACCGACTCTAGCGACTTGTCCTGCGTGGGCTGCCTCAGCTCCAACGCTTTGCGTAGTGGGAGACCCTGCTCGACCACTCTTGGTTGCGCGAGCCTTAGCTCCGGCGCCTTGACGTCATCTGCCCCGGGGCTAGAACGACGTTCTTGTTCTCGAGAGTACCATGAGTCTCATCATGAGCAACACACGGGACCCCTTCCATTCTCCCACATCCACCGAAGGCTCATGAGCTCGAAGAGGTAGGGCACGCGGTCGACAAAGCCGAAGGCAGTTCAAGTACTTCCGAAGTACCTGCGAAGTGCCGTTCGCCGCGTGGCACACGATGCTCGTGCACAAACCCGTCTCGGGAAGAGGAGGGGACATGACCCACCAGGGCTCTGTCCACGAGGGGCTTGTGACTAGCACCAATGGTGCGACTTTTCCAATCTATCCACGGCTCATGCTTAGCAAGCCAGGGCATGCCGAGGATAAGATCGTACCGATCATCCATGTCCAGGACAATGAACGGTTCGACCGAGTTGAAGTCGTCAAACTTGACGTTTAAAGATATAAGAACCTTGCGTGTAGACACGATGGATCCAGTCGCCAGGCGAACAGATACACTTGTATTATGCTTAGAAGCTTCCAAAGCGCTAGCATATAATGCACTGTTCCTGGCCACACTGGCTTTCGTCGCGAAATTGTAGGACGCACCCGAATCGATCAGGATGGTCAACGGTTCTTCATACCCTTTAACGCTGGCGGTGACGACCACGAGGTTAGACCGCGCGGCGGCCACGGAAAGACACAACAGTGTCGTCCCTGGGACTTGCTCCTTCGGAGGTGGAGGTGGCGGAACCACAAGTCCTCGAAGTCTCCCAGCAGGGCGTCCCGCGCCTACTGGGAGTCGCCGTTTTCCGACCCGTAGACTCGATCATGTTGAGGGACGGAGTGGCCTTGCCACGACCTGTCTTCCACGGGTTCGTCGGACAGTTCCGACGGAAATGACCAAGTTGGTTACAACCAAAGCAGCGACCACTCGCACGTTGGGTCCGCTGGGGACGAGCCGACTCGGCAGACGAGATCTCCATGGGAGTGGGACCTTCCGTAGCCTCCGTGCGATCCGCATAGCCCTGCGCCGAGCGCACACAATGGTCTTCCAACATGGCGATGTGTACTGCCTCGTTGAACGTCTTCGGCTGACGGCGGAAGAGTTCAGTGCGAACTCGCCCGGGCGGACACCGTCCATGAAGACCGTCACCTTGACGTCCTCAGAGAGGGGAGCGCCAGCCATGGCGGCCTCGAGGTTCTGCAGTTCCATGACGTAGTCTTGGAGCGTGCGCTTCCCTTGCTTGCACCGCAAGAATAGCGACCGATAACGGTAGGCCACATTGGCCAGAAGGAACGTCGTGCGCAGCTCTTGTTCCATGAACGCCCACGAGGTGAAATACCCCGGAGACGAAGTCTCTCGAGCCATCGCCCAAGCGCGAGCCCGACCTCCCAGGTTAGACAGCGCGAAAGCGACCTGAGCCCTTGACTCGTAGATCTGTCCAGCGCTGAGCGCTATCTCGATCTCGCGAATCCAGAAGACAAGGCTGTCGGACTCTTTGCCGTCAAACGTCGGAACCGACATCTTGACGGGCTTCGTAGCTCCTTGTCGCGAGGCGAACGGAGCAGAACCCGAGGAGTTCGACTGCGCCGCACTCTGCATCTCAGCTCGCATGGTCGTGCGAGCAGCCTCCTGCGCGGTGCGCTCACGTGAGCAATCAGCGACGACTCGTACTTGTCGAAGCGTTCCACGCGCGTTTTGCTGCTCCGCAGGTAGGTTGGGGAATCCAGCGAATGCTGCTTCGCCCAGGAGGCTGACCATCTTCTCAAGAGTTGCCCAGTGGGCGTCCGTGAGATGAGGAAAGTCCTGCCGGGACGGCAGCCTGCTCCCTGAGTCTTCCATACTCAAAGAGATCTTGATTGTAGAAAACCGCGCCGGTCGCGGGATTGACTACAAGTGCTACCAGGTGTGACGGGAGTCACACGCACCTTTGCCTTAGAGGAAGCGTTAACGCGTAACCACAACAGACGCCTGGCGTCTCTGTTGTAAGCTGGCCTTCCAGTCGTTTCCGGGTACCGAGTACCAAACGACTTGCGAACTTCCGGGTTAAAGTTAAACTGACTGTATTAATCTCACTTGTAAGGTTCTAACTACTGTTAACTATCTGCATACTAAACTTCTGTACTCCAAATGGATGGCTCTCCATCAACCGTCTACCTTAAGTCCGATTCGTATCTAGTGTAAAATACACAATCGTACTTAGCCGGGAGCCGGGTGTCACACACCAACTTATGTGGGGCATGTACTCGTACTTAGTCGGGCTTGTGTGGACCACACGAAAGAAGAACATTGGGTCTCCCCTTTCATAAGTTCTTTTGCACGGCAAACGGTGTCGGCCAGCGTGGCCCCGTTACACAGTCTCTTCCGAGTCCACATACAGACCAAGTCAAAATTATCTGAACGACGCGAGGTGGCACCCGAACAATAAAAAGAGGACGCTTGTACCAGGCGAAGTACGTGTCGATGTGCTGATCCATGACGGAGGCGACTGCAGCTTCCACGCGGCCATGGTTCTCTTCTCGGGCGAGGAAGCTCGGCTGCTTTGTGTTCATCACATTTACACTACTAAACCTATTAAGAAAAATCAATCTAAGCTCGATTGAAGTTGTACAACTCAAAGGCCTAATCCATACAGCAACAATACAGCAACAAGCATAGTAATTCAAGCATTACAGCTACATAGAGAGCGCGCCACACATCCCAAATAACTCAGTTAATCATTTGCGGCGCCAAATATTATGGGGAACAGTGAACGGTGAAAATCTCAATCTGTATCACATACAACACTGTCCAACCAAATAATGACTGGCCCTCAAGGCATTTGCAGTTGGTGGGCTCGAGTTGTTGCTCAGTTCGGAAATCACCATGGAGGTAGACGTGGTGACAAGGCTGGGTCTACGAAGGATCGAAGCTAAGCTCTCACGCATTTGGGTCTTACGTAGACTACGTCGAAGACGAGGTTGTGGAGTCCGAGTTCTATGTTGGACCCATTTACGTACAACGAAATCGGGTCTTAAAACTATGTGAACTTCTAGCACGGAGACACATTTTTCAATTCACCATAACTTTGGTTACCCGATATTTTTCGTAACGTAAGGGCTCTATTGTGTAGTACAGACACTCAGTTTTTAAATGATGTAACTCCTATTTGAGGTTTAATAGTTAATGATCATTTCGTTTTAAATGACTCAAATACGTTGGAGAAGATGATCTACAAGTTAATGATGGTGATTGAACCTAGTCTCTACGAGAAGTTTGTAAAGGACTGAAGACAACAAACCTTCGAACTTATTCGACGACCGACGTAAAGTTCCTGCTTGGTTATCGCCCGAGTGGTCAATTTGCTGAGCAGAAGACTTACTTTAGTGGTAAACACAAACAATGTGGGTACAATCTCGAGTGCTCAGTGGCATATCCCGGCGTGGCACTTGACCTCTCGCGCCACGAACCCGGCTCAAAGTTGGATGTGACCATGTTTCTAGACAGGAAGGCGGTTCTCATGGATATGTTGCAGAAGCGCATCGAGGAGCTGGATATTGAGGACAATGAAGAAGGAGCTGCCCTACATCCTTTGCAATGGGGCGTAATCGTTGACAAAGGGTACCAAGGCGCCGAGACAATTATTCGAACAATACAACCCTAACGAAAGCGACATAGATCCGAGTTGAGTCACCAAGACGTGTCGCAACCGCCTCGTCTCTTCTGATCGCGTGTTGGTCGAGAACTTTTTCGGCCGGGTGTGCGTGTTGCGGAAGGTCATATACGTTACCTACAAATGGAGCGAAATGCAATACGACATAGTTGTACGCATTTGTTTCGCACTTACCACCACGCAACGAATCAAATCACTCCAGAATCCTCCTCAGGAGAGCCCCACTGTGTCGCTCTTGTTGGGCGTAGTGGTACAGCAGTGACGGGGGCGTGAAAATAGTAGCTACTCGTCGAAACGCGAATCTCGTCTGAGAACTTTAGCTTTGAAACATCATAGACGTCTGCAGAGTTGCCACACGAGCAGATGCAGCACCAAGCGTCTCGAAAACTTAGTCGATTTATAACTACTACCAGAAGTATTACTTGTAGTATCCAAACAACCATCAGCACCAATGCTCGATGAATAGCGCAGCCTCGCCATGGAGCCGCTTCACGCGCAGCGTCCAGCATCTCCTTCGTCACGCGGCTCGCCGAGTTCGTCTTGCGTTAGTTTTAGACTGTAGATTTGGCAGAGGCTTTGCATCTGATTCCGTATCGTTGCAAAAAGCGCATACGAAAAAGTTTCTTCCCAAACGAAACTGAAATCGCGAAAATTTCAGAAATCCTCAGACTTTCTCAGATCTCGTTTCGTTCAGAACTGCCTTTAAGAGCTTAAAAGCGCTCAAATGTCTGCAGCAGCAACTAATTTCTTTACTTTTTTAGCTCGCACACGACAAATTAATTGCCCAATCACGAGCAGAGAGCTGACCACCCCTTTTGCTCAAAGCAGCAACAGCTCAAGATTTTTACGCCATTCCCCCTCAGTTCATGGTTCCAGAGAGATGCCGCGCCTAACTGCGCACCAGAAGGCGCTGCGTGGACGCGCGCAGCTTTAGACATCGGAGATAAGCAGTCATCCTGCGCTGTATGCTGACGAGGAAGACTCGAGGGAAGACGACACAGACCTCCAGTATGCTGCCAAGTACGCGAGAGTACTTGCGACGCGGTATTTTAACCGCCCTCGTCATACAGACGTCATGGAGATCGCAGGAAGGAGCTGCTTTACGATGCCGAGGTTTTAAATGCAACAGATTTTCTGGAGTACTTTCGGATGGAACGCGATGCCTTCTTTCGTTTCATGGATCTTGTGAAAGGAGATGCAGCACTGTCGCCGAGTGGATATTGCCCGTTTCGAGGAACAACTGACCTGCATATGAAGGTGGTGCTAAAGTGGTTAGGTGGTTTCGGAAATGACAGTACTTGGGCAATTTCTTGGCATCAGCAAAGGAACAATTAGGGACTCCTACATCGCGCTACGTCTGCACTGCTGAAGCTTAAACCTCGGACTGTCGCCCGAGCGACTTCGGATCGCACACCGCATTAAAAAATGGCTTTGTAAACTGTATTGGAATGGCGGATGGCACGTTGTTTCAACTGGAAGACAAGCCACAGAAAAATGGCGAAGCTTACACCCGGAAAGGATACTATGCAGTAAATGCTCTGGTAGTGTGCGATGAAGTGGCCAGAGTTGGCCACATAGTTGTTGGCTGGCCAGGTTCCGTACATGACAATCGCGTCTGGAGGAACTCACCGCCCTACAAAAACATGAACGAGTTTTTCAGTCACAAAGAGTATATCCTAGCATTCCAGACGATGATACCTGCTTTAAAAATCCGGCGGGCCGATGGACCCGAACGAGTCATATTTCAACAGAAAGCTGGCATCTTCGCGAATTACCCCCGGTACTAAGGCTTGATAAGCTATCAGACCCCCAGAGTAAGTGTTCAGATCGTTTTGCTGTTCAGATCTTTCCGAAGATGTCGGTAGCACAAGCATGGACCACATATGTGGCAATACAGAATACTCACATGCGAGAATCCATCCATGCATTCTTTGTAAAGAAATGGCCTGCATCTAAGCGCATGCCAGCCACGTGGGTTGGGGTCACGTTAGCTGACGCGGTCCTAAGCGGGCGTACACTGCACTGACCTTTGGCCACCTTAACCAGCACTCCACTGCGCACCTCATCTTTCTCAATAACGCAACGTCTTCCAGGCTAAGCGCGTCGTCGAGCAAGCCACGCAGAGGGTGTGGTGTAGCACTTGGCAGGTGCAGGTCCTGCAGAGCCAGAAGCTGGTGCATACGACAGCTCAACGGGGGATTTTGGATATCTGGTATCGGTTAAACCTCTCCAAACCTATGAAATCACCGCCGTTATAATAAGAGCGCGTATTTTCGGTGGTTGAAGACGGAAAACATTGACACGAGTGGGATTCGAACCCACGCCCGAAGACTGGTGCCTAAAACCAGCGCCTTAGACCACTCGGCCATCGTGTCATACAATCAAGTCATTTAACATTTAGATAAAAAGTGATCAATCTGGTATTAACTAATAATAAGGTCACTGACCTGGTACAACGTAGCTTTTGAGAAGGAATATCTAAAAAATGACATATGAGTAAGCTGGGTGATTTGGTCGATCCATTAAGTGAGTTCATGAAAATGATGGGAGCAAATGAGTGAGTGGGTGAGTAGGTGCGCGAGTACATGAAAATGTGCGAGTGAGTGAGTGGGTAGTGGGCAATGTTGGGAGAGAGAGAAGATAGATAGGGATACTGAGCGCGAATTAGCGTTAATGCACGATCTATTCGATCTTTAAAACCCGAGGTGCGTCTACAATATTGGTATCTCATCGTTGAAAGAAAAACAAGTCAAATCGTAAAAGTTGCCTTAAGGCTAGCCACTCACATTTAATAGCCAGTCATTTTGGCAAAGAAAATACACTGAGTTTTATAAATTTTCGATATTGCAGTGATGCTCGATGTTGCTTGCGAGCGATGATACCGGTACTCTCGAGTTTTGAGCCTAGTGGTTTTGGAAGTCGGGACCAAGTTGGGCTTAAGTATAAATCGTTTTGTCAGTCTCAACCACTGGGTTGGGTGGCGCCAACTTGTAACGGGAATGCTTCTGCTCGGGTAGTAAGGTGTGAGGATTGTGGTATGCTTTGCGTGGTCACTATCCCCAGGATGTGGATGGCGCGTCCGTCTCAAACCAGGAGTTGACATCGATGCATTGCCGTACGGCAGTGCACCGAGGTCACTAAGGAAGGGTGTACAGCCCCAGGCTGGCTAACAGAGCAGGGAAAGCCCTCGCTCTTGGTAGTGGGAGGATCTCGTGCCAGAATTCTGATGTGGTTGCGCTTCGCTGTAAGCTGCAATTCGATCACCTTGCGTAACATTTTGCCATCAGTCTTTATACCACCTGCTCGCGGAAAGGGACTTCTTCATCATTTCCTTATCCACAATAAGATCCAAACTAGGGCTGCTCGTGGACTGGGATCACGGATCCACGCCAAATATATTGTCCGAAACGGAAATCCTACTTACGCCAGCCAGCGATCCGGTACACTCAACCCGATGGCCGTATGTTAACATGCCCACGTAGCGGTACCTCCACATAAGGACATTCTATAGAAGGTTCTCATCTGTACACAACTAAGCTTACGTGCAGGCGTCGACGAAACGGTGGGCGCAAGCATTGTGAGCCTTCGAGCGTATATCTAACGTTACGCGCTGCCAGGAATACATGCAGAAATTCACAACAAGGTATTGCCCAGTCGCCATGATAGTGCGGATAGCACCTTCTACCCTGCGAAGCTGGCGGACATATACAGTGCTCACGCGCGCGAGCCCATGGTCCATCTTGGTTTTCTGGAGCACGACCAGCGTGGGCAAAGTTCATGCACAGCAGTGAGAGCCACGACTGCCTGTGTCCACGCGCGTGATGATAGCCTCCTTGCCCAGCAACTGCTCACTCCTCTTTGGCAAACTGCTTGGTGCGAACGAACTCCGACACGGGAAGCATTTGGATGTGGATGCAGTACTTATCGGCGCTGAACCACGCCGCGTAGTCCACCTTGTTGTCGAAAAATTGCCCGTGACTTTGTTGGGCCGGAAGTTGTTGACGCGGTCATGAATTTGCCAACAGTCTTCATGGCGGCGTTCTTCGTGGCCTTGCCGTACATACCGACTGGTTCTTAAGCTATTTGGAAGAGGGCTGAGCGGTAGATTGACGCAACCCGAATGGCTTCAGTTACTGACACAATTTAACCTGATTTGGGCTGTACCAGCAGCACACTCTAAAGCAACTGTTATCCCAGTATAAGGACATATTAGATCTACAAGATGGCCTCTTGCCCATAAGTTCAACTGGCTTGCTGCCATGTACTAGCGCAAAGCAAACGTCATTATTAACATATCGTAATTGGAGTTTGTCCTTAATTTGAGGACAAAATCTGTAGAGCTAATAATAGAAACCGTCAAACGAGGCAAACCGGAGGTCCTTTGCTTGTGTTCTCTGAAATTAATTTCAGAGTTTAAGGTGCGATCCGAAAACCTGGTCTGATTTATCGTTTACCTCTTCTCCTGTCAAATTCGGTTTTTCGCTTTTCAGCAGGAATAACAGGCTTACAAAAGTCAAGATTAACGAGATTATTGGTAGGTGTAAATACTTGATACCCCGTCCAGCGCGATATTTTTGCGAAGGTTGCCTGTGGCGGCAGGTTGTGTGGCCCACGCCGATTGTGCTACTGTCGTGCCACATCACGACAGTATATGTAAATTTTCGATTTCGGCGGACAGCGCGACTCATTTCGTCGTATTATGTCTGGCTGTGCAGTCGAAGCGCAGGATTTTGTGTTGACATGGTCTAAGTCGACGTGATTGATCGAGAAGTGCTGTGGGCCCGGTAACCAATTTGTCTTTTGTCCGAGTGATCAATTGCTTACCAAGGATGGAACGTTTATATTGGGAACACAGGCTACATGTACCAAGATTATAATCTACGCGTTATGTGGCACTAGCAGATGTTGCGTCTGCGTAGCAGGTGCAGGAGATGCAACGAGAACGTGGTCAAATGCACTCTGTATGAAATCTACTAAAATACATGTACATTACCAGCCATTTACAACCGGGGTTGTATTTCTGACAATCACCATCGCTGATTGGCTGGCTGCACCGTATCATCCAGGATTATGGCTGGTACGGCGCCTAAAGACGGGGTGCCGTTTTCAATTTTAGTTGCTCGCACGGTAGCAAGTATCGCCTAAGTTTGCAACCCAATCAATTACAAAAGACAAGTCAAAAACTAGTACTTTGCAACTGGTTCCCCATCCAAACGAACATGCTGCAGCAGTCACCGGAGAGCTGGGTTCGTTACTTGGCAGTTCTGGCTGAATATTTGATCCGGCTAAAGGCGACACGTTCGCCATTAGTGGGTGCAAAAATATAAAAAGTGTAGCCTAACTGAAAGCACAAAAGTAATCTTACCAGCACATGAAACGACACCATCCAGAGCCATCATGGACCATGATGGATGTATCGGGAAACGATTCCAAAGTCAGGGTTGCAAACGGAACCAAATGGAAGCTGCAAACAAATACAACGTGTAGCGAAGCAGCATGAACGCACGAGGGCCCCAACTCATCGCCACACCAGGTTGGTGTAAGCCATACCATGACCTTTATGCCGTACGAAGACGCGGCACGTACTGCTACGACTGCGCCCAAATGATAGAGCAGGTCGTTCGGGTCATTTTAGACATAGAAATCGCGGACTATGAAGGACAAGTGAGCGCCTATCACTGATGGATAGGATGCAACCGTACACATTTTCTAGGCAAAGCTACGACATGAACCGTGGTGCTTCTCTGGCTACCGTCGACACGGTCGCGTCGGGGCAAACTTCTGACGGGGAAAATCTAAACCCCTATATGTGTTTTGAACGTTTAGGTAGTAGAGGCAAATGGGTACGAGGCAGTGCGTCAACGGGCTACTGTTACGGGCTTGATCTACAGTAGTCGTTGACGCGGCTGGAGGGCTTCGCACGACGGAGAGCGAGCGGTTTTGTAGCTCCCATAGAGTCGATTTGGTTGCAGTGTAGATAAAATAGCATGCTTGGGAGGGTTTGTGCAACATAACTGTAAGATTTATGCAGCAATTGGTAGCTTTCATGAGAATTGTGAGCCACCTCAAGCTACTCAGAACTCCACACTCGTTTTGATGGCACTTTACCGCAGTGTTTGTTTTAGCCAATCAAGAGAGTTGCAATCCGAGTTGCAAGAATGGCCAGTATTTATACAATACACACTATGAATAACTTTAAGGAGCCCTTGTTGGACTGTGATTTAAAGAACTAGCGCTCGACATTGAATACCGTTATACTCATTAAGATCGTATTCTTGGTGAAGGCATGGCTCGATGTGGATTTGGCGGTACTGCCCCAACGGATGGCGGACTGTCAGTGCAAGAGAGTTGCAATCCGAGTTGCAAGAATGGCCAGTATTTATACAATACACACTACGAATAACTTTAGGAGCCCTTGTTGGACTGTGATTTAAAGAACTAGCGCTCGACATTGAATACCGTTATACTCATTAAGATCGTATTCTTGGTGAAGGCATGGCTCGATGTGGATTTGGCGGTACTGCCCCAACGGATGGCGGACTGTCAGTGCAAGAGAGTTGCAATCCGAGTTGCAAGAATGGCCAGTATTTATACAATACACACTACGAATAACTTTAAGGAGCCCTTGTTGGACTGTGATTTAAAGAACTAGCGCTCGACATTGAATACCGTTATACTCATTAAGATCGTATTCTTGGTGAAGGCATGGCTCGATGTGGATTTGGCGGTACTGCCCCCAACGGATGAAGGAAGGAAGGGTACCGGCTGTCAACCTGATACAGGTTTGCTGAGGTAAAACCTCGACTGGTAGTAATATATATTTGGAACATTCGGTCCCACTATTATATATGGAAAACGACACTCCTTGCCGCTTCCAACACTCGGCCACTCTGATCTCTTGGACTGACCAGCAACAAACTCTCGGTTCAGTGTACCTTGAGCTCGCTGACAGGCATCCCACGTAGCCGAGCGTATCCAGACCCTAAGATAAGCTAATTAGACTTACTGAAGACGGATTTGACCCTTCGTGACTTGTGGGAAAGACTACTGATTAATTTATGATTTTGTTTGCTCTGAGAGCCTCTGTAGGTCATCCTATAGCTAGTCGTATATCTAAATACAAATACAAGTGTGAACAGATATCAGTAGGAGATCCTGGAGCTGGCTCTAAATAGCCGAGGGTACGACACCAAGATGGGTACAAGACGAGGTTCCAGCCTCGGCCGGGTTTTATATTATACCCAGACGAGACCTCGGTCACTATCATTCCTACGTCACTATCGCGCGGGGAATGAGATTGTCCAATCAGAATGCGGTGTTGCCTTTCATCGAAAGTCACAACGTCGGTAATCCGGCGACCAAGCTGTGACCGCTTGGCCCCAAAACCCAGCGCCACAACTGCTCCCGCCTCGACGCAAGCTCCGCAAGTACACCGTTCACTCTATTTAGTCGTGTGACCTAAATAGTCGTGCACCTTTGATAGTCACCTCGCAGGTTTTGAAAACATTTCCAGTTCTACCTTAAATTGACGAAAGAGACTGAATTCTCGAAGATTCGACGAGCAGATTTGCGTGATGTAGTTTATTTGAAGTTTGACAAGTACGTTTCGAGATGCATAGTTTTCAAAACAAGGTAGAATCGGCTTCTGAAAATAAACTAGAAATAGTTGGGGCACGACTAAATATAGTGAACAGTGTAGTGCGCGTCGTGGCGCCTCTGATCGTGCGCCTCTTGATCGTCCTTCGCACCTTCTGGGCCAATCTACGGCTATCTCTCTTCACGTTCTTGATGCGTCTGGGGAGGTTCTTTCGTTATCTTCTTTTGCTCTCGTGCCTCCAGAACATCTTCACACCTCTGTCTTTATTCTGCACCTTCGTGCGCATATTTAGGAGTCGATCAACCTTCGTCCGACATTTCGGGTTCCGCACTGTGCCCGCTCCTCGGTTGCCAACTTCTGCGCAGTCTGGTAATTCCAACTCGTATGCGAATTCTTCGATCTTGTTCTTGACTCTGAATATTCCATGCCATCAGCCAGCTAATTTCTTTGTCAATCTTGACTTGACGCGCTTCATGTACAACCATACTCTACCCCAAGACTGGAGCAGATCTCGGTGCTTCCACTGGAGCATCGGGTGTTGCCCCTGTCTCCGCTCGTGACTCCTCCGAGGCTTCGTTGCCACCAATGTTTGCTACTACTCGCGCCTCGCCCGAAATATCATTTTCACCAACACTCGGAGCCATCTCGACGCCTTGGTATTCCATCGCCATTTTCCATACAATGTCTTGCGTCGGTTCACTCGTCGGCCTTCGGTGCCCCACCGACGATTCATCCTGAGGAGGTACAGCACGCCGTCCTCGCTCAGCCCAACCTTGTCGGCCATCTTCCTCGCGTCTCTGGCTGAGTTTAGCTCTTCATCTTGGCCGGTGGAGATCTTTTGACGGCGCTCTTCCTGTATAATCACAGGGTCAACGTCTTATGCGTTCGGCGCACTGAATTTTGCATAAGGGGTCGATTGCTCGACTTCTGGCTTGTTCTGGACCTCTTGGAAACACCATCTGCTTCGTCTCGTTGAGCCGCGTCATCTGGGCCTACGACCGACGTCTCATCTGCAAACCGGACTTGTTTCTTCCTTGCGTTTGCTTGATGTCTCGACGTTACCGTTAAGTAATCCGGTACACCCCTAACGAAATCGAAACATTATTTGTTGCGAGGAGTTTCATGAGCCAAATGAGCTCGGTCAAAGCTGGCTGTTGGGTTCTCTTCAGGCGCGGCTTCTACAGAGGTTTCTACAGAGACTTCGTAGATGACATCTCCGATCTGGTTCAGTTCGACTAATTCCGATTTTCTGGTCTCGGTCGACACCACACTGGATTCTTTACTCCCGAGAGCCTCACTTGCCAAAGCGTCAGCCGCAGCGTTGAACTACCGGACCACCTGCAGGTATTTTACCGAGCGAAGCTTGGTCGTGAGTTTTCGGTGATCAGTCAGCTGAGCCATCAGAGATTCCGTAAGACAGGTCATCACCCCGAGGACTGCTGGATTGCGAGTCTCGGGTCTCCCACAATGATTAAATCCTCGGCTCCATGTTCGACTGCCGTCGATACGCCGTTGTTCATTCCGGCATACTCAGCTAGATTTACGGTGGTGGTCTCGAGATAAGCACTCGCAGCCGTCACGAGCTGCCACTGTAATGGGCTACGAGCTTCGGATGGTGCGGAGAGAGCTGGAGAGCTTGACGAAGAAATGAGAGGACATCAGACAGAGAGTTAAGACCTCCGCGGTCGAGGCAAGGTCGGTCAAGACCGCCAGGTTGGGCGCTTGGTCGGAGTTGGACCAACCAGCGGCACAGCAGGAACGGGTGCAGGGATCGAAGAATTCTCGACCATGACTTTGTCCTCCTCCTCTTGGGTCACAGATCCTTGGGAAGCCCAACCGAGGCTTGCGTGACCCACAGAGCAATGGCAAAGGCTTTCTCGGTCTTGTCGGTGGAGATGCCTTAAAACTGACGCCACATCTTGGCCGAGCGAACCAATCCCGTGGCAGGGTAGAAATCCTGGTGCCGGATGGAGTCTGGTCAAGGCCGAAGCGGCAAACGGTCTCTGGCATCCGCCGGCGTACTTGCTGCCACGGGTGGGCTGGTGGTCCCGTTCCTGCTCATGATGCCCGCGATTTGGGTGCCTCAAAGGCAAGCCGTATTAAACTTCGTTGGTGCCATTGAGAACTTGATGCTTGCTTGCTACCATCATGGACTTGCGAGCTTGGAAAGCCTTGCGTGTCACTTCTTCTTCACCAGCATCTTCCTCTTCGGCGGGTTGATTCAACTTGCACGACAATTTCTCCGCGGGGCGATGTACCGGACAGGAATCGCAATTGTTTTATTGACCAGTCGTCTCCAGTACATCACGTGCCGACACGGTAGGAGCCTGGTCCGCATGAACACGCATGAGCAACGATATGTCTGTGTCATCAAATAGATAACAAACAAACCGTTGAAAGGAGTTATACGCGATGGCAATGTAGAAGAGTAAAGTAATACGTACCGATGTATCGACATGGTAGATGTTCTCCTCGCCACAGCGCGACATGGCGAACATGTTCGACGTAACTTCATCAATCACGTAGTGGGTAGAACGGTCCCTCGCCACCACATACTGCTTCTCGATCTGGCGGTACGCGTGCGTGCTCACTCACGCCCACCGCCTCTCTCTCCCCGGCTTCGTCGCCACCGACTCCTCCAGCCGGGTCGCCCCCGAGTTCACCTTCGCATACGCCTGCCCCTGAGTTTTGGCGCTTCAAGCTCCGGCTGAAGTCATTGACTTGTTGGGTGATGAAGATGACACCGAGGCTCAGGCAGCTGCGGTTCCGTGTATGGGTCATTTTCCTCGGCGGTGGTTTCGCCACCTCGTCGCGACGGCCGGCCCACTCGCAGTGCATCGGTGTTGGCCACCTTGCCCCCAGAGGGAGCTGGAAACCCTGGAAGCTTCGGGCGATTTTATCATTGGCTCCACTCAATCGCCCGAGACTTCCCAGTCTCTGCCATCGCCCGCGATTCCTGCTACCCCTAAGAGCTCGGCTGCCTCTGTACCGGAGGCGCCTCTCCCGTCACATGTAAATATGCAAATTTAATGCAGTAGCAATTTTCGTCTGTCTCTGCGGGCTGCATTGGCCCCGCAGACAGTTCAATCGTCACGTCGACATTGCGACCAAGACTCTGAGGAGTCTTGGTCGCTCGTAATTGTCGAGGACATCCCAATTCGATACAGTAGTAATCTTCGTCTGTCACTACGGGCTTTATCGACCCCGTAGGCAGTTCACTCCTCTGTCGTCCTCCAAACTACGCCTCGTCAGCGACTTGGACCATTTTCAACCGTCGTTTGCTCCGCCGAAGATTTTGTAGCGAGCCCAACTTTCCTCCTCCAGGCGACGAACATGTTCACGCGATAAGTTGTTTCGTACAAGCTTATTTACTGGATTCACGTCAACCATAAATTGAAGCCTGTGGATATCAGTCTTGCTGCGGATCTCTTGAACGACTGGAGTGGTCGCATCACCCACAGTGCTGCGATACATTTCGCTGGTGATGCCGCGATGTTTGGTTCGTGACATGTTCCGTGTCGTACTTAATCGTGCGCTACGGGTCGATATAGCCGAAGACGCTCTCCGCCGCACATGAAGGGATGCCAAAGCCTGGCGGAAGCGATCTGCAAGCGAGTCTGTCTTGGTCAAAAGATACAGCGTTTTTAACTCCAGCAGCTGGATCTCGGATGAAAGGAACATGCGGCTATTTCGACTCTTCGGTAGCAAACTCGTATCTGATGACGTGCTCAACAATTTCTCGTTTGAGGTCATATCACTTGGATCGAAACTGTTGTCGGACTGACGAGCTGCAAAGAGCCGTTTAGCTCTACTAGCGCGCAAAGTAGCTCGCTGATAACGGTACAGTCGAGCACGGACCCAATCCAGGATAGCGTGTAGAGCATGCTTCTGTACCTGGATATCGGATAGATCACCGTCGGTTGCCCATAAATCTTGCCAATCGTGCTTCGTGACGTAAAGCACCTCACAAGAAGTTGTTGCTCGCACTGTCGCAAGCCTTCGTTGGCTAGAAAGAAAAATGCGATTTCACCGAACAGCGCGCCTTCCATGATAACGGATATGCTCGTCACTGAGCTGTTCCACAAGACAGCAGCAAGTCCCTTGCGCAGAATACACAACCGACTCCCAAACGTACCCTCGACAAGAATGTTGTCACCTGGAATATAGAGCTCAGAATGAAGACGAAGAGCCAGGTTGTTAATCTGTGACGGCGTGAGAAAGCTTCGAATGGGCAGCAAGGCGATCGAGTGGCCATAGATCTCAAGCATGAGCTTGAGTCGAAGATTCGCAGATAAATCGTGAATTGTGCTGTGTAGGTCAAGTCCTTCAGTGTGCTCAAAGTGTAGGTGAAAGAAAATCCTACCCGCTCACGGAGGTTTTCTGGAAATTCGTTCTCCTTTGCAAAACTGTCGAAGCTCGCAATTCGACTCTTATATTGCTTGACTTCTTTGCCAAGCTCAAGAATCAGTTCTGAAATCTCGCCAACGATGTGACCGATGATAAAGGTGCAGCACAGACAAGTGAACCCTGTCCAAAGTGTGCCAGCGGTATCACGGGGTACACTTTCTCGTGAACCCACCAAAAGCAGCGTCGTTATCGCCCAGTAAAAAGACTTGGCATAGAGTATTGGGACAGAATGATGATACTCATGAATAAGGTGATCGTGCTCCATCCAACACAAATCAATGTGCTTGCACTCATTCTCAGATATCAAAAAGAAAATACTCCCAGTGAAATGCGCCATGAGGACAAGAATAACCATTAACTTTGCGGGACTCAGATACGCCGATACATTGTGAGATGCAAAGTGCTGCTGAATTTGAACGATGACATCGTCCATGTACACCAACAGATCGATGCATCGTACAAGCCGTGGCAGTCGGAAGAGATCCGCAATGACCGATTCACTAGCAGCAGGCACGTACAACGGTAATGATGCAACAAGATCCCACTTGAATGTCGCGCTGTGAAGATATTGCTTATCCTTCTCCTGGCGGCTCAAAAGATTATCAAAACCGACTTCGGTACAGCCGAAGTAGTATATTCTCAGATAAATGTCGATCGCGAAGCAGAAGTCGCAAGCCAAATCCGCTAGCCACACAGCTGTGCCAATGTCTCCGGAAAAGTGGCTGTGCGAATGGAAACAGATGCGAAATATGACGAAGAAACCATTGTAAATATTCCAGAACGTGATCATTGCATTCCAGGTACTTGTGAAGGTAGTGCGCGTTGCATCAGCGTGGCGGTGTGTTGATTTCCCATGTCTGCTGCCATGTTTGCTGGCCACAGTTACCGTGCTGTCATATTGACAGAAAAGTGATGATGTTTGCATCATGTGTGGCTGTAACTTAAGTTTTTCAAGGTTGCACACCACACGACGCATGCTTCTCTGGTGATCAGCCAACATATTATGTGCTTCCTCCTTTATATCATTTAGATCGCTCGCAAATTTTCGCTGAATCACGTCAAATTGCTCTCGAGTCATGACAGATGCGTGAACAAGAGAAGCAGCTAATAGCGTAGCTGTATGGGCCTTCCGGAGCAAGAATTCGCCGACACCATAACAATCACCTTCGTGAAGGGCACGTATGGGGACTTTTCGGATGTGAAAAAATACGTTTACCTTACTTCCGTGCAGAAAGACAAAAATTCGCGACAAATATCACCTTCAAGGCAAATAGTCTCACCGTGTTGGTAGCTGCGATGTCGAAATTTTCCCGTAATCTCATGAAGAAATTCAGTGGTAGCCGAATCGAACAGTGACACACTTTTCACAGCCTCGGAATGCAACAACGATGAGATCTGGTAGCAAAGCTGGTCAGGCAGGTGCGACAATAGCTCGGATTCGTAGGCATGTTTGTGCTCTACAAACTGGTGGTGATAGAACCGCCGGATCTCGGCGCTTAACTCTTCGGAAATATCCATGCGCTCCAAAATACTATTGAGCGTATTGATTTTTCGATGTGATGATGCCTCGTCGCCATTACATTAGAAATAGTACTTGACATAGCTCCTACGACGCCAAAATTGATAATACCGCCCACAAAGACCCAAAATGCCGCAAAATAACTCTCCGCGGTCGAAAACGCAACGATGTCGCCGTAGCCCACACCCGTAAGAGTAACGATAGCCCAGTACACAGCTCGCAGATAAGCAAACGAGTATTTATACAGCGAAGCTGGATTCTCAAGCGGAAAAGCTTCACCTATGTGGGCATAACAATCGAACTTCACCCATGAACAATTCTGGAAATGCGTAGCGTGATAAAGACATTCACCCCGCGACAACCCCGACACAACGTCGAGAGAAGCATTCTCATATGTTGTCCCCTGATCAACCCAGGCCATTTCAAACCACACACATCCCACTATATGCAGCATTAACGTGACACCCAACACCAAAGAAACAACGAGATGCGTTTTCGAACTGACACTGTAGTAGTCGCTAACAGTCTGAAGCAACCGAGGCATCTCTCGAACCCGAAGTAGGCGAAGCACTCGAAGGAGGGATAACCGTTCCTGAACTGCATTGATTGGTAAGGAATCAAGCACAACACCAACTGGTAGCCACGCGAGCACGTCAAGGTAGAACCCGTTGGACCGATACGCACAAATATGAGATCCGGCTTCTCCACTTCCAGCATCACACTTTCATCTACATAAGCGAAATACCGCGAACGTAAAACCAGATCGACTGCAAAAATATCTCCGCCAGCAGCGTCAACGCATAGCGCATGCCGAATGCTGGCTGCTCTACAAACATATCTTGATCATCCGTCATGGCGATAAATACAGAAAAGAAAGGAGCTTCAAACGCGACGTAGACAATAGCAACCAGCCGAACAGTATCCCAGTGCATACGAAAAAAGACCCTGGAAGGCGCCAATTCACACCCCGTCTTATCTCACCCGAATGGGCGTCATCACTGATGCTGTGTGTGCTTCCACCCAAGTTTTCATGTCCTCCGCGTAATCCAAGCAACTTTTTTGTCTTGCGCAGCTGCGTCGAATACTTATTCAGCGTCTCAATCATTCGGGCACGGATTTCAGGTTCATTGCCCCTGTGCAAATGCGTAACCGCTTCATCAAATTTTGCTTTGGCGAGAACATAAAGCTCACAAAATGTTTTTGCCACAGCTTTTTCCTCATACTTTTCGGGATAAAGCAGACAACTATCCGCGAAAAAATCTCCCGTATTGCACTCCTTCGGATTAGAGCCATTAAAGGCTGACAGCATCACTTTGCCACGGACCACGAAGAACATCTGTGCGTTAAACTTCGGCTCGATTATCTGGTCCCCAGGCGAATACACCCGCCGCACAAGTGCAAGCGCCAGTAAATTGATAAATTCGACGCTTTCTTTCATAAGGAAGCAGACTTGCTTGACACGGCTAGCTTTAAGGGTGGCGATAACCTTCGATTGTAGGTGTCGAGGCATGAGATGCAGCGCCTCCTCGCTGTCAAGACCGTGATGTGTACTCCACGCGTAGCTGAAGTATGCGATCACCTGGCGACGAACAGCCCGTGTAATGTTTTGAGATCGCATGTACTCACGAGCGTTGTCTACGTGCGTTGCGAAGGCTGCGTAACGCGCATTTCGAAAGCGAAAAATGAAAAGAAAAGTTGCCAGCAGTGACGATCCAAAGAGCGCGCCTAAGAGTGTAACTAAAACAGCGTAGACCGTCTCGGCATTTGATACAGGAGTCACGTCGTCGTAACCCAGCAAAACAATTGTTCTGGAAGCCCAATACAGCGTACGAGCATACTTTCGCGCTACAGAAGCACCCACGAGACGGTCTCGGATGGCCCAGCTCGTTTCCACATTCTCGTGACACGCCTCGAGTGATACACCGCAATGTGCATGTGCTATCAGCATGTATCCACAGGCCACATAATGGCAGAGCCCCGCACAGAGGCCGATATTCCGTACAAGATTATCTATTCCCGTCGACGAGAGATGCTGGACCCAGGCTCGGTCCGAGTATATGCTAGTAATTCGTTCGATACACCCCCGCAGTCGATATATCCGACATAACTTTGTGATTCGCGCCAGGTGCAGCACGTTGTACGCCCCTAACGCGGCAGGTATTGCCTCCATCGGGAACAAAGCGACAATTTCCAGTGCAAGCTGCACATTGCGTACGAACACGTATTTTCGTCGTGAAACCGCGTCGTCTGCTGTGCCTCCAAGAATCGACGACATTGGTCCAATAGAAGCAAGTGTCCACTTGGCTTTCCCATGGCGCAGTCCACTCGCTGACGCCGCGCGGATCAAAAAGTCGGCGTCTTGACGCGGTTGGCGTCCCGCGTAAGTTTCTTGCCCAGTTCAAAACTGACTGAAGCCGAGAGCTGCGAGAACGCGTCCTTCCAGACACGATAAAAGCCCACAAACTCGGCGAATCCAATCACGTCCGCGACAATATCCAGCGTCGTGAAGATGCTGAGCTCCTGAGTCCAGCGATGCACCTGCTCCGTCTCTGTCTGTTGGAAGGGATTATAGTAAAAGGCGATGCGGAAGGGCACCGAGAGGAAAATGTACAGTACTGCAGCGAGACTGACTGTGACGCTGAGCGTCTGGCGTGTGGTCCACGGCAGCTTCTTGTACACTTTAACCACAGGCCGGAGAACGCGGCGATGCAGACGTCTGCAGGCTCTGGAGATGGAAAACCTGTGTGCTCTTCGCTTCGGCAGCTGGAAGTCGTTGTGTGGCAGGACTGCAGGCTCCTCCGTCGCGATGACCAGCTCCGTGTGCGACTCATCGTTGGCTGCGTACACTTTGCGGTGAGGCATGGCAGACGGCCATGAAAGAGCAGCAGCAAATCCCCAGTGACGCGAGACGGCAAGTACGCGGGCGAGTCGGGGTTTCACTTGCGTCTTGAGGCTATTTTCATCGTCGCTTCGGGTGACCAGCGCTGGCCCAAGTGGTCTGTCATGTTCTGCCACGGTATGTTATGTACTCCACACCAATTAAACAAAGTGACCATCACTCCCATTCCGCATTATGTAGTCTGTGACATGTTGTGTTACTTTCCACGTGACTCCTGCCACGAAACGCTGTGTGCGCCACGTGAACACGACACCTCAGTGACCATCACTCCCATTCCGCATTTATTTCCCTTGCACACCCAGTTCAAGTCTAGTGCGGAAGAGCTTCTCCATGGACACGTCCAAGCGCGTGGCGGACGCCAGGCGCCGCGCAAGGAGGCGCCGTCCGCCGAGATGAAGCGTCTAGCCAAGTTCTTCGCGCCCGACCGGCCGCCGCGCAAGCGCCTGCGCACGCTGCTGGACTTCCTCAAGGGCTCGGAGGCCTCGGCGGGGGCAACATTGCCGTGGCTGTGCAGTCGCTGCTGGGGGCGTCCAAGGACGTGAGCGCCAGCAACGTCGGGCCGGAGCACGCCGCAGCCGTCGCGGACTTCTGGGCCGACGCCAGCAACAGCGCGCTGGTCTTCGGCGTCGTCAACGACTGCGTCACGGAGCTCGAGACGCTGTACGCGCCCCACGAGACGGCGTTCCGCAAGCAGCGCCGCAAACCGCTGGAAGCTGAGGACTGGAGCGAGGTATTCGAAGGCCTCGAGGTGCTGCTACGCAACAACGCGGCTAGGTTAAGGGAGGGCTGGAACAACAACGGCGTTTCGATGCTCTTTGCCAAGCTGCTGAAGCGCGACAACCACGCCATGATCAAGAAGTACGCTTTCCGCTGTCTGGCGCTGTACACGGACGCCACGAGGAACCTGCAGCAGCTGGCGGCCATGCCATCCACGAGCACGTCGAGCTTCCAGGCGTCGAGAGCGGGAAGTATTAGGCTCATGAGCGACGGCGTCGAGATTGATATTGACGAGGACGACGAGGACAGAGGCACGACCATGCTGTCACACGCCATGCCCAACAGGAAGAACATGCATTTGGAGCTGCTGAGAGAGAGTGTGGACTTTTCCCCCTATGGAGGCGGCAGCATTATGCTGCCTGATAAGTTTCTGAACGAAGGAGTGCATGTTGAAGGCTGGATCGGCAAGCAAACGCGAGTGAGCTACATGAAGTCGTCTCCGAACCGTGCGAAGCAAGTGCTGGAGGTGATTCACAGCGATGTGTGCGGTCCCCATGCAGACACCAACTTTTGGTGGCAAGCGCTACTTTGTCACGCTCATCGATGACAAGTCGCACTTCTGCGTCCTGTATCTGCTGCGGAACAAGTCTGAGGTGGCCGCCAAGTTCGCTGAGTTTGTGGCGTTTGCTGAAACTCAAACCGGCAAGCGCGTGAAGACACTCCGGAGCGACAACGGTGGCGAGTACACTTCCGGTGCGATGGCCAAGTTCTGTAGCGACCGCGGGATCGTGCAGAAGTTCACACCACCGTACACGCCTCAACTGAACGGAGTGGCAGAACGGATGAACCGGACATTGGTGGAGTGTGAGCGCTGCATGTTAGAACATGCCAGATTGTCCAAGTCGTATTGGGGTGAAGCGGTGATGACTGCCACGTTCCTTCGCAACCGGTGTCCGACTCGTGCCATCAGCCACGACAAGTCGCCACACCAAGTTTGGACCGGGAAGAAGCCGCTGCTGGCGAACCTGAAAGTGTTCGGTTGCCATGCGTACGTGCACGTGCCGAAGGAGAAGCGCACCAAGTTCGACGCTCGGTCGGTGCGTTGTCGTTTCCTCGGGTACTCGGAGCACGAGAAAGCGTATCGGTTTGAAGAACTGGAGAGCGGTCGCGTGTTGGTGAGCCACGACGCGCAGTTCATGGAAGACGTCTTCGACGGTGGGAGACGCAGTTACGATCAAGAAGTTGTTGTGGAACTTCAAGATGAAGAGGTGACGGATCAAGATTCGTCGCAGTCGGATGACGACAACGAAGAAGAGGAAGAAGCTGCGCGGGACGAAGACTTCGAGCCCGGCAGCAAGCGACACCCGCGGACGCAGTCACTGGAGGAAGCCGTGGAGGTTCCAAGTGCCAAGCGGTATGCGTCGCAGAGTCGATACCAGACTCTGGACGAGATGTCTGCTACGGCACAAGAAAGTGGGAGCTTTGAGGCTGCGTACGTCGTGGATTCAGTGGGAGAAATGCCGACCACATTCAAGTCGGCGATGGAATCCAGCGACGCAGTCAAGTGGAAGGAGGCCTGCGACTCGGAAGTTGAGTCACTTCGCAAGAACGACACATGGAATGTCGTACCATTGCCGAAGGGACGCAAGGCGATCGGCTGCAGATGGGTGTTTCGAGTCAAGGAAAACCAAGCTGGAGAGATCGAGCGGTTCAAGGCGCGACTGGTGGCCAAGGGAATTTCGCAGAAGTATGGCATCGACTACGATGAGACCTTCGCACCAGTGGCCAAGTTCACGTCGATTCGGGCAGCGCTGAGCATGGCTGCCAAGTATGGTCTCAAGCTGCACCAAATGGACGTCAAGACAGCCTTCCTGAACGGCGTTCTCGACGAAGACATCTACATGGCGCAACCGGACGGCTATGTGGACGAAAACCATCCGGACCACGTATGCAAGCTCAAGCGTTCGCTGTATGGACTGAAGCAGTCGCCGCGCATGTGGAACCAGACCATCGACGTCTTCATGCTGAAGATGGGGTTCAAGAAGTGCGAGTCCGACCACTGCGTCTACATCAAGAGGAATGATCAAGGGATGATCTTCGTGGTGCTGTACGTGGACGACCTGATCCTGGCAAGCAGCAACGACGACCTGCTGGACTCGACCAAGCGCGCGCTGAGTGAGCGCTTCGAGATGACGGACCTCGGCGAGCTCGAGTATTTTCTCGGGATGGAGATCAAGAACGACCGTGACTCCGGGACAGTGGTGGTGCGGCAAACCAAGTTCCTCAAGTCCATCCTGACCAAGTTCGGCATGCAAGACAGCAAGCCTGTGAAGACGCCGCAGGACCCCGCACTCAAGCTGACCAAGAACATGTGCGAGGGTGGCTGCAAGCACGAAGACACCATGAAGAACGTGCCATACCGGAGCGCCGTCGGCGGCATCATGTACCTGATGGTCGCGACACGTCCGGACCTCGCTGCGGCAGTAGCAGTTCTGAGCCAGTTTGCGGCTGATCCGTGTCCGACACACTGGCAAGCTCTCAAGCGTGTGCTGCGGTATCTGCAGGCGACACCAACGCACGGACTCGAGTTCTCACGCGAAGACGGTTTCGCCGTGTGGTTACTCGGACGCAGACTGGGCTGGTGACATCGAGTCTCGACGGAGTACATGTGGCTACGCGTTCATGATGAACGGAGGATGCATCAGCTGGAGAAGCAAGAAGCAGCGGACGGTGGCACTATCGTCTACTGAAGCAGAGTACATGGCGCTATCGGAGGCTACGCAGGAAGCAGTGTGGCTCAAGGTGTTTCTGTGTGAACTCGGCGAGATGAAGAGCGACGATCCTGTCATGATCTACGAGGACAACCAAGGCTCCATCGCGCTGGCTAAGAATCCCGAATTCCACAAGCGCACCAAGCACATTGACATTCGCTACCACTTCGTGCGCGAGAAGGTGGAAGACGGCCAAGTGGTGCTACAGTATGTTTCGACTACCGACATGCTGGCCGACATCATGACGAAGGCGATCACTGCCGTGCAGTTCGAAGTTCTTCGGAGCAAGTTGAGGATCCAAGGCGCAACAGCTGTCAAGTCGAGTGGAGTGTTGTCGAGAAGACGCCTCGACCAGCTGCGACATACCGGTAAGATACCGGTATGACCTTCACTCAGTGGGACCGAAATCATTCCTGTGTTTACGGGACACTGATGATGGGACGCTGTTTACGCTACGGGGATTACGGGACACGTGGGTACAAGATTGTGGGTACAAGATGGGCATCCACGTGGCAGTCGCTGATTGGCTGAAGTAAGTCAGTATCCAATAAAGAATCCAGTAGAGTGTATCCAGTAGAGAATCCAGTAGAGAATCCAGTAGGCTTAGAGGTAGCAAGGAGTTTTGCGAACTAAGGACCTAAATCAATCACTTTGCATTTTGCCATCAACCGACCAAAGCCTTTATATGAACATACCAGAAAATTCTAATAGCAATGAACACTCTGGCCAAGGTAAGGCCTTAATGTTTGGCCTTTTGTCCTTAACTTCGGGATATTGGGGTTAATGTATCCGCAGCTGACTATGTGGGGATGATTCATCTGCCGCAGCAGGAACTGCTACAGCAGCTAGTTGTGTATGAGCTCATTGCTTGCGCTAACCATCCTGCAGACACCATAAACAAACCATACAATACAGAAGAGTGCAGGATTCATTGCAGGGCAACGAAAGGTTACACGCGCACTTGCTGTTCCGTGTGTATTATGGCGAAGATAGTTGCGACTCGCAACTAAAAGTAAATCATCTTGCGAGACAATGCGGCACTGATGTCGAACATGCTCCAGTTGTCCATACACAGATTCAGGATCCTGACCTTGGAAGCAGTGTGCGCTGCGAATCGAGGGTAGCCGAGAAGACAAGAGGGTTTCGTTAGCCACGTGTTTGAGGTAAGCTACCGGTACATGCAGCAGTCATGTGTGCAAGTACTTACCGGTACCGGTATAAGTACTCTCGTTTTGGGAGCATCTGTTGTTACATCTAAGTAGATTTTCACTTAGATAAGGTAATTCTTAATGTACCGGTAGGTTCGGTTTTGTGGCTGCCTTAAAGTGTCCCATATTTAAATCTAGAAAATAAAGAACGAGATAACGGCACCACCGGTGCCATCGATTTTCACCACTTGCCGATTTCCACCAAGCACCCCTCAAAATCGAGGCCAAAGATGCCCAACGCGCTACAACCGCCCAAGGACCTGTACCGCACACTGCGTGAGACGATCTTCGCACGCTTCGTGTTGGCTGTACTCACGCCCTTCATCTTCGTGCTCGGGACGCTGTTGCGCTCGCACTACCGCAAAGTCAATGGAGACCGCACCCCAGGCCTGACCCGCTACCGGCAATAAACCACGCTACCAGCAACAGTAGACCCGTAGATTCCAATCACAATATCACAATAACCTATTCGACATCACCAGCAGTTTCGTGCCACGAAAGCGTCGGAACCATTTTTAGTCAAAGACCACTGCACTGCTGCTCCATGGCGGGGTCTTCCTTCGTTCACCGCGTTCATGCGGTTGTCATAGTCTTCCTGAGCTGGGATCAGTTGGTGGTGGCCGACGGGGAAGAGCCTGTGAACCCGATGTGCAGGTACATCGCCAGGACTCGCTCTCCTTCTGCTCCATGGTCGACTACATGGCGGTGGTCGACGGCGACGACCCGACGGGGGCGCGCTTCGATGTCAAGGCGGAGTTTTACTACCGGAACGTGGACATTGTGTTGCAGCGCTTCGGTTGTCATGCCAAGTACAGCGTCTACGGGTGTGACGATTGCCGCGAGGCATACAAGTACTGGGTTTGCATCAAGTTCCAGGAGTGCGGCTCACAGACCGTCACGACAGACCGCGGCGCGACCAAGTTGCAGTACTCCACGGACTTGTGCGACTACACGACGACAGCAACTTCAACGGCTACGACGGCTAGCAAACCCACCGCGTCGTCCTGCGTGGAAGGATCCTCAGGTCGATATCGAACTTGCCTGTCCATCTGCGAAGACGTCGTGAAATGCCCTACGTGCTCAATTTTCAGTGCCCGACGGTACACCCAGTTAGTCAGACGTTGTTTGAAGGGATGGGTTGCTCACTACTTGTGCTGTTTGGCTTTTTGCGACCGCAGAACGAGACCCCGTTCTTCTCCCTCGATATCACTGTTTGCAACAAGCTGGACCGGGTTACTAATCCAGATCGCCCAAGTCGTCCTTGGCCAGGCACCTTTGCGGACGCGTAAACTATGAACGTTCACTTTCCCCTCTGAGAGTATCATGCATGCCCCCAAATGCCTGCTATCTCGCGTAGAAAACCATAATGAGAGACAAAGAATGTGGGCTATCGTTGCAAACCTTGCTGGTGCTGAGCGTCTCGTTCATATGCTTCAATTTGAAGGCAAAGGGAGAATAGTACATGCAATGACTGCACATAATTGCCTTCGAAGACAGGAATATCCAGCATAACACAGCTAATCTTCGCCAACTCCTTCAAATTCACATCCAGCTTGGAAAGCGCAGGGATAGCACCACCTCGGGCTGCTACGAATTTCTCGAATTCTTCTGGCCACAGCTCCATCAGCTGAGAGAGCGACGGCATGAGCTGCTTGTAGTTCACTTGCGCCAGGGGCTTTGTCCTCTGTACCTTTTCAACGCTGGTGATCCATTGATCGATCTCTTGTGGTCGCTGTGCTGCCCACTCGATACTTCGTACAACTTCGTTTCTGCTACGAAGTTTGCTCTGATGTGTCATGCTCACCTTCATGATTAATTCCAGCTCAGCAACATTAGCGTCTCCTGACGGTTCTCGCAACACCATCACGCCAACGTTGTCCTCTTTCTTGTCTGGCCGCGGAATCTGACCAAAGCACAAGTAATGGACGGATTAATACAAAAGGTAAACTCTTCGTAGTATATGAGAAGAGGAACTAAATACCAACCTTGATTCCGTCAAACGGCAAGCCTACCGATGGGGTAAATTCCGGTAGGAACGGCTCCAACCGCGTTTCAATCTCGATGTCTTCTGGCGTGTAAGCGTCTGTTAGCTATCAACAGCGCAAACGCAACGTGATAAGTACCATGCTAAAGGACAGCTCATTTCTAACCCGGGGTGCTAGCGACATCTCAAATCAAAAACCCGTGCAATCGTGCGAATAAACCACTCACACTGAATAATTCTTCCACATCTTGAGGCACCGGTACTTTGTATTGCCGCTTGTATGTTCCTCCGCGCGAATAACTTTCGTGGTTTTTGCTAGCTGTGCGTATGCTGGAAGTATCTCGCCTTGACACAGAATCTTTTGTAAATGTCGAGGGTGGAAAACTCGCACCTGCAAGAGTAGTCGTTCCTTCAAATTGCTGAAAGAAATCACTGGGTATGACATCTCGATATTTCTCAAGATCTTTTGCGGCGGTCTTGGGCCGACCTGAAGCAGAACGCTCCATCTCCAACTGCAACCGATTCCGATCACGTGTTTTTCTATCCACATCGCTGTCCTCGTCGTCCTCGGAGGAGCTGGATGAGTTGAATTCAGCCGCACGCGGCTGCTCCATTTCTTTGACTTCATATTCGTCATCATTCGCTCCGTCAAAACTGGTTGCAGCCTTCAAGTCTGACCGTACTGGTGAAAATCTAGCTTCAAAATCTGCGGCCCCTGCTTGCAATTTCTACCGCAAGAAAACGGGTTTTAGCGCAAATACCAGTCCAAACAGCAAAGCAAGACAACGCACCTGTGCAATGGGACTTCCCGGATCTCCGGAGGTTCGTCCGAGTCTTCGTCCGAGCTCTCCTCCACCTTCACCGATCGATCGTTGCGGGTGCCGCCGTCAACAAAATTTTCCTCCTCACTGCAACTATCACTGCTCACGTGTCCGTCACCACTACTTTCACTGCTACTGGAACCAGCACGCACTGCACAAACCAACACGACAAGTACCGGTACAAGTTAAAACCCGGTAGGAAGCTGAAAAAATACACAAAAGTGGACCCGTACACCGTCGGTTCATGGGCGAAGACGCAGCGGAGTCCACACTGTCAACGTACCACCTCAACCATTCAGCCCAGCTCTACCAAACTCTATGCAATTGCCCACCCACCTCACTTGCATTGTGTCCTCCAGCTCGTGCGCCTCGTCCATACTCTGCAGACAGATAGACATCATCCCAGTCAAAACCCATAGTGCAACACCAACGCTGCAATCTCCCTCGCCTCATCCTGCAGCACCACCTTCTCCTGCAACACAAAGCACGCAAACCATCAGCAACCATCCAGCAGCAGATCAATCACCACCAACGCACCTCCGAGTCGCTCATCGGATCTTTACCTAATAGCCACACCTCCTAAATATTATATTTCGAAGTACAATATTCCACAGGTCACTTTCACGTCCTGTCATTTCCGATATTTTGCCAATATGGCCGAGTTCCAGGCCATCATCCTGGCCGGTGGGCGGGGCATTCGCCTGTACCCTCTGACAGAGGAGACTCCCAAGGCGCTGCTGCCGGCCAACGACAAGCCATTGTTGTGGTACCAGCTGCAGCTGCTGGAGACGTCTGGTTTCACGGACGTGCTGGTGCTCACGGTGCCGGACCTGCTGTCGGCCCTCCAGGACTACGTGACG
The DNA here is from genome assembly GCA_012656075.1 of Phytophthora hibernalis. NCBI lineage: Eukaryota > Oomycota > Peronosporomycetes > Peronosporales > Peronosporaceae > Phytophthora > Phytophthora hibernalis. Next base: position 34,800 of record JAAKBF010000037.1, read on the forward strand.
CGCGAATTCGACGGCAAGATCCACGTGGAGCTGTGCGAGGTGGCGGACAACACGGAGACGGCGGACGCGCTGCGACAGGTGGCCGACCGCATCAAACGCGACTTCATCGTACTGGCTGGGGACCTGGTCACGGACGTGGTGCTGCACAACGTGGCCGACTTCCACCGCATCCACGACGCCAGCGTCACCATGCTGCTGCGTCAAGAGGCGCCCACACGCAGCCTCAAGGGTGAGAAGCCCCGACGGGACAAAGACATGACGGACTGCATCGCCCTTGTGGAAGGTCAACGACATGAGGAGAACCGCGTGGTGCTCGTGTCCCAGGCCGTGCACATGAACGAGGAGCTGTACGTAGCCAAGAGTCTGCTCAAGCGTCGCAGCAACTTCGTGCTGCACACGGACCTGTACGACGGCCACTTCTACTTCTTCTCCCACTGGGTCCTGGACCTGCTGCACGAGAAGAGGTACATCGCCAGCATCAAGGCCGACCTGATCCCGCACCTGGTACGCCGCCAGTTCCGCGGGGCCGACGCGCTACCCGAGAGCGTGCGCGACAAGGCCAGGAGCAAACAGGAACTCGCGGCCTCCTCTCGCTCGCCGAGGAGAAACACGACCCCGAGGACCTCGTGCGCTGCTTCGCCTACGTGCTGCCCCCGAACGCCTACTGCGAGCGCGCCGACACGATTCCGGCCTACCGAGCCATGGACGAGGAGGTCGGATCGCGTCTACGCATTAAGCGCTCGAGTTCCATCTCGAACTAGGTGTCAGCAGTGCAGACGAGAGCAATAAGTAAATGAAGATGTATCTGTCGACTACCATTGACTTCAGATCACATTGTAGCCGCAGCTTTCCATTTTGTTCCTTTACCTTACTCGTGCGAATGGGTGAGCAGGTTCGTCTGTAGAGACTCTTCGAACGAATGGCGGAAGCGCGCGTACGCCGTGGGCAAGACGCTCACGTCACGCTTGAGGAAGCTGTCTTGAATCCAGAACTGCACTACATTCAGGAAACTTGGACACACGATCATCACCAACAGCAGCTCTGCGAACGGATATCCGCGCAACGAGTGGAAGAGGAGTTCACCGAACAGCCCTAGAGGCGTCGCAGCCGCTATCATGACGGACACGACGATGGCCTTGGAGAAGATGATGATCACCAGCCACGCGGACAGTTGCAACAGCCACACCCGATATGACGGCGGATTACCGTACTCGCCGCTCTCCTGGATGTTGACCCAATTCATCGCGAAGGCCATTTCCTGCTGCAAACGGAGGAATGCTAGACTCACCATCATGCCGAGCGTGCAGTCACTGAGGAAGTTGAGGAAGTACCACGCGCACTCGTCCGTCACGGGTGGCATCTGAACGGACACGCCCAGGTTAATGAAATGACCAGTCGAAGCGCCGATCATCTGCTTGCCGACGTCCATGAACCAAATCTGCAGCGGCCGTCTTGGACGCTCAACGTGCCGCTTGTACCCCAGTGTCGCGAAGGCGATCACGCCCAGCAGCAGCTGGATGGCATACGATGCCGCGTTCGAGAAGAGCTCGCACTGCGCCACATCCTCCTCCGCGAGCTCCGGCAAGGGCATATCTGATTGGAGTCGGGGTCAAATATGCACTTTGGTTTTCAAATGATCGCGTCTCTTCACAACGATATCGGTCCCCGACTCGTCGCACTCCGGATGGTCATCCCCTGGGGACATCTCGTTCACTTGATGGCACTTTATTCATCGCTGCTTGACTGTTTACATGACCAGAACGTTGCTTCACGTTGACTTGCGGCCCTTTTCCGTCGTTCTATGCTGGATTTGGTTCAGAATTTGAAGAGAGCGACGAGATGCACCGGCACCTGCTGATGGGGTGTCTTCCGCTTCTTCTTGAGAAGCAGGGGCGCGCGGCAGTGGGCGTTAATACCTGCTGCGCAACGCTGCGTTGCACTCCCACCGAGCGCGTCTTGAGCCAATTTACAGGTTTCTTTGCACCCTGGACGGGTGCGTCGGTGAGGCTCTTGGTGGCGAACAGGCGCGACTTGGGTCCTGCCGGACGGTGGCCTGTCGGGGTATCGCGCTTGTGCGCTCTGGAGGCACTGGACGTCGGAGTTTTGTGACGACCTTCAGCCACGGGGACATGAAAGATGCATCAGTGCTCCCTGTGGGCTTCAGTGGGAACAGACCATTCTCAGTCGTCTCGAAGTACTCCAGGTCATCTAGGTGCTCGTATATCTCGCGGAACGTCGGACGCACTCCCCACGCAGTGCAGCGCATGAACAGGTTGTAGTACGGACCCAACCGATCTTTTGCGGCATCAGGCACTTGCGTCACTGTCACATCCTGCAGCAACTTGTGAAGACTGCGAGTCTCCACGTATTCCTTCGGCACAATCTCTCCGACCAGCAAGCGGTACAGAATTTCACGTCCGAAGGCACCAACGTCACAGTTCTTGTGGAAGCTGAATGAGCTGTCGAGAATTTTGGGCTCATCAGCTGGGAGCTTGATGCGGCCAAAGTCGGACAGTTTGATGTCGGGCTCCCAACTTTCCTCGTAGCCCTCGGGAGGAGTGCGCATGAGAATATTCCGGCACGCCAGGTCGCCATGAGCGACATTGACACCTTCGTGCAACGTTATCATGGGCAAACAGATCTGCTTCAGCATCGCCTTGGTGTCATTAAACGACAAAGTGTAACGTCGATGTTTGGAGCCGCCTGAGTTGAGGCCGTATCGTCTTAAATAATCGCTCAGCTTGCAGTCCATCACCTCGAGCGCGATACAGGTGTGCTCGATGGCGTCGCACAGACCAAGACACTGCAGAAATCCCTTCATGTGGCGCACTCGGCGTAGGTAGTGCAACTCGAGAGCAGCGCGGCGCTTAGCTTCGTGCTCAGGGAATCCTTCATGCGACTTAGCACGCTTCAAGGCAACCTTTTGTCCGTTGATCACCGCAGCAGTCACTTTTCCGTCTGTGCCTTCACCGTAAACGCCTCCTGTGTACTCAACATCTGCCTCACAGTTGAATAGACCAACATCGCCAATCACCGAGGTACTTGTGAAGGCGCTGGAAGAAGATTCTGCACGCGCCGCAAATGTGTCTACTTGAGCGAGCGAGGTCATGTTTTCTTGCGACAGCGGTGCAAGCTTGTCGTCGTGGCTGGCAACAGACTCCTGGGAGAGGCATACCTCGTCTTGTGAGCGCATGGCCGCTCCATCTTCTGCTCTATGCACATCTTTGCCGTCGCCTTCTGCGGTAGCTTCTTCTTCCACCACGACACAAGATATGAAGTCGGAACTCTCGGCTTTCGCCGACGATACGCCCCTCTCCTCATGTTGCTCCTCCTGTACCTCATCGTAATTTAGCTCCTCCGTCTGGCTGAGCGGGAGCGAGCAGGACGCAGTGTACGGGCTCTGGTGGAAGACAGGTCGTCGAGGCGACGGGCTAGTGAATGTCATGGGTCTTCGTGTCTGTGGACTTGAAAATGACATCGGACGACGCGCCTGTGGGCTGGTAAAGCTGATCGGTCGTCGTGTCTGCGTCACCGTGGCAGGGGATGACATCCTAGACGGCGCGGGAGCCTTCACTGGCGTGGGTGCCTTAAGGCGCTGCTGTAGCTTCTCGTTTGTCTTGAGGTTCTTCTCCAGCTTCTTCAGCGCCAGTGCTCTGTTTTCTGGCCGTGGCGCGCGCTCCGGAGAGAAGGAAATCATGCGCTTCCGTGTCGACGCCGACGAGCTGCTCTGTGCAATTCCCCTCGCCACGCTCTTCTTCGGCTTGCTGGCGATCCCTAACAGTGGTGCGCTCTTTTCCGGTGTCGGCTCAATAGCTGATGACTGGAGCTTCTGGCCAATCGTCTCCAACGGAGTCTGCACCGACGCTTCACCCGGAGACGTCGGCTCCAGCACGGCACCCTTCTGCTCCGGCTCACTCATAGCCTCCTCCTCTATAGCCACCAGGGTCTCCTCTATAGCCTGAACTGCCTCCTCCTCCCTCTCAGGGGCTGGCCTCCGGCGTCCTGCTCTGCTCACTACACTGTGCGTCCTGCTCTTCGTCCTGCGCTTCGTCCTGTTCTGCCTCCTGTTCTGGCACCTGATTCTCCGTCTCGTGCTGCGTCTCGACGGCCTGGAGTGCGGTCTGCGCGGCCAGTATCGCGTGCAGGTACTCACGCTTCTTCCTGCGCAAGTAGCGGTCGTTGGTCATGCTCCAGGCGCTGGCGACGGCCGCCCGGATGGCCTCGTCGGGCTTGGGCCCCTTCGTTTTGACGTCCACCGATTGATGCGTCTTCTGTGTCTTGACGGACGCCACTTCCTGCTGCAGGACGCGTCCACGCTTACGGGCCTTGGGCGGCATCGGGCAAATGGAAATGGCACATCCTCGCTCTTGAGTGTCGATATTTAGAGAAGTCTTACCATAACCAAGTGACATCGTCTTCGAGTTTTCATATATTTGATTGGCGCCAAATCTAGGATGGCACCAATAAATACAGGATTCAATCGAGGTAAACCTACAAAAAGTGGTGGCTCCTACAGGATGGCAACCAACGGCGCCGAGGTGACGCTCTCGTTCAGCGCCGACATGTACCGCAAGCTGTTCCCGGCCGAGTACATGCGCAAGTGTCTGGCCAGTAATGTGCGGCCGGACGCGCGCACCATTGAGGCCGCGCGCGCCGTGCAGCTACAGACGAACGTGGTGCTCACAGCGGCCAGCTCGAGCCTCGTGAAGCTCGGCAAGACGTCGGTGCTGACGGCCGTGAAGCTGGCGGTGGGTACACCTGCAGTGGCCACACCCGATCAGGGAGAGATCGGTGGGTTGTCATGTGAAATTGCATTGGTTTCTAGAGGTTGGAAGCTAATGGAGAGGGTGACAGCTGTCCAGGTGCACTTGTCGCCGCTGTGCTCGAACCGGTTCACGGTGGGGCGGCCGTCCGAGGAATCGCAGAGCATCAGCAGTCAGTTGACCAGGATCATCGTCGGGTGAGTGGATTTGCAGTGCTGTTAAAAGGGATTGAGGTGGATACTGATGGTGCTGCTGGTTAGCTCGCGCGTGGTGGAGATGGAGAATCTGAGTATAGTCAGGGGACAGGCAGCGTGGAAGATCATGGTGGACGTGTACTGCGTGGACCACGACGGAAACGTGCTGGACGCGGCGCTCACGTCGGTCATGGCGGCGCTCAAGACGTTGAAGCTGCCGCCCACTTCTATCAACGAAGCCGACAACGTGGTCTCCATTGTGGAAGGTACGCGTCCTACGACCAGGATACGGTGCAGACTCCCTTGACACTAATGTCGGTATGTCATCTCTCTCTCTTTTATTTTATATTGCTTGCTGCAGACGGAGACGCCACGCCGCTGCGTGTGGAGCACAGCGCGTACGCCACGACCTTCGCTGTGGTGGACGGCACAGTGCTGATCGACCCCACGAGCGACGAGGAGGACCTCTCGAGTGCCGTGTTCAGTCTCTCATACAACACCAACGGACAGCTCTGCGGCGTGCACAAGGCCGGCGGGTCCATTGTGGGGCCCAGTGTGATGCAGCAGTGCATGCAGAGCGCCAAGCGGAACACCTCGGTGCTGGCGACGCTAGTGAACGCATCCACTTAGATAGGCCCCACACTGTGGCATAACCTGCATCTCAATATTCCTCCACGCATAACAATGCAACATCTTTCAATGTCCTTACAACAATCAAGTCACAAACAACTGTGCAACCGCATAACTTACCACCTTGAACATGTATCAGGTTTCACAGGGGAATCTGATTATAGGCTCTATCGCATCAGGTCTTGTCACTCGCAGAAAAAGATCCGAAGCAGAACATCCGAGCGTGGAAGCAGAGGTCCTACTGCTGCGTTCTGGACGCAAGCGGACTGCATTCCGACAGCAGAGAGAGAGAGAGAGCCACCCACCCATGAACGAGGGTACGCCGCTGTGGCAGTCGCCGGCCAGCTCCGTGTCGTCTGTGGCCGGATCTGCCGCACACGCGCCTCGACGCGTCCGCAGCGCCGCGCTCTTCCCCACGGCCGTCACACCACGGATGGTGCGCACCGCGACTGTGGCTGGACTGGTGGTGGCTATGGCCGTCTACATCATCGGAGGTGCGACGCTCTCCACGACGGTCTTCGGCCCGCAGCAGGAAGTGGACGCACAGGTGAAGAACAGCAGGAAGGACACCTTAGCAGATGACAGCGTCCTGTTCCTGCCGGGCTTCGGGGCGCCGTTGGAGAAGCAGGTGCGTCACCCACTTCGTTTGAGGAGCGACACGAGGTGTGGCGTGCTCCTGCCGGTGCTGAAATCGTTCTGGCCGCTCACACTCCTCTGTGTGGTTGTGAGCTCGTGCTGAGACTCACGAACGGCCCGTGCCTCGACTTTTATGTGTGGTATGTGAACAGTTTGCGGGCCTGGTCGGAGTGAACGCACCCAACGCAGGCAAGTTGTTCTATTGGTTCTTCGAGACCCGCGCGCCCATGCAGATCGACGATCGGACACCGCTGCTGCTGTGGCTCAATGGCGGGCCCGGTGCGTCGTCCATGACGGGTCTGCTGGCGGAAATGGGTCCGTATCGTCTCACTAAGGAGCGCAAACTGATCCCGCACGTCCATTCGTGGACGAATATTGGTCACATGCTATTCTTCGACCAACCTGTTGGAACAGGATACTCGTCTGTACGAGATGATGTCGGGCACGTGAATACACAAGATGAAATGGCCGAGCAGCTCTATCGCGGCTTGCAGGGATTCTTCAGACGTCATCCGGAGTACAAGCACAACCCACTGTATGTGTGCGGAGAATCCTACGCCGGCAAGTACGTGCCGTCGATCTCGCACTACATTCACGTGAAAACAACGACGACCAGGACGACGTGGCTATTAATTTGGCAGGCGTTGCAATTGGCAACGGAGACATGTGGCCTGTGCTACAGACCCGCTCGGTACCAGACTTCGCCATCGCTTTGGGACTCATCGATTCACAGCAATACGAAGACGCGAACGCGCAGATCAGCTTATGAAGAGCTTCATCGACAAGGGCGCGATGTGGACGCCTTCCAGGTCTGTCAATCCGTGACGCAGAAGATCTACGAGGCTGCGGGGAACCCGTTTATTTATGATATCCGCCAATCGGGCAACACCTTCTCGGACTTGAGTACGCTGCTGTCGAGCTACTTCAACGACGATGGAGTACGTCGAGCGCTGAATGTGCCTCCTGGAACACCTTGGATGTCGGTGGACGGGTCGGCCTATGGCACTTCATCGTCGGCTCCGGCAATTGTGCGTCATTTGCTGCAGGACGAGATGCAGGACGTTCCGATTAACGTGTTCCGCGATCTGCTGGACAACTACAAGTTCCTCTTCTACGCCGGCAACATGGACGGCTCGGTGTGCAACAACTTGGGCGTAGGGCGCATCATCGACCGACTCGCGTGGACTGACACAGCCAAGTATCGCGTCGCCAAGCGCCAGCGGTGGATGGTGGACGGCCAAGTTGCGGGGTTGGCCAAGTCCGCAGGTAACATGAGCTATGTGGTAGTGCTGAACTCGGGTCACCTGGTGCCCATAGACCAGCCAGAGGCGTCGCTGGACATGATGCGGCGGTTCGTGAACAACGAGCCCTTCCTCACACTGCCGTAGCCCTCCCCTTGCAGCAAAATGCCGTGCAGCAAACCCCCTAGAAGACACTGACACCTTCCTCCTCTGCGTTTTGTTGCGCAGTGGGGGCAGCAGGTTGTACATACAGTACCACCACTTTTGCAAGTGAAATAAAGGCCACACACCGATACAGCAATGTAGCGTTCGTTGACTAAAATTGAGTTATAGCCAGCAAGATGGCTAAAATGTGTCCTCTTTCAGACGACGACCGTCCTCTCGCGGATGGAGTAGGTCGTTGAGGACGTAGGGTCGGTCTTGGCGAAGTCGTCGATGTCCACCACGTTGAAGACGAAGACGCCTGCGTCCGGCGGGTTGACGAGCGCGCCGCCCATGACCACGCGGCCGTCCTTCTTGGCGTTCACGGCGCGCTCCAGATGCTCGGCACGGAAGGGACCGCGACGGTGGAATGTCGCCCACGTACTCGTAGCGCAGGATGTAAAACTTCTTATCTGTGGCGGTTGACATGGCGCGGAAGGAGAGCAGCGAGCGAGCGGTCACTTGGCGAATGGGCAGCATCATGCGAGGGGGCTATTTGAGGATTATTTTTGACCTATATGGATAGAAGCCTGATACTAGAATGCAATAAGCCGTGATTGGATTGATCCAGCCGGCTGTCTGTGGTGAGATCCGGCACTAGCACTGAGCTTGGAGTCCTGGGCCGTCAAGCACTGAGCTTGGAGTCTGTGGTGAGATCCGGCACTAGCACTGAGCTTGAGTCCTGGGCCGTCAAGCACTGAGCTTGGAGTCCTGGGCCGTCTAGCACTGAGCTTGGAGCCCTGGGCCGTCGTGAGGAGATGGCTGTGCAACGGGGTCAGGGCCGTGTGTGGGTCATGTATCGGAAGTCGTATGTGGTGTTCGTTCTGACTGAAGAACTGGGCGATCATCGTGCAAGCTCATCCGGCTGATTGCTCTCCTTGTCTGGAGTTCATTTGTGTTTGGCTGGGATGGCATTGACGTGGCCTTCAATGCGCACATATGCTGTCTCTGGCATACCGGTAGCGAGTTTGTGCAGCTCCGCGATCCCTTGAAGGAGTACGTGTCTGGCATTTTCTCGCCTGGTGCTGTTGTCTCCTAGTCCGGTGCCAGGTTCCATCTGGTCGTCGATACTAACCGGTATTATGATCCACCCTCCTCCTTCGTGAGGCTGGGCCGGGCAGGCTTATAGCTACTGAAGAAGCCAGGTGTCAAGGTGGGGAATATCCTCGACCGTCGTCATGATGCTAAGGCATATGCCAAGGCACCATCCCTTGATGCGTGTCTTGGTTCGGTGTTTCCACGCTGCTGCTGCCCATACTGCTGCATGGGTTTGCTACATGTAGAAAGCACGAGGCGCGTTTATGTTCTTCACAGTGGTTTATGTGGTTTACATTTATATGTGTGTCGAACATGAAGGGAACATTTCGAGTTTTTTCGGCATGGCGACGCGAGCGGAGCCGCTGCGTTTGTACCGCGCGATCTACCGCGTACGTGATATCAGTGGCGTATTGCTATATATTGTTGGATAAAGGACATGCTGACGGCTGTGGCGGTGTATTTTTGTGCGGGTTCTACTTGCAGGCGGCCGGGAAGATGCCGACACGCGATCGCACCAACTACGTACGGCAGCGTCTGCGCCACGAGTTCGACGAGGCGCGAGCCGAGACTAACGCCGAGAGGATCACGTAACGTTAAACGATGATGGTGCTGGTTGGTATTAATAGTTGGGTGTATTGAGTCTCACAGATTGTGAATCGATCCGTGGCAGGTTCCTGCTGCGACTGGCTGAGACGCAGCTGGAGACGGTGCAAGTGCAGGCCCAACACTTGACGTCCACGTTCTCCAGCCCAGACTACCATCGCATGTAGACACACTACTTAAGTATAGAATAGAGGAGGTGACGAGCAAGTTTAGGACCAACACTACAGCTCCAGCGGCCAGCATGGGTTTACTTAGGATAACTCCTCGGCTTGTTGATGCTTGCAGTTTTCTGCGGCCTTTTCAGCTTCTTTTAAGATTGAAAAAGCGAGCTCGATAACTAGGCACGTTGTTTAGCCTGGGGAGATAGAATATTAGGCGTGGCGTTGGCATTGATGGAATTTATTTTCACCCCCGCTATTTATTGGTATCCACGAAAGCCCGCGTACTCGAAGCTCTCGTCGCATTGCATGGTGTCGAGTCCACAGTGCATAGGCTCACTTATTCCCTGCGCCGATATTAAATTTGCGCACGCAATCGTACTCAACCTGCGCAGACTACACAGAACCTCTCATGTACTCACTCATTAACACTCAACCTTCTTCGTACTCAACCTGCGCACACTACACAGAACATGGCTTCATCTATCATGTTCTCACTCATTAACACTCAACCTACTCGACGGCTTACAAAACGTTACACTCAACCGGCCAACACAGAACTTGTCTTCAGCTTCCATGAGCACGCTCGTTCACACTCAACAAACCCATCGAGCTCACACACTCTACACTCAAACTCAACGGGCTCACACACCACACTCTACACACTGAATATACCTTCAGTCCAACGCTCGCAGGTTCACACTCAACAGTGTCGGCTCATAAGCTCACTCTAAATTCACTTTGTTGACCACGCAAAATATGTGTTGACCACACAATCATGCTGCACGAGCGTTGACCCAGTTGACCCTCGTTGGGTTCCCAATAGCTAGCTTCGCTACCTACTGGTATCTCCCAGTAATATGATCACTTTACCCGGGTGCTGTCTCGTTGGGATGTTTCGTGCATTGGGTACACAACGGCCGTTTATGAAAAAACGGTAATCGGGCCCAAATTTCGTACCCAAATTCAAACTTCAATGCGTGACTGCTCACACAAGCCGCAAAGCGGTGATCTTGCAGGCTGTCCGCGAACAGAGCATCAGGCCAGTCATCCTCGAGCGTGCTCACCTTTCCTGCACCAGCGCCTCCTCAACTAACGCCTCACGGGGCTATTTTCGTAATAAAAATATACTGCGTCTGCATTATTAAAGTGTGCATAGCAGGGGTAAATGCACGAAAAGTGCATTTGTGACGGGGTCACACAGCACCTTGCCTTGAGGAAGCGAAAGAGCAAAGGCTCTCGGTGAACGATAAGCTCACAGTTCCCGACCTAAGGGAACTGTCTGCGGACTTGATAGCAAGATAAAGACTGAATATATTTTATAGCTGAGTTAAGCTTGTAGCATACAAACTCTTAGTCATCTTTAGTAAAAGCTAAAGAGCGTCCATAATGTACCATGGACTCTAAAGAGTGACATCCGCCACTCTTTATGTAACTTGGGTATTGTACCGGCGAGATGAAATGCACCACCAACTTTTGGCGGCCCATAACTCTGTACCCAATTATCAGATTGCACCAAGCTTTTTCTTTCTTGAAAGCTCTGTCTTTTCTCTTTCACGTAATCTCATTAAAAGCGTATGGCTCAAACGCATCGCTGCGCTACACTTAAACGAAAATCGGAAGTCCATGTAATTCGACAAAATATCGAGGCTATGTTCACCCCAGATGGCGCCAGATGCTTTTCACTTTAGTCAGATCAGTATAAAAATAGGCGCCCTTTTTACGAGCGTTTTATGTACCAATTTGTTTGCCTACCAGGACTTCCGCTGGGGCTGAAAGCATGTTTTTCTGAAGGGTGGGCATCCAAGCTACATTCTGACGCAAAGCTCCGCTGTATATGTGCGTTCGGGCGGGAGATATCGATAAAAATGCTTCGTGCATCCACGATCAGCAACTTTTATCCGTCGCAATTTGATCGGTGCCATGCCGCTCAAACTCCGAGCTGCGTGAACTGCAAGCACATGAATAGCTAGAGTAAACAAAGAGCTTTCTATTGCAGGTCTTCCGGTATCAATACTATAAGTATTTTTAATTTTATGATGAAAATAAAAAAATGGTGGTGCATTTCATCTCGCCAGTACAATGCACGTCGGTGCACCCCGTTACATCCTCATATGGGAATCACACCTGATTCTCCGATCAGAAGTTAGAGAATTCGAACACCCAAAGGGACAATTCTAGGGCGCAGCCTAAGCACGACTGGCGTGCCCACTCGGCAGTCACACAGTGACTTGTGCCCACGGCGGACACTGCGAGCTGCATCCTTGCACTTGCGACGACGTTGGCCATAATGCCGACGGGCACAGTTGATCTGGGCTTGAACGCTAGCAATCGTCTAGTGCTTCGGCACGGGATGTAATAGCATCCAAATTTGAGGTGGTCCTCCTTTATCTCCTCCAGTTCAAACCGGAGGACCCGTGGGCCCTCCTGATACTTCGTGTGTCTTGTTCCTCCTGCGCGGGGCGACACTTCCGAGGGTATCGCGTAGCCCAGTGTGGAGCGAGCTCGCAGCTCGTCTTCTGGCATGATAGTGTGGCGTTGGGTTTTGAGCGCTTGGTCGCCAGTCGGCAAGGTTGCCCTTGCTGAAAGGAAGTGACTGGCGTGCCCTGATTGGCGGATTACATTCCCCGCGCCACAATGACCACGATAGTTTAGTGACCGAGACCTCGGTCGGGTATAATAAAATCCCGGCCGAGGGTACGAACCCTCGTTTGTACCCATTTCAGTTTCGTACCCTCGGTCTTATAGAACCGGGTACAGGATCACATACGGGGATCGGTTCACACTGGATATTTGTATTTACGTATAGGACTAGCTATTTGATTGACTACAGAGGCTCTCAGATCCATAGATCAACACAAATAAATCAGCAGTCTTCCCCCAAGTCACCAAGGGTCAAGTCCGTCTTCGGTAAGTCTAGCTAGCTTATCTTAGGGTCTGGATACGCTCAGCTTGTGGGATGCTGGTTAGAGAGCCCAAGGTACATTGAACCGAGGGTTTGTTGCTGGTCAGTCCAAGAGATTAGAGTGGCCGAGTGTTGGGAGCGACGAGAAGCGTCGTTCACCATATATTATAGTGGAACCGAGTGTTCCATACATATTTTACTGCCCGCCGAGGTTTTACCTCGGAAACCCGTATTAGGCTTGACAGCCGGTACCATTCCTTCTGAGGGACTGCGGGGTTCGCGCGAAAGCGCAATATTGCATACTAGCCCTCGCTCGTGGCTAGTGGTGCAGGTTATTGGGTTGGCCTAATACAACCTAGGTGTACAGAGGGTTCACATCCAACCCGGCGTGTAATGGATCGTTCCTGGTCTTCAGGTTTGATCCAACGCTCGTTGACCTGACAAGGGAAGCGAGTGTTGTTGGTGGGACCCATACTATTTGGTAGTGAGAATTTCTGCGTGATCCAACACGACAACTGGTACCGCGACCCGGGATTGGAAGTGACTTTCTGTGTGTCTTGGTTGTATATAGCTTCTTACTATAACGAGCATTCGAGAGAAGACAAGCGAAAAAGAAGAGAAAAGATGGCGAGAGGAGCGAAGTCAGCGGTACCAGAAACGCCGATGAAGTCGAGCAGAGGGCGCACCGAGGGTTCGGTGCGGCGCGGTCCAACACTCGCGACCCCAAGTACTTTAAAATCGATCAACGAGTGTTCGGACAGCTTCGACGAGCGGATGGACTACTCTGAAGCTAAAGCAGATGACGAAGATTAATACCTGGAAGAAGCGACAGCGATGTCCGAGGTTTCGGAAGCCGCTTCCGTCTCAGCAGGACGTAGCGGAGGGGTGAGGTCGCTCGCGCGAAACCTCACCGAGGAGTTGGACTCGGCGATCTCCGATCGCTGACGATGACCGAGGACGCAAGTTCTCGGTCGACCGTCAGTCGGCCTCCAGTTAATGGGGACACTCCGACTGCCAACAAGGTATGGGGAAGATGCATGAAGGTGATGATGACAATGAGCAAGTGGATGCGGGCATTTGCGCCAAAATCAATTCGACAAGCTGTGTGGATAGAGCTCGGGGCAGAATGGTCGTCCCAGTGGGATCGTGGAGCATCCAGCAGGTGGCCGAGGACACAGTGCAACAGTTCCGTGCTATGGGTTGCGAGCCTCAAGCGCTACCCACCGAGGCCGACCTTCAAGGTTGGACATTGAAGAAGCCGCGCTTTCATTGCGCAAGTGAAAACAGAAGCTTCGGACGGTTTTCGGTGTGCCTGAGCCGAGCTCCAACCGTCGGATGAGCCCCGCACGCACGACCGAGGGAACGGATCCATCAAGAATCCCGCTACCGACAACTCCTAGGCGTCAGCCAGAGAAGTTAGTCGGGACGGGTGTGTTCTCGGCGAAGGGAACCGCTTCGGCGTACTTCAACATTCGCACATGGTAACGCCTCGGTCAACGGACCGTACCGAGCGGCTGGCAAAAGGCTTCGAGAGTACACGGACAGCTCCGACGGCGGGCCGAAGTTTAGGTCGGACGACGAACCGATGCTTTGATACGCACAACGACTCCTTGGACGACGACTCGGTCGACGTGGAAGACCAAGGGGTGACGTGACTGGAGAATGGGCACGCCAAATCCGCGAGCTCAGCTCGAGGAAAACGAAAGTTCCACACCGAGGCTTGAAATCGCTCTGCACACTATTGTTTCAAGACGTGCAAGATGTGCAAGCAAGTCCACGATGCGGGAAGATGCGAAGCATTCAACGAGCTGGCGTCACTTCTGAAGGCGAAGGTGGAGAAGAAAGACCTCTCGCCAGAACTTCAAGAATTGGTCTATGGGAGTCATTTAAACTAGGCAGCCCTCCAACTGAAACTGGGTTGGTCCCAATCGGGCTGCCACAGTTAGCCGAACCTGCGCTGGACGCTGACTATTTGTTAGCGTTCACTGGTTCGTGCAAACGGCCTGATGACTTGAATATGGATTATGTGAAATCGACGGAAATAGAGAAGAGAGAGGCGAAAGCCTCGGTGAGAGTGAAGTGAATGTGAAATGTGAGGAGGAAGCTACTGGTACGGTTACCGAGGCTTCAGTCGCAAGTATGGCTGTGACCGAGCGTGAACCCCGAAGTCTTGGCCAGGCAATCAAGTTGTTGTCTGGTGAGAGGATAGGGTGGTGGTCGTCCCAGCGCTACGCGAGAGGAAGCGATTGCGCGCCGTGGTAAACGGGGCAGTGGATGACGCGCGAACGAGGATTCTGCTCGATACTGGAGCGAACGTGAGCGTGATATCGGGTTCCTATGCAAAAAAACTACGTGCGCGGAAGTATCAGACCACGGTCGTAGTATGGAAGTGAGAGGAATCAACCCAGGAGTGATGGAGGCACGTCGCAGAGCACTCGTTAAGATCACCCTCGGGTGGGAACGAGAATATGAATTCGAGTTGTGGATTATGGATCATAGCGCAGGAGTCGATGTTGTCCTCAGCACGGACTTCATGATCCCAGCTGGAGTGCGGTTAGACTTGTTCCAAGGCACGGCCCGGTTACCGGGTGAAGTAATGGTCACCTTGGTGAAGTCCCTGAACGCGGATGACGCTCCGGTATACGGTCTGCAAGTGGCCGGTGGCCCGACCGAGGATTTGTCAGTCGCCGGACGAGAGTGGCACGAGTTCAAACTACCTCGACGACGTCCACCTCTGAACACTCACGAGGTGTGGATTCGCCGGATTGGGAATCTTGTGCCGACAGTGACGAGGTTTCAACGGGGACAAACAGCGATTATCCGGCTGACTAATGTGTCACCGAGGGTTGCTCACTGTTCCAACCACGAATCGGTGGTATTATGGGTACCACGTGGCGACCTCCCGCAAGGGCGTGGCTACACCCGGCTACGATCAGCGAAGTACGACGAATGGCAAGTGCTAGCGTACGCCTAGTGTCGGTATGACACGTTTCTGAAGCGTGAAAGCAAGCTATACGAGGGTTGGTTAGCCAGTCAACCACCAGCAGTCGAGCGGCGGGATTATCCGACGCCACGGAAGATTCTTTCCCGACCGGTAACGGACCAAGATAGTCACCGGGTGGCCTGTCCACCTAGTGTTGAGGAGGGACGCGTACGGCCGAGTGGGTGCGACCAACCGACAGTAACCGTCACTGTGGCAACCTCGGACATGGTGGCTAAGGACATTGGAGCCGAGGAAGGAGAATGTTCGACCACGTCCGCATCCTCGGACAGGGGTGACGACGATGAAATTAACCGTGGGGCATCGGAACCCACGGCCACCGAAGACTCGGAAGCCCGTCTGGCGTCTATGTTTGTAGCACTTATGGCATGCGTTTCAGCTGGCGACGCTGTCGAAATTGACGATGCTCCTGGTGGTATGGCCGAGCATGTGGCAAACGAAATCGAGTTGACCGATTACGCACATGAGCTGGCATTCCTCCCTGACCTGACCGAAGCCTCGGAGACGGTTTTCGATTATACAGGACCCAACGTAGCGAACCCGAAGGCCACGTCCGAGCAACAACGAGCATTGATCAACGTGTTACAGAAGCATGAACAGATTATGATTTCGAGCGGAAACGCTCTGCCACCGCCAGCCTATGGCGTGGTATGCGATATCGATGTACAGGGAGGGGCCCTCCGATTAAACAGAGGACTCGGCGTACACCGCTGAAGCACCTGAAGAAGCTATACGAGTTACTGAAAGCTCGGTTGGTAGCGTTATCGGACAGCCCGTGGGCATCCCCGATTGTGATTGTGTTGGAGAAGAACGGCGTCGATATTCGCCTGTGCATCGATTACAAGATGGTGAACGCAATCACCGCGATTATGGAGTATGCCATGCCGCTGGTCGACGATTTGTTAACTGACCTGGAGGCCTACCTGTGGTTCTGCTCCTTAGATGCAGCTAGCGGATTCTGGGCGATAATGATGACGATGAGAGCTCGGAAAATCTCGTCCTTCGTTTGTGCACTCGGCCACTTTGAGTGGCTGCGTATGCTGTTTGGCCTGAAGAACGCACCGATGATTTATCAACGAATGATTGATAACGCTCTATGGGGGTTCGTTCAGCCCAAAGGGGTTGGACCCAGTTCTCTGAGTTGATGCGATCGGCTGAAACGGTCGCTGAGGCCGCTAGAACAGGAGTGACCGACGGTTCTGCACAGCTGTCCGAGGTTTTAACAGCTTTTCCGACCAAGTTGGAGGCTGGCCGCGAATCCTCGGTGACGCTCGACGCGGCCCAACTGGTGAACAGCCCTGTAGTGGATATGCTCTCCACAGGGAAGTAGATGAATCCTCGTAGGTGCCAGTGTTCGATCGGCGGTCGTTGGTGGACGATATTTGTTTCGGCTCCGAGACGTTTGACTCTTGTCTCGCCACCCTAGACCGCCTGCTCCAACGGTTTGGTGAGTGTCAAAATAAGTGTGAGTTTCACGAAGAGCATTTTTGTACAAGGCCGAGTGGATTTTCTGTCGCATGAAGTGTCGGCCGACGGGATTCGGGCCGATCCGAAGAAGTTGAAGGTAGTGACGGAGCTGCCGTCCCTGTCATCGAAGAAAGACATGCAGTCATTCCTCGGTGCGTTGAACTATTACAGCAGATTCATGCAAGACTTTGCAGTCTACGGGGCTGCCCTGTACCAACTCAAGGATGAGGACTTTACACCGGAGGGGATCCCATCCGCGGCTCACCGAAGTTTCGCGGTACTACAACAGAAGGTGGCAGACGCGCCGATACTACGGCACTTCGACCGAGCCAAAGAGGTGCACGTGACGTTATTTGCTAATGAGTGGTCTCTGAGTTCCACTGTGATGCTGTACCACGACGACAAATTACACCCTGTGCGGTTTGCGGCCGCGTATTGAAAGACGGCGAGATGAATTACCACCCGGCCGAGAAGGAGGTGTTGGCTTTGCTGTTACTGTTGAAAGTGTGTTACACCCAACTGATCGGGCGGACTATCCATGTCTACACACGGTTCTCGACACTGGAGTGGGTGCATAAGTCGAAGACATTGTTCGGTCGTACGACCCACTTCGCGGTCATGTTGTCCCCGTGGCACCTGAAGGTCAACCGAGTCAAGGAACGCGATTGTGGTTTTTCTCGGTTACTACAAGCTGGGCTTACCAGCTTTGTTGAACTGGAAGACTCGTTAGCCCCGGTGACACCACCGTCACGAGGTTCGCCGACTGCTCAAATGGACCCACACTTGCTTTACGCAAGCCTACCGAGGACTTACAATGGCGTGGCGATGTCTTTTGATGGCTCTGCCAAGACGGAGAAGAATGGCGGGTATGGTAGTTGCTCATGGATATTATGGAAATGACTAGAATGGACGGTAGTGACGGCTGCGGGTCTGATCTCGAGACCACCACAGTAAACCTCGCTGAGTACGCTGGCATGAACAATGGTGTCTTGACCGCGCTGGAGCACGGCACCGAGGATTTAATTGTGGTGGGAGACTCGAGACTCGCAATCCAGCAGTCCCTAGGGGTGATGGCCTGTCGGAAGGAAACTCTGATGGCCCAACTCAACCACCACCGAGAACTCACAGCCAAGCTTCGGTCGGTGAAATATCTCCATGTGATCCGAGAGTTCAATGCAGATGCAGACTCGTTAGATACAGAAGCTCTCAACAGCAAACAGTCCAGCGTGGTTTCAGCCGAAACCAGGAAAACAGAGTTAATCGAGATCAACCGAATCGACGAAGTCATCTACGAGCCTTCGCCGGAGGTCGCCACGCCAACACCCGGTGAAGCGGCCACCGACGATAGAGCGTCGGTCAACCTAGCCCGGATATGTGTGGCCCGCCAAGCACCCTGTAACAAATCGTTTTTCGATTTTGTGAAGGATGTGCCGGATTACATAACCGTCACGACCCGCCGACAAGCGAGAGCAAAGAAGAAGCGTGTCCGGTTTGAAAGTGAGCCATCGGTGTTGGGCCAGGACGACGTAACACGACGAGACGAAGCAGATGAGGTAGCATCAGAGACTCAGAACGAAACAGAAACTGAGCTACCAATGACCGAGGCAAGTGTCGGAGCACCAAATGCAAACGACGTCGACCCGGTAACCATTCAAGAAGAGCGAAGACGAAGGATCTCCGCTGCACAGGACGAGAAGCTGAGGTGGGTAAACTTCAAAGCCGTTCTCCGAGGCGAGGAAGCTAGCCTGAGTTACAGTGCAGCGAGAGATGCGTGGAAAATGGCCGACAAGTTTGCGCTAAGCGAGGGCGGTGTGCTGTATATTATCGGAGCGAACCGTCGGTGAACTAACGGAGACCAAGAGGAGACCAAGATGCGACTGGTGGTACCCACAACGATGATTCAGGAGGTATTACAGAGCTGCCACGACTCGTTAGAAGGTGGCCACCAAGGCATCGGTCGAACATACCACCGATCGAAAATGGATTATTATTGGATCGGACTGTACGCAGACGTTGATCGGCATGTGCGGTCCTGTCCAGACTGCAGCTCGAGCAAAAGTCGACCGCAGTTCAGAGGGCACTCTCCTGGGAATGTGCTAGTCGAGAGACCATTCCAGCTGGTGTCGATGGATTTCGTCATACTATTGCCGAAATCTCGGCGAGAAATACCGCGCTGTTACTGTTTCAATGCTCGTTCACAGGATTCGTCATGCGGAAGGCCATGTCAGATACCACCGCATTAAAAGTCGCTCAAACGTTCGAAGAGTGTGTCAACCGAAGGTTTGGGGCGCCAACGATGATTCGCCATGACCGAGACCCTCGGTTCATGAGTGAGGTTTTCAAGCATTTGCTGAGATGATGCAGTCTCGGTCGAGGGCCACGTTGAGTTATCGTCCGCAACCAAACGGGCAGCAAGAACGATCAGTCAAGACCGTGTTGCAATCAGTGCGAGTGTATGCAGAAGACCCGTTGCAACAAGACTGGGACGAGATCGCCGAACGACTTGTCTTCGCTATCAACAACTTCAAGACGGCACTCGGAAGGATACTCCGTTCTACCTCGTTCATGGGTGGATTCTCGGTCTACGCTGCGGGCAATGTCGTCGTTTTAAAACGAGGATCCCGAGGGCAAACCGATGCACTAGCATGGCGCCGAGAAGTGAACCGGCAACAAGAAATCGCATGGAAAATGGCGAAGGAGTACCAGAAGGTCGAGAAGGCTCGGAGAGCCCGCGAACACAACGAGTCGCTTAACCGACGTGAAGCAGCAGCAGTGCCGAGGATTCCAGCGAGTGACACCGAGAACATAGTAGCACCGAATCGCGACGGGTCAGAGGTACCATTGGAGGTCGAAAGGTAGGGGACAACGACGGAAACCGACGGGAACGGAGCCTCGGACACCGGGCAGGAAGAGACTGGGGAATCTCCCGAAGCTACTGAAGAAGCACCGAGGTCTCTATTCAAGACCGGGAGCAGGGTGTGGCTCTACATGGAGCGCGTGAAACCAGGATTGACCAAGAAGCTAGCACATAGGTGGCACGGACCATTCCGGATCAAGAAAAAGTCGAGGAGTTCGCATATGAACTAGAGCTGCCGGATCAGAGTGGTTATCAGTTCTACCCAATGGTGCATGTCTCGAGGCTCAAGGCGGTGAACGAATATGGCGACCGACCGAGGAGTCGGCTGACAGCTGAGGTGATCGAGGATACGAGGATTGATTTTGACGAGGAGCTGTTACCGGAAGATTGCTGGGAGTCTGATAGAGTGGCAGGCGAATATGAAGTAGAGGCTATTCTGGACGATCAATCACCGCTAACAACGAGCACCAATCGCGCTGTCAGAGAGTTCAAGGTGAAGTGGGTCGGCCATGACGAGCCTACCTGGGAACCAGCATCGAACTTGTCGTGCGGTGGGTTGCTTTACGACTATTTGCGGGCTCGACGCAGCGAGCGACGACTCCAGATGGTTCAGGTGGCCGACGAGGACTAGCTCGAATCGCTACCGAGGATTGAACTGCCTACGGGGTTGGTACAGCCCGTGGAAGCAGACGGAAAATGATACTGTACCAAAATGGAAGTCACCGATCCCTGAACGACCAAGTCTCCTGCGAGACTCGACACACCACTCCCAACAGCGGTACACCATCTGCTGACGCAATCGATCCGCTCGGAGGTTACGAGCCTTGTTGTACTCTGCCCATGCCGCTCGTAATGAGGTGACCGAGGGGTCATCACCGAGCCTCTGAGCCATGCTCCGGAGGAAGTCTTCAACAGCCGAGACTTGGACCCAGTGGCGCCGTTCCCATAAGGCCAGACCGAGGTCTGCTTTCTCGGTTCGGTCGGTGGACACGCCCGGGAATTGACGCCACACCTTGACGAACCGAGCTAATCCTGTGGCAGGCGTCGAAAGTTTTGATCCCGGAGGGTGCTGATCAATGGCGGAACAGCACGGGTGCTCTGGCAACTTCGAGCGCACTTGCTGCCACGGGTGATTAGGATTAACCCAATCTGCCATGGCTTGGATGCCAGCGAGCACGGGGACTCAACACCGCGAGCAATGAGTGGAGTCAGGCTGCTGTTGTGGATTTGACACCAAGCCTCTTGTGCACCCGGAGCAGTGAATCCAGGTAACAGGTACGGGCCCGCGATCAGGGCGAGGCGCTGTGACGGTGTCCCGGGCGCAGCAGGCACTGCCGCCGCGAACGTACTTGGGCCGGTTCCAGGAACCGTGGAAAGCGTAGCCGTCACTTGGGTGTGCGACCGTCGGAGACCCGACCGAGACCTCGGTGTATGCCCTTGGGGGCAGTAGCTGGAGGAGTTGAACCATCGGTGGGCCCTGTAATCGAACCAGCAGGAGTTGATGGCACTACGATAGCAGGAACAGGAGTAGGCACCGCCACCGAGGTCACGGGCGTCGTGACCGAGGATATGGTCGGTACACCACCCGACGACGGTAGAGACGCGGAGACCGGCTACGCTCGGTGGAGTCGGAGTAAGCGGAGGCGAGACCGACAGAGTCGATGGAGTCACGACCGAGGCCGTCTGCGACGACACTGGCGGCGTCGGGGTAACCGAGCTTTTGGGTGAAGCCGAAACAATTGGTGACCCTGAGGTCTAAGAAGACTCGGACGATGACGGGGAGCCGATGATGAAGTCATCTGACGCCTCCAGAGTCTCCAGTTCCCTCTGGGATCGCAAAGTGGCCAATACCGACGCACCTCGGGTGGGCCGACCATCACGACGAGCCGGCGACGTTGCGGCTGAGGAAAACGATCCGTAAGCGAGGATCGCGGCCGTCCGAGGATCGGTATCCACCTCATCGCCCGACAAGTCAATGACTTCGGCCGGGGTCGAGGGCACCGAGGGTCCGGACGCCGGTGGAGAACCAGGCGGAGGACTCGGTGGAGATCTAGGCGGAGGACTCGGTGGAGACCCAGGTGGAGGACGCGGTGGGGACCCTGCAGGAGGGGGTGGCGCGTGCGACTCCGGCGACGAACTGACCGAGGGGCTAGCTGGCGATCCCGCAGGAAGCCCGGACGCCGGGAGAGGTGATGGCGTACTGACCGAAGGTTTGGGCGCGTGTCCGCGAGCTGGGGCACCCAAACTCTTAGAGGGACGACCCAACCGCTTGCTAGCAGGAAGGGTCGACTTCGGCAGTCTCGACGGAACGTGTGGAGGATACACCGGCGTCGCCTGCGGTGGCGGAGCTTGGGGTGCTTGCTGCCGGAGACGCTTGCGCCGATTCCTTCGGCGCTGGGATACCGACGGAATGAGCGGCAGGTCGTCCGAATCCTCGGAGGCACCATCCGCAGCCGACGCTGCCTGCACTGGAGGCTTGGGCCCCGGATCCGAGGCCTGGGGCTCTTAATCGTCCTCCGAGCTCTCCGAAAACACGCTCCGACTACGCTTCGATGTGATGCTCGGAGGAGAGCGCGAACAACTCCCAGTCGATGTTGTCCGCAGTAATACCTGAACGAAGGAGAGAAGAGCTTAGGACGACCGATGGAGCAAGGAGAGAAGAGCAGAACGTACCAGCAGAAGCAAGCACCAATGTGCCAACATCGAGCTCGTGGAGAGCAGCGTGGCGACGCAGAATGGAGTTCGCCCGCTTCAAGCTCGCGACTTGAGCTTCGAGGGCTTGAACTTGAGGAGGGACTGCACTGACCGAGGCTTGGTCGGAAGCTTCGAGGGCAGCCCAGTGCTGGACCACCTGCTCAGTATAGGCCACCAAGCCAGCCTTGAAACGCTCGCGGTCCTGGTGGAGGAGTCGCTGCGTCGACGTCACCGAACACTCGACCATGGTCGCGCGAGCAGCCCAGAGCCCCACGATGCGGTCGTGGTCGTCGATAGCAGCGTTGGCCTAACAGGTGCGCGGCCGAATGTCCGTGCTTGTCCTTGAGAGCGATGTAAGACTGACGAATGCTATCCAGAGAGTCACGAGTATGAGTCTCGTCGCTGGCAGCTTGGGTGCCGAAGCGCTCGAACTGCTCGCGTTCTCGCGTTTCTGCTTGAAGACGGTCCTCGGTGTCAGCGAGCCGAGCCTTGAGTTCCCCACCTCGTTACGAAATTCGACGACGAGCTCAGCCTCACCCGGCGGAAGTTGGACAGGAGCCACAGCGGCATTCAGAACCTCACCGAGGTCTGTGGATTGCTCCATCCGGCTGTCGAGCGACGAATCGACTCGCCGAGGACGCTGACGGGCCACACCAACCACGAGCAGACCCAATTGGAGGAGACGCTGCTCGACCAGAGCAGAGACCGAAGACTCGGTCGAAGCAACGGGAGCGGGAGTGACACCAGAGGTGTCGGTCTCACACCCGACCGAGACAAGACGAGTGCCTCGGGCGCCTAAGGGTCCGGAGACCGCCGCGGGAGTACCGCGCAGCAGGTATGCCAGGACAGGCGAAGCTTCTGGAGATGACGGAGGCGTGCGAAGCGGTGAACCTTCGGCTGCACCATCATCAGCCGGCGGAGGACCATCGGGACGTTGTGGAGTCGGTACCGAAGACTCGGCAGGGCCGGGAACGTCGGCTGGAGCATCAGCAGGCTCCGGTGGTTGGGCCTGTGGTATTGAAGGAAGATGGAAGGAAGAGTTAGAAGGTGTGCAGGATGTTGAGATGATGAAGGTGGACCTACCGTGTCGCTCGGAGCGATGGCACGGAGAGCGGCAGCAGTGGCGTCGCTGAGAAGACGCGACGGATGAGCCATGGTGCAAAGATGTGAAGCACCACGACGCGCACTACTTGTGGGAGCTTGCGTCGAGGCGGGGCAGTTGTGGTGTTGGGTTTTGGGGCGCTCGGTCGCCAGTCGGCAACGTTGCCCTTGCTGAAAGGAAGTGACTGGCGTGCCCTGATTGGCGGATTACATTCCCCGCGCCACAGTGACCACGATAGTTTAGTGACCGAGACCTCGGTCGGGTATAATAAATCCCGGCCGAGGGTACGAACCCTCGTTTGTACCCATTTCAGTTTCGTACCCTCGGTCTTATAGAACCGGGTACAGGATCACATACGGGGATCGGTTCACACTGGATATTTGTATTTACGTATAGGACTAGCTATTTGATTGACTACAGAGGCTCTCAGATCCATAGATCAACACAAATAAATCAGCAGTCTTCCCCAAGTCACCAAGGGTCAACTCCATCTTCGGTAAGTCTAGCTAGCTTATCTTAGGGTCTGGATAAGCTCAGCTTGTGGGATGCTGGTCAGCGAGCCCAAGGTACATTGAACCGAGGGTTTGTTGCTGGTCAGTCCAAGAGATTAGAGTGGCCGAGCGTTGGGAGCGACGAGAAGCGTCGTTCACCATATATTATAGTGGAACCGAGTGTTCCATACATATTTTACTGCCCGCCGAGGTTTTACCTCGGCAAACCCGTATTAGGCTTGACAGCCGGTACCCTTCCTTCTGAAAGACTGCGGGATTCGCGCGAAAGCGCAATATTGCATACTAGCCCTCGCTCGTAGCTAGTGGTGCAGGTTATTGGGTTGGCCTAATACAACCTAGGTGTACAGAGGGTTCACATCCAACCCAGCGTAAGGGATCGTTCCTGGTCTTCAGGTTTGATCCAACACTCGTTGACCTGACAAGGGGAAGCGAGTGTTGTTGGTGGGACCCATACTATTTGGTAGTGAGAATTTCTGCGTGATCCTACACGACATAAGCGACTCGTTGTGCTCGCGGGCTTTGTTCCGGTAAGAGTTCCTCGTCAAAATCAATCCTCGTATCCTCGGTCACCTCAGCTGTCAGCCGACTCTTCGGTCGGTCGCCATATTCGTTCACCGCCTTGAGCCGCGAGACATGCACCATTGGGTAGAACTGATAACCACTCTGATCCGGCAGCTCTAGTTCATATGCGAACTCCTCGACTTTTCTTGATCCGGAATGGTCCGTGCCACCTATGTGCTAGCTTCTTGGTCAATCCTGGTTTCACGCGCTCCATGTAGAGCCACACCCTGCTCCCGGTCTTGAATAGAGACCTCGGTGCTTCTTCAGTAGCTTCGGGAGATTCCCCAGTCTCTTCCTGCCCGGTGTCCGAGGCTCCGTTCCCGTCGGTTTCCGTCGTTGTCCCCTACCTTTCGACCTCCAATGGTACCTCTGACCCGTCGCGATTCGGTGCTACTATGTTCTCGGTGTCACTCGCTGGAATCCTCGGCACTGCTGCTGTTTCACGTCGGTTAAGCGACTCGCTGTGTTCGCGGGCTCTCCGAGCCTTCTCGACCTTCTGGTACCCCTTCGCCATTTTCCATGCGATTTCTTGTTGCCGGTTCACTTCTCGGCGCCATGCTAGTGCATCGGTTTGCCCTCGGGATCCTCGTTTTAAAACGACGACATTGCCCGCAGCGTAGACCGAGCATCCCACCCATGAACGAGGTAGAACGGAGTATCCTTCCGAGTGCCGTCTTGAGAGTTGTTGATAGCGAAGACAAGTCGTTCGGCGATCTCGTCCCAGTCTTGTTGCAACGGGTCTTCTGCATACACTCGCACTGATTGCAACACGGTCTTGACTGATCGTTCTTGCTGCCCGTTTGGTTGCGGACGATAACTCAACGTGGCCCTCGACCGAGACTGCATCATCTCAGCAAATGCTTGAAAACCTCACTCATGAACCGAGGGTCTCGGTCATGGCGAATCATCGTTGGCGCCCCAAACCTTCGGTTGACACACTCTTCGAACGTTTGAGCGACTTTTAATGCGGTGGTATCTGACATGGCCTTCCGCATGACGAATCCTGTGAACGAGCATTGAAACAGTAACAGCGCGGTATTTCTCGCCGAGATTTCGGCAATAGTATGACGAAATCCATCGACACCAGCTGGAATGGTCTCTCGACTAGCACATTCCCAGGAGAGTGCCCTCTGAACTGCGGTCGACTTTTGCTCGAGCTGCAGTCTGGACAGGACCGCACATGCCGATCAACGTCTGCGTACAGTCCGATCCAATAATAATCCATTTTCGATCGGTGGTATGTTCGACCGATGCCTTGGTAGCCACCTTCTAACGAGTCGTGGCAGCTCTGTAATACCTCCTGAATCATCGTTGTGGGTACCACCAGTCGCATCTTGGTCTCCTCTTGGTCTCCGTTAGTTCACCGACGGTTCGCTCCGATAATATACAGCACACCGCCCTCGCTTAGCGCAAACTTGTCGGCCATTTTCCACGCATCTCTCGCTGCACTGTAACTCAGGCTAGCTTCCTCGCCTCGGAGAACGGCTTTGAAGTTTACCCACCTCAGCTTCTCGTCCTGTGCAGCGGAGATCCTTCGTCTTCGCTCTTCTTGAATGGTTACCGGGTCGACGTCGTTTGCATTTGGTGCTCCGACACTTGCCTCGGTCATTGGTAGCTCAGTTTCTGTTTCGTTCTGAGTCTCTGATGCTACCTCATCTGCTTCGTCTCGTCGTGTTACGTCGTCCTGGCCCAACACCGATGGCTCACTTTCAAACCGGACACGCTTCTTCTTTGCTCTCGCTTGTCGGCGGGTCGTGACGGTTATGTAATCCGGCACATCCTTCACAAAATCGAAAAACGATTTGTTACAGGGTGCTTGGCGGGCCACACATATCCGGGCTAGGTTGACCGACGCTCTATCGTCGGTGGCCGCTTCACCGGGTGTTGGCGTGGCGACCTCCGGCGAAGGCTCGTAGATGACTTCGTCGATTCGGTTGATCTCGATTAACTCTGTTTTCCTGGTTTCGGCTGAAACCACGCTGGACTGTTTGCTGTTGAGAGCTTCTGTATCTAACGAGTCTGCATCTGCATTGAACTCTCGGATCACATGGAGACATTTCACCGACCGAAGCTTGGCTGTGAGTTCTCGGTGGTGGTTGAGTTGGGCCATCAGAGTTTCCTTCCGACAGGCCATCACCCCTAGGGACTGCTGGATTGCGAGTCTCGAGTCTCCCACCACAATTAAATCCTCGGTGCCGTGCTCCAGCGCGGTCAAGACACCATTGTTCATGCCAGCGTACTCAGCGAGGTTTACTGTGGTGGTCTCGAGATCAGACCCGCAGCCGTCACTACCGTCCATTCTAGTCATTTCCATAATATCCATGAGCAACTACCATACCCGCCATTCTTCTCCGTCTTGGCAGAGCCATCAAAAGACATCGCCACGCCATTGTAAGTCCTCGGTAGGCTTGCGTAAAGCAAGTGTGGGTCCATTTGAGCAGTTGGCGAACCTCGTGACGGTGGTGTCACCGGGGCTAACGAGTCTTCCAGTTCAACAAAGCTGGTAAGCCCAGCTTGTAGTAACCGAAAAACCACAATCGCGTTCCTTGACTCGGTTGACCTTCAGGTGCCACGGGGACAACATGACCGCGAAGTGGGTCGTACGACCGAACAATGTCTTCGACTTATGCACCCACTCCAGTGTCGAGAACCGTGTGTAGACATGGATAGTCCGCCCGATCAGTTGGGTGTAACACACTTTCAACAGTAACAGCAAAGCCAACACCTCCTTCTCGGCCGGGTGGTAATTCATCTCGCCGTCTTTCAATACGCGGCCGCAAAACCGCACAGGGTGTAATTTGTCGTCGTGGTACAGCATCACAGTGGAACTCAGAGACCACTCATTAGCAAATAACGTCACGTGCACCTCTTTGGCTCGGTCGAAGTGCCGTAGTATCGGCGCGTCTGCCACCTTCTGTTGTAGTACCGCGAAACTTCGGTGAGCCGCGGATGGGATCCTCCGGTGTAAAGTCCTCATCCTTGAGTTGGTACAGGGCAGCCCGTAGACTGCAAAGTCTTGCATGAATCTGCTGTAATAGTTCAACGCACCGAGGAATGACTGCATGTCTTTCTTCGATGACAGGGACGGCAGCTCCGTCACTACCTTCAACTTCTTCGGATCGGCCCGAATCCCGTCGGCCGACACTTCATGCGACAGAAAATCCACTCGGCCTTGTACAAAAATGCTCTTCGTGAAACTCACACTTATTTTGACACTCACCAAACCGTTGGAGCAGGCGGTCTAGGGTGGCGAGACAAGAGTCAAACGTCTCGGAGCCGAAACAAATATCGTCCACCAACGACCGCCGATCGAACACTGGCACCTACGAGGATTCATCTACTTCCCCTGTGGAGAGCATATCCACTACAGGGCTGTTCACCAGTTGGGTGGCCGCGTCGAGCGTCACCGAGGATTCGCGGCCAGCCTCCAACTTGGTCGGAAAAGCTGTTAAAACCTCGGACAGCTGTGCAGAACCGTCGGTCACTCCTGTTCTAGCGGCCTCAGCGACCGTTTCAGCCGATCGCATCAACTCAGAGAACTGGGTCCAACCCCTTTGGGCTGAACGAACCCCATAGAGCGTTATCAATCATTCGTTGATAAATCATCGGTGCGTTCTTCAGGCCAAACAGCATACGCAGCCACTCAAAGTGGCCGAGTGCACAAACGAAGGACGAGATTTTCCGAGCTCTCATCGTCATCATTATCGCCCAGAATCCGCTAGCTGCATCTAAGGAGCAGAACCACAGGTAGGCCTCCAGGTCAGTTAACAAATCGTCGACCAGCGGCATGGCATACTCCATAATCGCGGTGATTGCGTTCACCATCTTGTAATCGATGCACAGGCGAATATCGACGCCGTTCTTCTCCAACACAATCACAATCGGGGATGCCCACGGGCTGTCCGATAACGCTACCAACCGAGCTTTCAGTAACTCGTATAGCTTCTTCAGGTGCTTCAGCGGTGTACGCCGAGTCCTCTGTTTAATCGGAGGGCGCCCCTCCCTGTACATCGATATCGCATACCACGCCATAGGCTGGCGGTGGCAGAGCGTTTCCGCTCGAAATCATAATCTGTTCATGCTTCTGTAACACGTTGATCAATGCTCGTTGTTGCTCGGACGTGGCCTTCGGGTTCGCTACGTTGGGTCCTGTATAATCGAAAACCGTCTCCGAGGCTTCGGTCAGGTCAGGGTGGAATGCCAGCTCATGTGCGTAATCGGTCAACTCGATTTCGTTTGCCACATGCTCGGCCACACCGCCGAGAGCATCGTCAATGTCAGCATCGGCCCCAGCGGAAACGCCAGTCGTAAGCGCTACAAACACCGACTCCAGACGTGGCTCCGAATCTTCGGTGAACACGGATTCCGGTGCCTCGCCTGTAATTACCTCGCCGTCACCCCTGTCCGAGGATTCGGACGTGGTTGAATCCTCACATTCCTCGTTTTCAATGTCCATAGACATCCTGTCCGAGGTTACCAGAGTAACGGTTACTGTCGGATGGTCGTACCCACTCGGCTGTGTGTGGCACTCTTCAACGCTCTGTAGACGACCCATCCGATGCCCATCTTGGTGCGCTATCGGTCGGGAAAGAATCTTCCGAGGCGTCGGATATTCTCGCCGCTCGACTGCTGGTGGTTGGCTGGCTAACCACCACTCGTATAGCTTGCTTTCACGCTTCAGCAACGTGTCATACCGACACTAGGCGTACGCCAGCACTTGCCATTCGTCGTACTTCGCTGATCGTAGCCGGGTGTAGCCACGCCCTTGCGGGAGGTCGCCACGTGGTACCCATAATACCACCGATTCGTGGTTGGAACAGTGAGCAACCCTC
This sequence comes from Phytophthora hibernalis, assembly GCA_012656075.1. NCBI lineage: Eukaryota > Oomycota > Peronosporomycetes > Peronosporales > Peronosporaceae > Phytophthora > Phytophthora hibernalis. The sequence goes on from JAAKBF010000037.1 coordinate 64,195, forward strand.
GGTGACACATTAGTCAGCCGGATAATCGCTGTTTGTCCCCGTTGAAACCTCGTCACTGTCGGCACAAGATTCCCAATCCGGCGAATCCACACCTCGTGAGTGTTCAGAGGTGGACGTCGTCGAGGTAGTTTGAACTCGTGCCACTCTCGTCCGGCGACTGACAAATCCTCGGTCGGGCCACCGGCCACTTGCAGACCGTATACCGGAGCGTCATCCGCGTTCAGGGACTTCACCAAGGTGACCATTACTTCACCCGGTAACCGGGCCGTGCCTTGGAACAAGTCTAACCGCACTCCAGCTGAGATCATGAAGTCCGTGCTGAGGACAACATCGACTCCTGCGCTATGATCCATAATCCACAACTCGAATTCATATTCTCGTTCCCACCCGAGGGTGATCTTAACGAGTGCTCTGCGACGTGCCTCCATCACTCCTGGGTTGATTCCTCTCACTTCCATACTACGACCGTGGTCTGATACTTCCCGCACGCGTAGTTTTTGCATAGGAACCCGATATCACGCTCACGTTCGCTCCAGTATCGAGCAGAATCCTCGTTCGCGCGTCATCCACTGCCCCGTTTACCACGGCGCGCAATCGCTTCCTCTCGCGTAGCGCTGGGACGACCACCACCCCGTCCTCTCACCAGACAACAACTTGATTGCCTGACCGAGACTCCGAGGCTCGTGCTCAGTCACATCCATATTCGCGATTGAAGCCTCGGTAACCGTACCGGTAGCTTCCTCTTCACATTTCACATTCACTTCACTCTCACCGAGGCTTTCGCCTCTCTCTTCTCCATTTTCCGTCGATTTCACATAATCCATATTCAAGTCATCAGGCCGTTTGCACGAACCCGTGGACGCAAACAAATAGTCGGCGTACAGCGCAGGTTCGGCTAACTGTGGTAGCCCGATTGGGACCAACCCAGTTTCAGTTGGAAGGCTGTCTAGTTTAAATGACTCCCATAGACCAATTCTTGAAGTTCTGGCGAGAGGTCTTTCTTCTCCACCTTCGCCTTCAGAAGTGACGCCAGCTCGTTGAATGCTTCGCATCTTCCCGCATCATGGACTTGCTTGCACATCTTGAAACAATAGTGTGCAGAGTGTGTGAGTCCACCACAGGCGGCACACGGGCCATATTGCCGGCGACCATCACGTCCGCCGAGGCTTAGGTTGTCTCGGTCGTGCGGGTATTGGTTATTCCCAACCCTCGGCCGGCGGTTGTCAGCCCGAGCGAACGTTCCTCGGCGGCGTGTCGACGCTCCGAATCTTTGCGGCAGCCACATGACCGTGGTCTTTATCCGACGCATATTCGTCGTCCGAGTACCTTTCCGAGCTTCGGTCGCCATTGCTAGGGTAGTACTCCGGGTCGTAACCCTCGGTATCATCATAACACCCACTCGATGTCTCTGCAGGTTCTCCTTCCGCGAATCCCCGGAGCGTCCATCGTCACGGCGACGACTATCATCCTGGCCCTTGGGGCGTCGCACCGAGGACTCGCGTCCCTTTTCCGCTCGTGGCGTCGGAGGATATCGTTTATCATGTCTTCCAGGTCGTGAATATTCTTGACTCGCACGTGACACAGACGCTCTTCCAAGGCTCGGTCTTCGCACGTATCGAGGAAGTGTTCAACATGATCCTTGGCCTCGCGACCGCCGTGCTTGAATTGTACTCCGGCATTCCTGGCGTAGCCATTGAGCCGGTTCAGATAGTCGCAGAGATGCTCCTTCTCTTCACGCTTCGCCGAGTAGCACCGTGCTTTCGCCGATTGATTAAATCGGGAACAGTAGTACTTGATGAACGCATCACTCAACACCTTCCACGTTCGTCTCGTCTTCCGCGGGAGTTGTCGGTACCAATGCAGGGCGCCATCTTGGAGGCTCAGCTCGAACGCCATACACCATTCATTCGGTGGCGTGTGCGTTCCCTTCATCTCGTAGATGAAGGCTCGAAGCCATTGCATTGACTTCTTGCTCTTGTCTCGGAGGCCGAGATAGGGTTTGATGTTGCCCAACGGGAGGTGCGTGGCGATTTCAAGCCTCGGTGTGGAACTCTCGTTCTCCATCGAGCTGATCTCACGAATTTGGCGAGCCCATTCTCCAGTCACGTCACCCCTTGGTCTTCCACGTCGAACGATTCGTCGTCCGAGGAGTCATCGTGCGTATCGAAGCGTCGTTTCGTCGTCCGACCTGTACATTGGCCCGCCGTCGGAGCGGTCTGTGTACTCTCGAAGCCCTTTGCCAATCGCTCAGTACGGTCCGCTGACCGAGACGTTACCATGTGCGAATCTTCAAAGTACGCCGAAGCGGTACCTTTCGCTGAGAGCACACCCGGCCCGATCGACTTCTCTGGCTGTCGCCCAGGAGTTGTCGGTAGCGGGACCCTCGATGGATCCGTCTCCTCGGTCGTGCGTGAGAGGCTCGTCCGACGGTTGGAGCCTGGCTCAGGCACACCAAAAACCGTCCGAAGCTTCTGTTTCCACTTACGCAGCGAGAGCGCGGTATCTTCGATCGACCAACCTTGAAGCACAGCCCATAGCACGGAACAGTTGTACCGTGTCCTCGGCCACCTGTTGGATGCTCCATGATTCCACCGGGCAACTAATTCTGCCCCGAGTTCCATCCACACGGCTTGTCGAATTGACTTTGGCGCAAAGGCCCGCATCCACTTGCTCTTCGCCATCATCACCTCCATGCATCTCCCAAAACCTTGTTGGCAGTCGGAGTGTCCTCATTAACTGGAGGCCGACTGCCGGTCGATCGAGAACTCGCGTCCTCGGTCATCGTCAGCGATCGGAGATCGCCGAGTCCAACTCCTCGGTGAGGTTTCGCGCGAGCGACCTCACCCCTCCGCTACGTCCTGCTGAGACGGTAGCGGCTTCCGAAACCTCGGACATCACTGTCGCTTCTTCCAGGTATTCGTCTTCATCATCTTATTTTGCTTCAGAGTAGTCCGTCCGCTCGTCGAAGCTGTCCGAACGCTCGTTGATCGACTCCAGGTCGCGAGTGTTGAATCGGACCTCACCGAACCCTCGGTGCGCTCTCCGCTCGGCTTCATCGGCGTTTCTGGTACCGCTGACTTCGCTCCTCTCGCCATCTTCTCTCTTCTTCTTCTCTTGTCTTCTCTCGAATGCTCGTTAGGGTAAGAACCTATATACAACCAAGACACAGAAAGTCACTCCCAATCCCGGGTCGCGGCACCAGTTGTCGTGTAGGATCACGCAGAAATTCTCACTACCAAATAGTATGAGTCCCATCAACAACACTCGCTTCCCCTTGACAGGTCAACGAGCGTTGGATTAAACCTGAAGACCAGGAACGATCCCTTACACCGGGTTGGATGTGAACCCTCTGTACAATTAGGTTGTATTAGGCCAACCCAATAACCTGCACCACTAGCCACGAGCGAGGGGAAGTATGCAATATTGCGCTTTCGAGCGAACCCCACAGTCCCTCAGAAAGAAGGGTACCGGCTGTCAAGCCTAATACGGGTTTGCCGAGGTAAAACCTCGGCGGGCAGTAAAATATGTATGGAACACTCGGTTCCACTATAATATATGGTGAACGACGCTTCTCGTCGCTCCCAACGCTCGGCCACTCTAATCTCTTGGACTGACCAGCAACAAACCCTCGGTTCAATGTACCTTGGGCTCGCTAACCAGCATCCCACAAGCTGAGCTTATCCAGACCCTAAGATAAGCTAGCTAGACTTACCGAAGATGGAGTTGACCCTTGGTGACTTGGGGGAAGACTGCTGATTTATTTGTGTTGATCTATGGATCTGAGAGCCTCTGTAGTCAATCAAATAGCTAGTCCTATACGTAAATACAAATATCCAGTGTGAACCGATCCCCGTATGTGATCCTGTACCCGGTTCTATAAGACCGAGGGTACGAAACTGAAATGGGTACAAACGAGGGTTCGTACCCTCGGCCGGGATTTTATTATACCCGACCGAGGTCTCGGTCACTAAACTATCGTGGTCACTGTGGCGCGGGAATGTAATCCGCCAATCAGGGCACGCCAGTCACTTCCTTTCAGCAAGGGCAACCTTGCCGACTGGCGACCGAGCGCCCCAGAACCCAACACCACACCTGCGCAAGCCCAACATCGCCCACCTGACTCGGCGAATTGTTGTGCTGTTGCGTGAAAGCCGAACTAACGACGTTTTCTGTGAATCACAACACCACACACTTGTTGCTCTTAACTTATTTGTACTTGGTACCTGCGAAAACAAAGCACACCCCTGAATCCCGGGTCGCGGCACCAGTTGTGGTGTTGTGATTCACAGAAAACGTCGTTAGTTCGGCTTCCACGCAACAGCACAACAATGTGCCGAGTCAGGTCGGCGATGTTGGCCTTGCGCAGGGTTCCTGTCAGTTCCCTTTGCGGTTCGCCCCAGCCGGGGTTCAGTTGAGTGTTGTCCCAACAAGTACCAAGCTCCAAACTATCCAGAGACTCGCCTGAGCGGGGCAGTCTCCGTGCAAAACCCTGTGCCCTCCACCAAAGGATGGGCGGCAGTGCGCGAGCGCGTTTACAGGTCACCAGGCGCAGATTACGCCCAGCTAGGAGGTTACGGTGTCCTGGGTTGTGCAGACCCACCGGCTCGTCGAATCGACGAAACTTGTCTTCGCTTGAAGCGAGAAGTGCCCACCCCGGGCCGACCTTGATCTATTGGCGCTACCAGACGGCTCCCCTACAAGCTATGCCTCTCGGGAACGACGGCAGACATAATCCAGCCCACGCAGGGACTTACCGGAAAAGTAAACGCTGTTCTTGGACTTAGAAGATTCTGCTCTGATTGTTATCTCTATGTTTTCGGAGAGCCCCTTCGGGCTCTTCCCTATGGTCTTCTATCGGTCCTTTACAAATTTCTAATGAAATGGAGTCGTTACAGATCTCTCTGCGACTCTTCGCTCAGCTCTGTCCCTTGGTGTCGAGCTGTTTACCTACCTCTCGGCGACCCTTCGCTCAGATCCTGATTTATCCCCCGGTTGGTATATCTCCCTCGAGGCATATTCTCTCCAAGTCGACTTTCGCCGAGTCCAACTTTCGCCGAGTCGATTATCGCTGAGTCCGTCCTTCGCTGAGTCCAATTTAGGCGTCCCTAGTGTAGGGTCACCAAAAACTGGATTTCCCTACACCACACATGCATATCTAATACTAGCCTCCTTCTTTACCCATGCATGCACCTCAGTCCTCGACTTGATACCATTGAGCGAGGCAGCTTTGGTGACGCTCAGACAAGCGTTGATATCGTCCAGCACCTTTGCTTTAAGGGCGTTACCCAGTCACGGGCCGTGACGCCTCCTGCCGCGCCGGAGCATCGTACTCAAATGCGTGGGAGGCCCCCGGCTCTCCTTGACCATAATGGGGAGACCCACTACCACGTTGAGCGAGTTCTCCGCGAGAGGCGCCGCCAAGGGAAGCGCCAACTCTTGGTAAAGTGGCGGGGTTACCCTCGTCACAGAACTCATGGGAGCCGATCGAACGGCTCCAGGTTGACTGCCTGAAGGCTGTCGGGATCTGGAAACAGACCCGCCGACAGCTTCGTAAGTAGTCCCGGCCTTCTTGGCCGAATTCGATGGTATAGCGACAACAGCCGCAACGCTATACCCGCGCTCGTCGTGAGCGCTGATCATGGCTTTACGCCGGAGCTCCTCCATTTGACTTGTAAGCTGACGCTTACTAATCAGATGAGCGAACTCGAAGCGAAAGTCACGCTGATCGAGAATGCCGGACATACTCTGTTCGCCCCGGAGGCGGTCGATCTCCTGAAAGGCGAAACCCCGAGGGAAGAGCCACTTCCAGAAGAGATCCTCCGCCTGAGCATTCGTCGAAGTGTTCACGGGTTGGACCCAGGGATAACCCCAAACGGGCACAAGCCCACCTTTGTTCTCAGCCTTCTTGCGAAGACTAGTGAACGCCTTGAGCGGGGCTCGGTGCGGTGCCAACAACCAGGGCCAAATTGGGAATCATTGGCGCCAGCACGCGTTGCATCTCCCCTGAAAATGGAGAGCCGAGTCCGTGGCCCATTGTGAGACTCGCTTCAGCGTGAACACTCCATCTTCCGTGATGAATGAAAACACTTCTCGGCTATCTTCACGTAAGGGTAATTGCCAAAATCCCTTCGTGAAATCAAAGGAGCCAAAGAATTTCTTGCCTCTGAAGGCGTCTGTGGTGGTAGCGTTCGACGGCATTGAGCCAGCACTGGGCACCGTCACACGGTTGACCGGCCGGTAGTCAATTGTCAAACGAAATCGATCACGGGATCCTGGCTTGCGAACCGGGACAACAGCACACGCCCATCGTGAGGCATTATTTTCTCCACAAGGTCGTTAGCAACGATGGATTTTACATACTCCCTGATGAATTGCGCTTGGAGTGGTGCCTATTTGCGCACTGGACTGCGATAAAGCACTGATCCGTCTTGGATAGTAACTCGGAGAGGTTCAACGCGAGCAGGTGGATCACGGCTGATTGTCTCTCGCCAAATATGAAGAATGAGTGACAGTAGTTCATGAACTGCCGGTGCTTGTTCCTTGGGTAACCCATGAGAGATCGCACGGTCAATGAGATCGTCAAGAGTCACGATTGGGGAAGCTCCTCATGTGTATCTGGAAGACCTTCACCAACAGGAAATTCGTTAGTGTCTCCATCTAAGAGAGACGGACTGGCGAGTTTACCAGCGAGAAAATTGGTTCAACACTTTCAGGAATTCGTCAACTGTATCCGCAAACAGAATGACGTAGTCGACCCATAAGTTCATTATGCTTGAAAGTGCCGCCCTTGCAGATAATCATCTGGTGATTCTGCTTCGTGACAGGCAGAGCGGGGTCCCAGTCAACAACTTGGGTAACTACAATGGAGTATCCAGTCAAGCTTGCATCCGTGAAAACTAACAGCTCAGCGTCTGGATTTGGAGATGCCATGAGCGCAGAATCCCGAACAAGCGCGAGCATTGACTCATAGGCAAGTTGCTCTGTCTGCGTCCAGGAGGTAGCCACATTGAGCGCGTTACGGTTGCGACTGCCGACACGTTTCTTTTCGGCAGCCAATTTCTCCTGAAGTGGGGCAACCATTCGCGCATAATCTGGTAGGGAGTCTTGCAGCCAATTCGTGACAAAGACAAAGTACTGTAGATCGGCGATCGTTGCAGGTAATTGGAGCGAGGACAGAGCCTCCACACGAGTCGGGTCATGACGAATCCCAGCACCCGTGGACTATCATCGAAAAGAAGCTTATCCATCGTGAAAGCTTGCCAAGACCTCGAATATTAGCTGCTGAGGCCGAAGGGATTTCGCCTTTATTGCGATCACTCGAACCTCGTTTACATTTTCGATCCCCATGAGACGCTCAAGAAACATGTTCGTGACCGACTTCAACGATGGGCGATGAGGCTGTGCGGACTTCACTACACCATCAATCATATTTCCGGCACCGACAATGTCTGGGCTGATATCGTGTCACGTTGGCGTACTCGTGAAGTGATCCATGTTGCAGCAGTACACACGAGGGAGCCATGTGGTTCCTGTTGATGAACTCTCACCCCTTCGCCCACTCGCGGATCCCGATTTTGTTTTTCCCACTATGACCGACATCATTTCGGCCCAAGCTGCGGCTGGCCGCGAGCAGTCTCGATTGCAAGCAGTTCTTTCGGAGGAAGGCGGTGTGCTAGTCGCTAGAGGACACGGTGGATCCTTTCTGGAGCTAAAGACCTGCTTGCCCGCATTTTCATTGTGGCGCATTGTGGATCGCAAAGCCATCGTGGTCAGGAAGCCATAACACTCGTTTTAAAAGAACGGTTCCATGTCGTGAAGTTGGAGGACAAGGTGGCGAAGTTTATTCGCCAATGCCTGCTTTGCAAACATTTCAAGGATCCTCGCCTCATTCCTCGACCGTACGGCCCGCTACTCACACCGGCAGAGCGAAATGAAGTCGTCCATTGGGACTTCCTATGCCTCGGCGAAGGCTATGGGGATACAGCATATCTACTTGTGGTCAAGGATGGACTTTCACACTTTTGTGAATTGTTTCCGTGTGCTACCCCAACGGCATACGTGGCGGCCGAGGCGCTGTTGATGTGGCATGCACGGTATGGTATGCCAAAAACACTGCTGTCAGATCAGGGTACTCACTTTCGCAATGAGACGGTAAAGCACTTGGCGACCCGACTGAAGATCGAGCAAAATTTTACGCCAGTGTACTCTCCGTGGCTAAACAGCACTGTCGAGAGGCTGAACAAGGACGTTCTCCAAGTTTTACGGGCGCTTCTACTGGAATATGCGCTGGATAGACATGAATGGCCATACTTGTTGCCTGCGATTCAAGCCAACTTGAATCATACGCCGGTGCGATCACTGGCTGGTCATTCTCCAGTTGAGGTTTTCACTGGGCTACCTGCTTCGTCAGCGTTGGATGTGCTGGTTGCTCCTGCGAACGAGTCCGCTGCGGAGCGAGTCATTGAGCTTGAAGATATTGGCAGCCAACTCGGCCATTTGCGTGTTTCGCTACAAGAAATCCACGTTGAAGTCACTGACAGCAAGGAACGGAGACAGCTGCAAGACATGAGAGCTCACAAAGGCACGTACGTTAACTTCGATGTAGGCGATTTTGTTTTGTGGTGTAGGATTGATCAACGACTACCGAGTCATAAACTATTGGGACAATGGCTCGGTCCTTTCAAAGTTTTTGAGGCACTACCTTACTCGTTCAAGATCGATCACCTGGTGACCGGACGTGTCAATGATGTGCACGCCTCTAAGCTGAAGTTCTACGCTGACACGGCACTTAACACAACCGAGGAGTTGTTGGAGCTTGTTGCGAGTCAAGGTATGGTACTTGGCGTCGAGCTTCCGACAACACCGTTTCAATGATGAGTTTGGGCGGTGGGAGCTCCTGGTCTCCTGGGTAGGACTTCAGGCGATTGAAAATTCGTGGGAACCACTGAGCACCCTGATGCAAGATGTTCCAACCAAAGTCCGTGACTACGTGGCCGGTGTCAGTGATGATGATGATCTTCGTCTATATATCGACTAACGGAGGTGTTCGGCACAATCGAGCTTTGGAGGCAGTGTCGCCGGATTGCGGCTCTGGTTCAAGCTGCGATGGCGCCGGAGAATAATCAAGCATTGCGTGGACGATTGCAGAGTTAGTGAATCACATGCCACGGGCCCATCAGATGTGGTAAGGCTCGTCGTGTATGGTACTATTGGACTCGATGCACGTGACATGATGCGTCAGTGGGCGGAGGCACGCGCCTGACTGCATGAAGGTGGGCAGGCCGCAGGTAGATTAGCAGCTCGCAGAATTTGCATGATATCTTTTCTCATTAATAAACTTTCCCTTTCGGAAACACCCCGGGTCTCGCGACAACCCGGTTCTCCACGTTAGACTGGGTGTTCTCGTCGAAGACATTGTACGGACGGCCAGTGAGCTTCGCCGTCCTGCTATCACCTTACCACTTGAAAATTAAACGGGTGCGAGAGCGGGATATTGTGTTCGCTCAGTGTTGCAAGCCTCTATCACTCCACATATTGGACTCGATGAGTCGTTGGCACACATTGCATCATTATCTAAGAACTCGGCGAGTGTCCGCCTGGACCCAGAATTGCTATATGTGCACGTATCACACGGCTTTGAGGGATACGTCCTGTCATTCGACGGGTCGGCGAAAACGGAGAAGTATGGTGGCTATAGTAGTTGCTCGTGGATCTTATGGCAGTTGCCGATGTGGGACATTGTGATCGCTGCGAGTGCTCACCTCTTGGAAACCACGGTCAATATCGCCGAGTACTCCGGAATGAATAACGGCGTCATCGCGGCCCTTGACTGGGGCATCACCGACCTTACATAGTCGGCTATTCCAGGATCGCAATCCAGCAATCCATGGGGGTGATCGCATGCAGGAAGGAGACGTTGCGAATTCAGTTGGCGCGCCACAAGGAACTCATCGATCGCCTCAACTCTGTACGCTACCTCCATGTAGTCCGAAGCTACAACTCAGCGGCGGATACGTTAGCCACGGAAGCTCTAGAAGCGAAAGCTGGGCGTGTCGTTCTTAGCGGTGACCGCAAAGCTGAGCTAAAGACGTTGAACCGGATACAATAAAAGCTGTACGTCGAGGAAAGCCCGACAAAGGAAGCAGAGGAAGTCCCTCCTAAAGTCTCAGCGACTACTCGAAGTCAAACTCAACCAGTTCGTCGAGTCCGATTCGCCGAAGACGAAGAACAAGACCCAGCGAGCGAACCGGCACCCGACGTGCCGATAGAGTCCGATTCGCCGAGTCTACCCGACAATGATAGCCCTGTCGACGAGTTCGAAATGGAGTACCAACCTCCAGATGCTCAGCGAGTAGTAGAGCAGGACAGAGCTTGCTCAGAACGTCAGGAACTGCCAAGTGCTGAAGACGTCAACCCTCTAGTAGTCCAAGCTGAGCGACGACGCCGGATATCAACGGCTCAAGACGAAGAATGTCGATGATCTGACCTGAAGAAATATTTGCGAGGTGAATTCAATGAGCTAACTCGGCGAAGAGCCGGCGATGCCGGCAAAGTAGCCGATAATTTTGTACTCAGCGAGGACGGCTTACTATATCACATGAGCCGTCGCAGAGAGCGAGGTAGACCCGACGAGCACGACACGAAGCTACGAATGGTAGTGCCAACTACACTCATCGACGAAATCTTGGCGAATTGCCATAACTCCATTGAAAGAGGACATCAAGGCATCGTCAGGACTTATCACCGAGTGAAGGCCGATTACTATTGGATCGGTCTGTATGCCGACATGGCCAAGCATGTGCAAACCTGTGAAGATTGCAACACCAGTAAGAGCAAGCCACAACTTCGCGGATATTCGCCAGGTAACGTCGTCTCCGATCGACCTTTCCAGATTGTGTCGATGGACTTCGTTATACCCTTGCCGAAGACTCAGCGAAGAAACACGGCTCTCCTGCTATTCCAAGATCACTTCACCGGGTTTGTCATCGCTAAGGCGATGGGCGATACTGGGGCACTCGAAGTAGCTAAAGCATTCGAAGAGTACATATTCCGTCGGTTTGGCGCACCATCACTCATCCGACACGACCGAGACCCAAGATTTATGAGCGAAGTCTTTCATACATTCTCGGAAATGATGCAGTCTAGGTCCCGATCTACACTGAGTTACCGACCACAAGTGAACGGGCAGCAAGAACGCAGTGTGAAAACCATGATACAAATGGTGCGTGTCTACGTGGAAGACCCGCTTCAAGCTGACTGGGACGACATCGCTGAGAAACTAGTCTATGCCATCAACAATTCGAGGGATTCGACTCGGCGAGAAACGTCATTTTACTTAGTGCACGGTTGGGACGCTCAGTCAACACCTAAATCGATGACATCCTCCATTCGCCGAGTCTCGAAAGACTCCGCGAAACAAACCACCTCAGCGAAAGCCACAAAATGGCGTCGAGAAGCTAACCGACAACGAGAAATAGCGCTCAAGCTAGCCTATGAGTGCCAGCTGAAGGAAAGGCCCGGCGAGCAAAGGAACACACCAAATCGCTGAGTCGGAGCGAGCAGAAAGCCATACCGAATGACTCGCCGAGCGAGGAGACAGCTGAAGCAAACAATAGCGACGGACTCGCCGAGCCAAAACAGTCTCTGTTCAAGATTGGAGACCAAGTCTGGCTGTTCATGGAGCGTGTCAAATCAGGCCTGAAGAAGAAGTTAGCCCATCGGTGGCATGATCCGTTCAGGATCAAACAGAAGATCGAGGAGTTCGCCTACGAGCTAGAGTTGCAAGACAAAAGTGGCTACCGGTTCTATCCAGTAGTCCACGTGTCCAGACTGAAGAAAGTGACCGAACTCGGCGAAAGGCCTTCGACTTCGCTAGTCAAAGGACTCAGCGAAACCGATCGATTCGATTTCGACGAGGAACTGCTGCCAGACGACAGCTGGGAACCTGACGAGCGGGCTGGTCGATATGAAGTCGAAGCCATCCTTAGGACGAAATGCCACTCTCGACGAGTACGGACCGAGCCCAGCGCCGATTTCTTGTAAAATGGGTGGGCTATGACGAACCCAGCTGAGAACCACTGTCGAATTTATCGTGTGGAGGTCTTCTCTTCGACTATCTTCGACAAAAGAAACGTGAAAACCGTCTGCAAATGATGCAAGTTGCAGACGAGTGTTAAAAGCTATTGCATATGACAAAATACCACCGACCTGTGAAGACAAGCAGGCAGGTCGAGTGAGCGAAAGCTACTGCGTGAACTTATATTTTTTATATTACGAAATGGATGAGTACGGACCACATGAAGGAAAAGAAATAACTACCAAGACTCATCGAAAAACTGCAATTGGGTGAACTGGGAGTCTCAGCGAAACGACTGCTTAAGCCTCGTCGAAAATTTGCTCGAAAATGTGGATACCAACACGATTAGCCGGAGGCTGAGCACTCTCGTCACAAGCCGGAGATTCTGGCTCGTTGGGATCAGTGTCCTCCTGCAAAGTCCTCTCGACGTCGCCCACGGAAAAGTCTCCAGGAGCAAATACCGGGTACTCGGGATTGCGCGGACGAAAACACGTGTTGTATGGGTGCAGCTCTGGACGAGTCACCCACCACACTCGCCAGGGCTCTTGAACGTCCAAATCCTTGAGCCCAGCGAACCAATCCGAACGAGACGGGAACATGGGCTGGTTAATCAACGAATACGTGGGGACCGTAGGCTCAAAATAAAGTTCGGAGTCGAGACTCGGCGAAGGACCTTGAGCTGAGCAAGAACTGACTGCAGCCCGGAGTGCCTCCTTGTAAGACTTCATGACGATCCGCAACAGGTCACCTCGGCGCTTACGCTCAAGATTGTACACCGCCCACAACTCGTGAATGGCGGCGAACTCCGACGCGGGCGAACGTGGATTCAGGTCTGGGTGTAAACCCAACAAGACACTCGAATCCACGATCAAGTGGTTCCTCTCCCAGAGAGCCACGAAAATCTTGGCACGAGAATCGTGAGGTTGCGACTCGTCGAATTCCCGACTATCGTCCAGGAAACGAGCCCAAGCGTCGCAAACGATCATCAACGGGGTCGTCGATTTCGCCGACTTCTTCTTGGAATGCAGACGTTGGTGGGCGGCGTCAATCTCGCTCGCCGAGACGAAAATCGGAGTCTCCGGAAACTTGGCGAGGACTTGTTGGCATGGATGAGATGGATTAAACACATCCATCCACTTCCGAAGCCCATCGAGAGTAGTTGGCGTCGGAGCACACTAGACTTGCCTCCGATATCCAGAATCTTGACCGGGGAACGACATGCCAACATTTTCGCCCAGCAACGAGCGGACCCATAATGGAAGAACTCCACGCTGCGAGTCTGACGCATCGAAGGAGTCTCCCTGGCCTCTGGCGCAACAGCCTGCGCTGCACGAGCACGCACCGTTGCGATTGGAAGTTTCAACGGGGCAGGCAATTCCACTATACCAGGGGTCGTAGGAGGTTGACTTGGCGAAGAAATGCTTGGAGTCTTCTGGGACGATTTCGATGAGTTAGAACCTGTCGAACGCTTGGAAACAACCGGTGCTTTGCCCTTCGCAGGCGACTTGGTGACAGGAGCCGTTGATCGTGCCGTCTTGGTGCCTGAAGCTTTAGGTTTGGCTGCCTGAGAAACCGGAACAACCTTGCTCGACGACTTGGGGCCAGAATCAGTGACGATCGACGAGCTCTTGGCTTTCTTGGAAGTCTGGCGAGAAGACTTGAATTGCTCGCTTTTTCGACGAACCCTTCGATCAAGGAGCCGGTGCACTCCCTCGCTTGACAGAATGTGGAGCTTTTCGACGAGCATCGGCATAGCTCTGTAGTTTGCCGCGTGGAGGCGCCCGGTCCGTGAAGACCACGGTGCTAGCTGACGATGAACAGCTATCCTCGGCGTCGATATCCATAAGGAAATTTCAATGAGACATCCCGTTCGATGAGCTCACAGGAGAACCAACCGGTGACAGCTGAGAACTCGTCAGCGAATCGCTGGTCTGGCTCGGCGGGATTCCAAGCTCGATATCACCAGAAGGGATGGACACCGTCACCTTCGGCGATGCTGGACTTGGCGAACCATCCAAAGCATCTTCGTCAAGAACGTCTAACTCGGCGAGAACAGCCTGAGCAACGTAAGCAGAATTCTTTGCTGCTGCTCGGGAGGGCGACGCCGAAGAGAACCGAGAGGAGGAGGCTTTGGTCGAAGCCGGAACAGAGACTACAGAACTCAGCGAAGGAGTCGCTACGGAAGTAGACGAACTCGACGAGACTAATGGTGGAGCCGACTCCATCGACGAGTCAGTGGAGGCCATAGATCCAGATGCTGGACTCGGCGAAGAACTTATACGACCGAGTGAAGAGCTCGTGGCCAGGGATAAACTCACCAGAACGGCTAACGAACTCGCCAAGTCCGGATCAACGGGTGACTCGTCGACGCGAACCTCAGCCTCATTAACTTCGACCGGAACCTCGTTGTGGGAGGACTCAGCGAGTGTCGCTGGGGATAATAACCACTCGAATTGACGCGGCTAAGACCAGCCGCCGGAGAGCAGATGCGACACCGCCCTGGAATAGGCAACAAAGGCGCATGCGCAGCGACCACTTCCGGCCGTAGCAGAGTCGTCGACGCGTCGAAACCCTCCTCACCAGGTACGGGACGCTCAAACTCGCCGCGAGAAACACTATTAGACCGACTCCGCCGGGGCCGGCTGCCGTCGGATTAGCTGGGTTAGAATACCGACGGAGACGTTCGGTCGGAGTCAATGTCTTCAGTGGCGCGCTCCTTAGCTGAGAGACCGAACGGTGTCTCCGGTGGCGCGTAGCCGACTTGGATCGTTTGTGGCGTGAAGAACTCGGCGAAGATCCAGATGATACCGTGGGAAATGACGGAGAAATCGACAACGCTGCACTCGCCGAAGTAACATTCGCCGAGCTCGCCGGAGCCAGAATCGATGAGCTCGAAGATAATCCGCTCGACGAGTCCGCTGGAAGGATTGAGAGAGTAACCTCACACGGCCGACGCGAAGAACGAAGCTCCAACGACTCGGGGAGCGCTCAGCGAGTAGCCGACAAAGACGAGCGTTAATTTGGAGGTCCCTAGAATCCAATCCCGGGACATCCACGTCACCCAGAGCAGCGACAGCCAAGTGCGGGTCGTATACGGGGTAGCGACCGCGGTGAGCGATAATACGCTTCTGTCGCAAGATGGTACTACGCAGCGACTCGATCGTTCGACGAGCTTCGCGGAGAGTGTGATCACCACCCGAGCAAAGCAAGACCGTGGCCTCCTGGAGTTGACGATAGTAGGTCGAAGCGTCTCCGTGAAGTGTGGTGTGCTCCGCCTTGATCTCAATAATCTTCTGACAAAGACTTTCACAAGTCCGGTCGCGATTCTCGAGCTCAGTCTGAAGCTTCCGGGTAGTCGCCTCGGAAGCTCGGGTCCGGTCGCATTGCTGAGCAATAATGGTCCGGGACTCCGCCGTGAGCTGGGCGATCGTCTTGTTGAACGACTCCGTCATCTCAGTAAAGAGCTCGAGCGATAAATTTCCAGCTCTTTCGTGACGGTACCCAGCTGGTGGCGTAAGGAGGCTGACTCAGCGATCGCTGACTTCATTCTCTTGTACCGAGCAGAAGCCACTCGCTCAGATTTGGCGAGCTTGGTCTGAAGCTCGGCGATTTCGGCAGACACATCCGGGAGAGGAATAACAATAACATCACGTTGCAACGCAGCCAATATAGAAGCTGGCGATTTTGCCCCAAGAATGGCCTGACGCGTTGAAGCGTCGGCGGGTGGAGGAGAGCTGGTCAGCAGAAACGAGACCAGCTGAGCGAGAGAAGTATTACGCTGTCTCTGCTCTTCTCCTTGCTGAGCGAGAGTTCGACGGATCCCAGCGAGGCCAGCGGAATCGCCTGCCGCGAGATTCGCCGAGTCACCCCTGACTCAGCTAGCGTAGCTGAGCTACCAGCGAAATCCACTGATGAGACCGGCGATCCCGACCGAGCCGAAGTATCAACCTGTTGAAGACCATGTGCGCTTTCAGCAGCGGGCGTACGGGCTTGGCTGGACCCAGCGACGGAAAAATCCGGCGAGCCCAGCGAGTTCGTCAAGTCGACCAGATCCTGAGACTCCATCGACGAGTCGACTAGCGGGTCCGAACTAAGAAACTTGAGTGCGGAGGTCCAACGGCGCACGAACAGCACTCCTGCAACAGCGCTCGAGGGAATCGACGGCCCTTGAGGAGCAAATAAGCTCGCGGATAAGAACCAACTCGACGAGACGGCGGTGGCTGTAATTCCGCAACGGGAAGCTGCTAAGCGCACACGTAGGGGTTAGATGACCATCGGTGAGGAAGCATGCCAAGCGCGGGAGGCGTACCTGGCCAGAGCGAGGAGTAGTGGTGTCCTCGACGGGCTTCCTGAAGGTGACGGCACTTGACTCGACGAGATTTCTAACCGACGGAAAGTTGGAGAACGGAGTGATGGTCGAGACACTCACCAACCTGGCTCGTATCACGCCCGAGGCAGTTGTGGTGTAGGGAAATTCAGATTTTGGGTAACCCTACACTAGGGATGCCTAAGCTAAACCAATGGGTACATCGCACTCAAGAGGATAAAGAGGGTACACCACCGAGTGGGTACACCGCCAAGTGGGTACACCGCCAAGTGGATACATCTGGCAGCCTCTAAGTTGTTGTGAAACAACGGGTGGACCTCCACCAAAGCCCGCTCGAAAGCGCCCTTGGAGGTTCGTCCTCCGATAAGGCCGCGCGGTGCCACGAGCTGATCCAAGAACAACGGAGATCCTGTGTTCTCATCGGGTGGGAAGTAGCCCTTCAAATACGGAGACTCGGCGCGCAAAGTGCCTCGCAGGCGAGCAGCCGCAAGGCGCTCCTGTTGCTCATCGGGAGCATTAACAACAACCTCGGGCACGTGAACCTGCCCGTCCTCTTCTTCGAAATTGACGAAGACTCGAACAACGGTCGTTCTTTCTCGCCGTAGTCACCTCTTGAGAGGTGACTGAGAAGCAGCACGCTTGGTCGTGGCGCGCTCGTCCAGAATGACACGCGCGCGCTCATGACCCTCTGACTGAGTCAGGTTCTTGGGAGGCGAAGCCTCCTCGACGTCTCCATAAATAGCCTCGTCCGCGGCGGCTTTCACATGTGCTTCAGCACCAGCAGGAGCAGGTTTGGATTCGTCGTCCTCCCCGCGCTCACTACCCTTGGGCGATGACGGAGTGTTATCAAGGTCAGCCTCATCGCCAGAGTAACTGACCAGAGCGTTAAGCTCAGCGTCGATGGATCCAACAGGACTGTGGTCCTTATGACGAACCGAGGGTTCGGTTTGTCATCAGGCGACGTTGATCGCGATCGACTCCGCCGTGGCGATCCCACAGCCCGAGTGGCTGCCTTAACGGCTTCATCGAGTTGCCGTTAGGCTTGGCCGGGTTGGACTTCGACCGTGAGGTCTTAGTCTTAGAAGGTGCTTTCGCACCGTGGCGTATCCTCTTTGAGGGCATGCTGCACGGGCCGATGTGTAGGCCATGGAGTACTTGGGGAAATGCCAGGCACCCCGAAAGAGCAGCCAACCGTGGCGCTCAACTGTCGATTAAATTCGACCGCGGGAAATGTTGAGAAACCTCGTCTCGCTCCCGATTGGCTGGTACAGTCTTAGCCTAAGTGGGGAGGATGTAAGGGTTACCAGAAGAGTGACAGGGTCACTCTTCTAAGATGGATACACATCGACTCGCGTCACTTATGGTGTGGGCACACCAGGCCACGTCACCGACGTACCACAGCCAACAGATCATATTACATATAGGACAAACTATAGGTTACTTAGAAATTGTATTACGGGTCAATTTAAGGTACACCTATAAATACACTCAGTCTTTAAACTACGCTATTCTAGCCACTCAGCTCCCGCAGACCAGGAGCTTGTGAACTGCCGACGGCAGTTCACTAAGAGTTTGTAAGCTCTTGAAGCTACTTCCTCAAGCAAGGTGCTTGTGTGACCCCGTCACACATGTGCTTAAAAACCCACTTCCTTACACTAAGTTCGCACCACTTGCTTGAGACGCTACGAAATGGACGTGCTTGAAAATAAACCTTTGTTTGCTTGAAAATAATCCGTACCCATGAAAAATCAAACGTGTTGCTATTACGCTATGAACAATCGGCAGAACATTCGCGTCGGTAGAACATTCCAGGTTGAATTTCAACAACAGAGCCCATTAGCACCTGCGAGGAGCAGCAGCAGTTCATACAAACTTTTACAACGATGAAGGCAGCGGGGCAAGCCGCGGCGAACGTAAGCAGGGCTGCGAATCACAATGAGAACCACAATCGTGGATTAGTATGCCACGGGGAAGCTTAAGCAGATACGGTAATCCTTAACGTACCCAATGTCGACCAGCTTCGCCGTACCCGAGAACAACATGGCGTGCTTCAGTTCCTCGTTCAGGATGCGAAGGACACTCGCCACACCAACCTCACCCTGTTCATAAGCAGTGTTAGAAGGCAACCGATGGCAAAACACACAACAGCCCTCGACGTACGCTGTGCGCCAGACCGTAGAGAACGGGGCGGCCCAGGAATACAGCACGCGCGCCGAGCGCCAGAGCCTTGAACACGTCCGTGCCGCGACGAATGCCGCCATCGAGGTACACCTCAGCACGTCCATCCACCGCCTTGACGATAGCAGGGAGCGCGTCAACGGTAGCCGACACGCCGTCCAGCTGTCGCGCGCCGTGGTTGGACACCAGGATGCCTTCGCAGCCCATGTCCACAGCGATCTTGGCGTCTTCGGGGCTGAGCACGCCCTTGACGACCACCGGCAGCTTGGTGATACTCTTGAGCCACTTGACGTCATTCCAGTTGAGCGTCAGGTCAAAGAGTTCGCTCACATAGTGGGCCAGGCCCGAGTCCTTGAGACTGTTGACACCGTGCTCGTGCTCACCCCCACGGCGGAAAAGTTGGCCATTGTCAGGTGGTTGGGCAGACTGAACTTGTTGCGTACGTCCGGCTCGCGGTGGCCCAGCATGGGCGTGTCCACCGTGAGCACAATGGCCTTGTAGCCAGCCTTCTCCGCTCGCTTCACGAGTCCGCTCGTGAGTTCTAATCAACCCCAACAAAAGACCACATCAGTACAGTACTTCCTCCTCTCCACCTTCTAGCCACCTTCACCTCGGTCTTTGAACACGTAGAGTTGGTACCAACGCAGCGCATTCGGGTTGGCCTTGCTATTGGCTATTGCCACATCTTCCAGACTCGTCGTGGAGATGGTACTGAGGATGTAGCACGTGTCCGCCTTGGCCGCTGCGCTCGTGCTGGCTAGTTCCCCGTCCGGGTGCGCCATGCGGTGCATGGCCGACGGCGCCACGCACACGGGGAGCTCACGCGCTGGCCCAGCAGCGTCGTGCCAATATCAATGTTGGACACATCCCGGAGGACTCGCGGGTGCAGCACCAGCCGACTGAAGGCCGCACGGTTCTCGTGCAGCGTCACCATGTCGTCCGCGCCCGACGCGTAGTAGTCGAAGGCGTTCTTGGGCAGGTATTCACGGGCGAACTCCTCGAATTCGAGCAGGTTGAGTGGCGTGCCGTCGCTGCCAGGGACGATCTTCACCATAGCGGACCAAAGGCCTCGAACTTTTCGCAAGCTGACCTGCACTGGACACTGCGAGATTGGAAATGAAGAGGTTCAACATTGCGTTGGCATCGATGATTGGCTATTCTCACAGAATAAAGCGACCTGTGTTTGTAAGATGTAGGTAGACGGGGTGAGACACAATTTCAAAGTGTGAAAGGAAGATGTCCTCCGTGCTTTAGCTGGCAATAGTAAACTACCGTTGTCGACCAATCACCGCGCTCGACCAATCACCGCGCTCGACCAATCACCGCGCTCGACCAATCTTGCGGATCATGGACAGATAACTTGGCAGGATTGTTTGATGTTTGCCTTGTTCGATATTCTCTGGATTTTAAATCCAGAGTCTACTAAGATTGCAAACGAGGTCTGGGTCCTTGCATTTCTGATACCTTTCGTAATACGATTTGAAAACTATAACAAATAAGCTTTAAAACCCAGCTATATTTGATAACCGGATCGACAATTATTTTATTTGTGGCGGTTGACCCATCCGCAGAAGAATTAGCCAACACACCTCTATAATATGATATCACTTATAATCTTATTTTACCTGCAGCAGATGATTTATCCAGACCGTTCGAGCAACATCTTGGATGATTTTTCTTCGAGCAACACACTATGGTGTGTAGATGAATTCCGTACGTCTACAGATATCGAAGCGCGTGTCCATTAAATAGAAAAATGATGACACCACATCATGTTGGTTATTGTCCGGCATTCATACAGTGTAGGTGTAGTAAGAATATGCGTGCGTCGTTGCATTACCTCGCTTCCATGCAAGACTACGTACAAAATCTAAAATCACATCATTCACGGAAAATTATTCGTGTAGTGTGAACGAAACATTTCCTGCAGCTATCTTGGCCAACAAAACTTAGGGAAATTTTTACGCCCGATGGTCTATGGATACTTCAAGTACATGGTGAGAAAGTTACACGCATTGGTAGGGGTTTCGTTTGAGTAAATACGCAGGCATGATTGGCATAGTTACTAGGTACGTTGTTTAGTCTGGGAGATAGAACATTAGGTGTGGCGTTGGCATTAATGGAATTTATTTCACCCTCGCTATTTAATGGTATTCATGAAAGCCCGCGTACTCGAAGCTCTCGTCGCAGTGCATGGTGTAGAGTCCACAGTACATAGGCTCACATATTCCCTGCGCCGATATTAAATTTGCACACGCAATCGTACTCAACCTGCGCACACTACACAGAACATGGCTTCATCTCCCTGTGGTTGTGCAAAACACACAAATTCGTCTGATGTGGACTTCTACCTTGCAATAACAACAATCGCCGAGTTAGGTCGGCGTTGTTGGTCTGCGCTGGGTTGTTCCCACGCGATCCGGCCTTTCCGGGACAGGTAGTGTCTCGTTTCCGTCGAATACCAGCTAATCAAGCCAGCCAAAAATCTTCCAAAGACCAACCGAACTCGGCTGGCTCCGTTCACGTCTTCCCGTGCCCTCCACCAAAGGATGGACGACGGTGCGCTAGCGCTTTTACGTGTCACCGAGGCAAAAGCTACTCGGCTGAAAGTGTCACGGCACCCGGGCTATCCGGAGTACCGACTCACCGAGTTCGGCGAGATTTCTTCTTCGCGCGTAGCGAGACACACCCTACCCCTGGCTGACCCATTCTCTTGGCGCTACAAGTCAACACCCTACAAGCTATGCCTCTCGGGTGTCAACGGCAGGCATAATCCAGCCCGTGCAGGGACTTACCGGAGAGGTCTACACTTGTCTTTGACTTATAAAATTCTGCTCTGTTGGTTCTGTTATCTTCTGAGGACCTGAAAGGTCCTTTTCTTGGTTTCCTGCATATCCTTTACAAATATCAAATGAAATGGAGTCGTTTCGACCTCTTCCGACTCCTCAGCCGAGCTCGTTGGCTCTGAAATCCCGTGGATGCCCCTTGAGCCGAGGCGTTTGTCCGCTGGCGCGCGCCTATACAATCTTTAATATGCGGCGGTCATTCTGGATCTCATCCGACTCTTCGGCCGAGTTCCGCGTCTCTCCAGCGTCCGCGCCGTCCCTTCATCTTAGTACCGACCGTTGAGCTCGGCTGTTGACCTGATAATCGTATCTGTCGTGTAGGATCACGCAGAAATTCTCACTTCCAAATGGTATGAGCCCCACCAACAACACTTGCTTCTCCTTGTCAGATCAACGAGCGTTGGATCAAACCTGAAGACCAGGAACGATCCCTTACGCCGGGTTGGATGTGAACCCTCTGTACACCTAGGTTGTATTAGGCCAACCCAATAACCTGCACCACTAGCCACGAGCGAGGGCTAGTATGCAATATTGCGCTTTCGCGCGAATCCCGCAGTCTTTCAGAAGGAAGGGTACCGGCTGTCAAGCCTAATATGGGTTTGCCGAGGTAAAACCTCGGCGGGCAGTAAAATATGTATGGAACACTCGGTTCCACTATAATATATGGTGAACGACGCTTCTCGTCGCTCCCAACGCTCGGCCACTCTAATCTCTTGGACTGACCAGCAACAAACCCTCGGTTCAATGTACCTTAGGCTCGCTGACCAGCATCCCACAAGCCGAGCGTATCCAGACCCTAAGATAAGCTAGCTAGACTTACCGAAGACGGACTTGACCCTTGGTGACTTGGGGGAGACTGCTGATTTATTTATGTTGATCTATGGTTCTGAGAGCCTCTGTAGTCGATCCTATAGCTAGTCCTATACGTAAATACAAATATCCAGTGTGAACCGATCCCCGTATGTGATCCTGTACCCGGCTCTATAAGACCGAGGGTACGAAACTGAAATGGGTACAAACGAGGGCTCGTACCCTCGGCCGGGAATTTATTATACCCGACCGAGGCCTCGGTCACTAAGCTATCGTGGTCACTGTGGCGCGGGGAATGTAATCCGCCAATCAGGATACGCCGGTCACTTTCCTTCAGCAAGGGCAACCTTGCCGACTGGTGACCGAGCGCCCCAGAACCCAACACCACAACTGCCCCGCCTCGACGCAAGCTCCCGCAAGTAGTGCGCGTCGTGGTGCCTTCAGTTCTTCGCACCATGGCTCATCCATCACGTCTTCTCAGCGACGCCACCGCCGCCGCTCTCCGTGCCATCACTCCGAGCGACGAGGTATACTGCTCCCTCTTCATCACCTCAACACCTTGAACTTCTTCTAACTCTTCGTTCCATCTTTCTTCCATATCACAGGCACAATCGCCGGAGCCTGCCGATGCTCCTGCCGACGTTCCTGACCCTGCCGAATCCTCGATACCGACTCCACAACGTCCCGATGGTCCTCCGCCGGCTGATGGTGGTGCAGCCGAAGGTTCATCACTTCGTACGCCTCCGTCATCGCCCGACGCCTCGCCTGTCCTGGCGTACCTGCTTCGCGGTACTCCCGCGACGGTCTCCGGGCCCTTGGGCGCCCGAGACGCTCGTCTTGCCTCGGTCGGGTATGACACCTCCGGCGTCACTCCCACTCCCGTTGCTTCGACCGAGTCTTCGGTCTCTGCTCTGGTCGAGCAGCGTCTCCTCCAATTGGGTCAGCTCGTGGTTGGTGTGGCCCGTCAGCTCCTCGGCGAGTCGATTCGTCGCTCGACAGCCGGATGGAGCAAGCCACAGACCTCGGGAAGGTTCTGAATGCCGCTGTGGCTCCCGCTCAACTTCCACCGGGTGAGGCCGAGCTCGTCGTCGACCTTCGTAACGAGGTGTCAGAGCTCAAGGCTCGAATTGCTGACACCGATGACCGTCTCCAGGCAGAGACGCGGGAACGCGAGAGGTTCGAGCGTTTCAGCACCCAAGCTACCAGCGACGAGAGTCATACTCGTGATTCTCTAGATGACCTCCGTCAGTCGTACCTCGCTCTCAAGGACGAGCATGAACAGGCGGTAGCGCACCTGCGCCAAGCCAACACTGCCATCGCCGACCATGACCACATTGTGGGGTTCTGGGCGGCTCGCGCGATTACGGCCGAGGCTTCGGCGACGTCGACACAGCGACTCCTCCGCCAGGATCGTGAGCGTTTCAAGGCAGGCATGGTGACATATACCGAGCAAGTGGCCAAACATCGGGCTGCTCTCGAGGCTTCCGACCAAGCCTCGGTCGGTGGCGTTTCTCTACAGGTCCAAGCTCTCGAAGCTCAGGTCGCAAGCTTGAAGCGGGCGAACTCTATTCTGCGTCGCCACGCTGCTATCCACGAGCTCGATGTCGACACATTGGTGCTTGCTTCTGCTGGTAAGTTCTGCTCTTCTCCTCTTGCTCTAGCGGTCTCTCTAAGCTCTTCTTTCTCTCGTTCAGGTATTAAGGCGGACGACATCGACTGGGAGTTTCGGACTCTCTCCTCCGAGCATCACTTCGAAACGTAGTCGAAGTGTGTCTTCGGAGAGCTCGGAGGACGACGAACAAGAGCCCAAGGCCTCGGAGCCGGGGCCCAAGCCTCCAGCGCAGGCACCTTCGGCTGCAGATGGTGCCTCCGAGGATTCAGACGACCTGCCGCTCATTCCATCGGCATCCCAGCGTCGAAGGAATCGGCGCAAGCGCCTCCGGCAGCAAGCATCCCAAGCTCCGCTACCGCAGGCGACGCCGGCGTATCCTCCACACGTTCCGTCGGGACCGCTAAAGTCGACCCTTCCTGCCAGTAAACGGTTGGGTCGTCCCTCTAAGAGTTTGGGTGCCCCAGCTCACGGACATACGCCCAAACCTTCGGTCAGTTCGTCGCCGGGGTCGCCGGCGCCGTCGTCTCCTGCAGGGTCTCCACCGAGTCTTCCGTCTGGATCTCCACCTGTGTCGCCGCCTATGTCTCCACCGAGCGGCTCGCTCCCAAGTCCTCCGCCGGGTTCTCCACCGAGTCCTCCACCCGGATCCTCGGTGCCCTCGACCCCGGCCGAAGTCATTGACTTGTCGGGTGATGAGGTCGATACCGATCCTCGGACGGCCGCGATCCTCGCTTATGGATCATTTCTTCAGCCGTGACATCGCCGGCTCGTCGTGATGGTCGGCCCACCCGCAGTGCGTCGGTATTGGCCACTTTGCGGTCCCAGAGAGAACTGGAGACTCTGGAGGCGTCCGATTTCTTCATCATCGGCTCCCGTCATCGTCCGAGTCCTCTCAGACCTCGGGGTCGCCTACTGTCCCAGATCCACCCAAGACTTCGGCGACCCTGGCGCCACCGGTGTCGTCGCAGACGGCCTCAGTCGTGACTCCGCCGACTCCGTCGGTTTCGACTCCGCTTACTCCGACTCCACCGAGCGTGCTGGCTGTTCCTGTATCGCAGCCGGTCTCCGCGTCCCTACCGTCGTCGGGTGGGGTACCGACCACCTTCCTCGGTCACGACGCCCGTGACCTCGGTGGCGGTGCCTACTCCGGTTCCTGCGATTGTAGTGCCATCAACTCTTGCAGGCGCGATTGTAGGGCCCCCGATGGTTCAACGCCTCCAGCTACTGCCGCCCAAGGGCATACACCGAGGTCTCGATCGGGTCTCCGACGGTCGCATACCCAAGTGACGGCTACGCTTTCCACGGTTCCTGGAACCGACCCAAGTACGTTCGCGCCGGCAGTGCCGAGACGTGAAGCCTACCTGTTGCTATCGGGAAACACCATGCATCTTCAATTCAGAAGATGTATTAAAGAAAATAGCAAGACAATGTGCCAGTTCAGGTGTCCAACATGCTGATACGATCTTCTTACTCCTTGCTAGACAACGTGCCCGAAGTGGAACTTGATTTTGAATTTGAGGTGAGTATCAGGAGGCTGATAAGTTCTTGGTGGCGACGTCGGTCTTCTTCACGCTCCTCAACACGCTGTCGGCGCTCTGCTTCTCGATCTTCTTCGCGACGTGCCCTTTCCTCTTCGCGCCGAATACGCTCTACTTCGCGTTCCTGCTCCCAACGATTTTGCTGATTTTCAGCTCTTTGCCGTTCCTGTTCGAGTGACAACCGCATCATGGCTAAGAACCGCGAGTCCGTTTCGTCGTCAGTGACTGATCTGGGGAGGACATGGATTTTTAACTCGCATAGGCCGCATGGTCTGTACGGGGGACCCTACGAAGGAGGTAACACTGAGCGACTAGAAAGTACAATAAGCAGTCCCGTTGAAGCGGTGGTAGGAGCCTCACACCCAGAGCGTGCTTGAAACCAGAGCCGACACACGCAGCTACTGAAGTAACTTCAATGTTGGCATTTTTCTGCAAATGGTTTTGGTTGTATGCGTTCTCACTGTACATGAGTACCCTTGTATTGTGCTGTAGTACCACTCCATTCTCGTTACTGTGGGTACCGCATTTAGTATCACTCATCCTAATTTGTGTGAGTTATTTTAGCTTCTGCTCACATCGATTAGTCCGAGTGTTGCTAATAAAGAAGTCAGAGTAAATTTGGTGTGGCTAAATCAGACGCATTGCATCTAATTGAGTCCTCACTGCAATGAGTTGCATCACACGACTGCTTCGGCGGATGGAGAAGTGGGGAAGGCAGTGCCGAGGCGTTGACTTCGCCGCTTGGAGATGCCGAGTCGGCAGGTTTACCAGTAAATTCGTCCGGGTACTTCCTGATAATCTCTTGGAGATGAGAGAATAGCTGCTCAACACGCCATTTACCGTCGACGGCAAGTGAGAGACCACAACGGATCATGGCTTTCCTAACGTAATTCATTCCATTCTTGTCCGTCTGTGCGTTTACCCGGCGGACGGCCTTGGCAGCGAGGGAGAGAAAATATCGCTTGCCGGGGTTCTTCAGCTTGCCGGACCAGGCACCATCAGACCGAACCTTGTTCTGCCATTCGTTGCCTTCAATTAGGTCAATCTTCTTCTCGTTCCACAAGCGACGCCACTCATCCTTTATTTTTGCGATCACAAAGGAATCGGCGGGCTGACAAAGATCCGTGGCATTCGGTGAGAAGAACTTCAGCGAGGCATTCAGCTTCTCCAGCTCCTCGTTGCACTCATCTTCGTCGAGATGGCCGGAGCAGCTGTCTAAAAATGTACTTTTGCGGCCTAGACGGTCTGGCCTCTGTGCGCGTGGCTCGCGCAAATATTCATGAAAGAGTCGTTTGTTCATCCATCCCTTCAGTCCCGTGCGATAACACACACCAACCACATCACCACTAAGGCGGGTTATTATTTTCCCGCTCCCGGCTCCCAGGAGATAACGAACGCTCCCGCTCCCAACATTATTTCGCGTCGCCGGGAGCGGAACGGGTGGTGAGTGTTGCCCTCAAGCAGCCCCCGAGCGAGCAGAAACGGAGGAGCTTCAGCGTGTCGAGAGCGCAATGGAAGTCTACAAGCAGTGGGGTGCGAACGCGCCGCGTGCAGAGTGCAGGCGACTGAAGTCGACGCCTGCGTCTAGCAACAAGGCGTTCTATCTGGCCGCGCTACGAGCCAGCATGATAGTGACGGAATCGATTGTGGGAACAGGGGTTGTGCAGGACCCTTTCCTGCGGTCAACGCCCGTCCGCAAGACGGTTGACTGCGTATTTAGATTTCTGAATGTGTTGTTTTCGGACAGCTACTGCGACGGACTGTTGAGTTTGGGCGACGTCGCCACCCGCCACGCGCTCGACACCCACACGACGGGTAGCGCCTCCGACTACTGGAATCCAGTCACGGATGCATAAAACGATGAAGATAATGAAAGTTTTAACGCTTTACTGCATATGCGTGTGCAGTTTTCAAGCATTGATCCTGCAGCATTTAAGCCCCATGCTAGCAAAAAGTATGGGCCATGTGGAAAGAGGTGACACGTGACTACCGTGAAGTCAACGCGCGGTTTACCAAATCCGGAAACAACGCCGCCTTCACGACGTTCCACGGAGGCAGGATGGAGTTATATTACCTGCATTTATTGACTACCATCACGAAGCCAACCTCCACGCATGTGTTGTTCAGAAGCTGCGAAAAGTATTACGTTGAAGCGACAGAAGATTGCCCGCAGTGAACAAGAACACGTGGCAACAATGCGAGCAGCATTCATTCGGAGAAGAAGGTCTCCGTCGACTTGTTGGTTATGTTGCAGAGAAACCTACGGAAGATGCGCGGTGACCTCGCTGATCTCATGCAGCAAGGACGTACAGCGGAAGACGGCGAAGGGGTGGATCTTAAAAGTGCATCGTAAAGCTTAGGACTGAGATGGACGCGTGTTTACAATAGTAGATAGAAAGTTTACGCTATAATCAAACCTTTTCAGACTACTGTCATTTTATTTTTCGAAGTTGAAGTTGCTATTTCGTCAATAACGTAGACAGCGATAACTCAGCACTGTAATGTTTACGTCTGCTCTGTTTCGGCTTGATGTTCTGCATTTCGCTGGATATTGTGCTGGGGTCTTCGGTAGCCTTGCGACCAAACAAACTTGCGAATTTCTTCTCGGAGAACGCACGTACGGGATTTTTACTTGGAACCTCGGTACTGGACGGAATGTAGCCGAGTTCTCGGAGTTCTTGGCCATCTTGATGCGTGTAGACTATATCGATGTCGCTGACCATTCCGTAACTGTTTTCGCGACTGCTCACACAAAAATTGTGTAAACGCATAATTGTATGGACTAATGGTGGCACGTTTTTAAGGCTAACTTCAAGTGGATTTTTAAGAATTCGCCATTTGGTTACCATTAATCCTAATGATTGCTCAACTCGAATACGCAGCTCACTAACGAAAAAGTTGAGCGTGTCCTTAGACTCATCCATTCCATCAGCCGCACTGTATGGAGTTATCATATTTTCTGTATGTATGTATGCATTGTCTCCAACTAGATAGACACCAAGAGGGAGGTTAGTACATATACTATGCAATGAGGAGAGCTGAAAAGCTCGCACATCATTAGTGCCACCAGGACATTTAATAGAAAATGATGTAAAGCGAGACAGATGATCACATGAAACTTGCACATTTACACCATAACAGTGATAATGACCAGAAAAATACGATGTAATATGAGCCGTTTCACGTTTGGTAGGAGTCTTGATTCGACACAACCAGCCGTCCACGGCCCCAATACAACCTCGCAATGCACGGTGCGTACTAATTGACGCAAATACATTGCATTGAGCTTCCATCTCTGTTTCCGACGAAGGAAACCTAATAGCTAACGACTCACACGCAAGTAATACATTCATACCAGAACTCACAGAACGAGTAAAGGTAGGTACACTTAACGAAGCAATTGCGGATATGTCCTCGTAGGAGCCGCCTGCCAGCCATATCAACGTACAATGGAATACAATTTCAACACGAACAGTTGTATATAGATGAGCAGCACGTAGAATTGGGTCTAGCAATTCACAGAGTTGATGGAAAGCATTAAATCCCATCCTATAGCGACGCTGGAAGCGTCCTGGGTGCGTTAGCACTTCTGAAACGTACTGATCCCATACAAATAGAGGGCCTGAGCGCTTCTCATACGGCTCATTCATCGTATTAATATAAACCAATTCCCATGCACTTATCAGTTCGGTCTCTTCGTCTGCCGTTTGCACGCAATCCATCGCAAGCTGCAGCTCCATTAACCCTCTGAAGGTCCTTGTGTGAGTGGAGACAAACGACCGAAAATTATCAGTTTTGAAAGGTAATATAATTTTTCAGAATTAGTGTGGACTACATAGCTCTCCAAGTTTGGTTCTTATTTTGGGAGTTATGAGCGTTTCCCACCCGGGATTTCTCCCTGGAAAATAAGAACGGGCCTAACCCCTCGAATAGGATAGCTCCGGGCATCATTTGAAAAATCATCATAGGTGGTAGGAGGTGCGGCGCTAGCGCCTCCACTGATCCGCACAACCATCGTCATCCCTTCACCCCCTGAAACAACGTCGGCGTACGTCACTTTATTCTCCCCACCAAAGCCCAATGTCTTGCTGTTATCGAAGTCGACAACGAAATGGGTCTCATCGATATTTTCCATTGTGTTCTCGTCGTAGATACCGCACTCAAAACCACGCTGCAACTCACCCAAGTGCGATGCAACTTGCTTCTCGATATCTGCAATATTCTCAGCACTCAGCTGCCGTTTTTGCTTTGAACACGTAAGACGATGTTGTGATTCTCCATAAAGGTTTGGACCCATCTCGCACTTATTTTTGTACCAGCTCAGCTCCTCGTTCATCCGCCTTTGGTGCGTCAGGATCGTTTAAAAGCCTTTGAGCAACCTGGCGAAGCAGCGACGAATCAAACTTCAAACCCAGTTTCCTCAAACGATCAAACTCACTGAGCAGTTTTGGGTATATCCAATTCACACATGGACTTCGTCGGCGACCACGTCCTGTCAGCGCTTTCCTGTTGACGCGTTTTCTTCAGTTATATCTTAATATGATAAGCCCACAGACCCTCGTGATGGTTAGGCGAGCTGATCACACTTTTTCCATCACGCTATGGCTTTGGTGAGATTAGAATTTCGTGTAGCTGAGTTGAACACGTCTGGAAACTCATCGACTGCTCGTGCGAACATGTTCATGTTTTCCTCTCTCTCTCAAACATCCACAAAACAACACGTCGTCGCTGTTGAATTGTGCTGACGTGCTGAGCGGAACGTGATGACGAACAAGATGGGCCCTGAATCACATCGACAGCATTTGTAGACGAACTGATCGTGACGTCGTCACGATCCGGATCCTTGTCGTTGTCTGAGTCCTCGCTGCCGATAATGGACTCGTTCATGCTGCCCTGTCGAGCCATAACCTGTACAATGGGAGTAGCTGCAACTCGGGGCTCCTTCCCAGTGTCACAGTCTGGGCAAAGAATATGCTGTCCATAGCCTTCCTGCCCAACTGGCTTGCCGCAGAAGGGATGCATAAGGTCAAAGCTTGACGGTTATAGGTGAACCGGGCCAACTTCACCGCCTCAACCCCCACAAGGAGCGATAAGCTTGGCTGTAGAGCTCATTGATGGCGACAAGGAGCGAAGGAGTTTTGCTGAGTGGTTTTGGAAATGATCACATAGCAGGAGTTGATGGGACGCTGTTTGATTAAATTTGTAAGTTAGTTATTCTGAATGTGGCTAAAAAAACGTTGCTTTCTAGTGAGCCGCGTTGAGGGTAAGTGGATAATCCACTTTTTCTAGTGACCTGTCCTTTGCATCACCGGTGTAAAAGGCGAGCACTATCGGTTGCTACGGGGGACTCGAACCCACGCAGAGACAGCAGACCGGGCCAGCCTTGTCCACTGCGCTAGTTGAGTGCCCGATTATCTCAACACATACTATTTATAAATCGGCTGATCTCTTGCTCACCGTAAAACGTCTCACGATATTTTAGTGAGACTAATAACGAACTCATACTATTTAATCGCACAGACTAATAAATACGGTACCCACTGTACCAAAATGGAAGATGCCGTCATTAGACAGCATGCCCACCCGAATACCGTATTTCACTGCCTACATGGGTTCTTTTGTCTTGGGTTTCCGCGCAAAGAGCTTGCCCGGATCTATTCGAAGTCTGTAACGACAACTGGACTAACGTGTATGAGAGCACGGGGACTTATCAACGGGTTGACCCAAGCACTATCCGAAAGTTTAAAGCGGCTCACCAGCAGTGGTTATGCGACTTCTACGCAGACCACCCGCTGGCTTACCTTGATGAGGCTCAAGATGCGTTCATGCGTGCCCATCACATGATGATTTCTTCTTCATCAGTCTGGAGACTCATTCATGACGCGGGACGGACAAGAAAAGTACTCGAATGACGAGCAATGCACGTCAAAGAGCAGGATGGTTTTGATTTGTGGACGAACTTGCTCACATCAACTGGTGCCACAGTAATTTAGTTTTTCTTGACGAAGTGTCATTTGACAACTGTGGCATGATCCGCAAACGTGGGTTCTCGCTTAAAGGGCAGACGATCGCAATTCGGGGCGATTTTCAGCGTAAGCCGACAATTCCCGTGCTGGTGTTTATGGGGGTGACTGGCATCATAGACGCTTACAACACACAAGGAACGTTTGATAGAGTGGAGTTCTTTCGATGCTGCCGCGACTTTGCTTACTCTGCGCGAGGAAAGGCAATTTTCTGGATACAATTCCGTTTGGATTTTGGATGGCGCTTCGATCCACCGAGATCCTGATATAATTCATTTTCTGCGCAGCATCGGAGTTGTCCCAATATTTCTATCTGCGTACTATCCATTCTTTAATCCAATCGAGTTCATGTTTGGATATGTCAAGAAATGCTTCCAGCGTCATTACGTGGAGTCGTCCGGCAGAGATCTGCTACCTTTCGTCATGGAGACATTCAGTCGCTTTGATAGTTTCAGTATGTCGAAGGTCATTGATCATTGCGGATGAAAGGTTCAGGCCATTTCGACCCGACCGGGCCAATGTCGAAGGAGTCGCGGCAAAACCCAAGATTAGCGAGCAGCACAGAACACATTAAGGAAGAAGTTGACGTGAATTTAGGACTTTTGGCGAGACAAATGGATGAGACTGAAATCTAACGCTATTAAACGCTTTTGGTTCAGAAGTTATTCTTCATGCTCAGTATCGGCCACGTTCTCCATTGATGGTACTGGATCGGTCACATCGGTCGCTGGCGGAAGAGGAATTTCTTCGCCGAAGCCCTCAAGTGTATCTCTGCGGGCTTATAATGCATTCTCCAGGTTGTCTAAGCGACGTCCGAATGCCTCCCAATTGTTCTTAAGTTGGCGGTTGTCCGCAATTGCACCGTTAACGATATCAAGTGCTAATCGAGCGGATCTGGGCAGATTGGCCAGATGTAGTTCGACTTTCACATCAGCCGCTCGAAGTAAACGCTCGATAGTGGCGGTTGGAGGATGTTGTACATCTACTTCCCAGGTTGAACAATCCAAGTTTCACATAACCTTATTCGCCCACATGCGCCAGACCATAGCGCTCCCTAGATACGTTTCCCCAAATCTCTTGCAGCCTCGCCACTACCTCTTGAATCGAGGCTTCGGCAGCAGCACCGGAACGATCAGTGTGCTGAGGACGTATGCGAGCATCCATCAATTCTTCTAGGGATCGGACATTCGGAATGCCAAGGCCGTATTCATAGATCAGCAATATGACTGTATCATGCCGACGCGCGACCAGCCATCGGTTCCAGGCTACCTCCGACTTTGTCGTTGGGACGAGATGAGAGTTCCACTTGAATTGCATCGACCTGTACCACGCCGCCTCCGTGTGGTCTGCAATTGACCAAACATTGTCCTGCTTTACCGACAGTCCCCTCACTTGGCAGCTAAATCGTTCCCATAGCTTATGTATGATGTCTCTGAACGTGGCTCCATTAGCAGCAAAGACCTCAAGCATTATGGCCGAAGTGTCCCGACTTCTGACGGTGCCTTTCATGAGAGGCTGCACCAGGAGCTGCAGTCGGTGCTGATTCGCTTCGTCATGCTCTGTATTTGCTGGCGAAGCATCAAGCGAAACTCGAGCTTGTCGATGGACCGCTGGTGCTGATGGTGACAGTGGTTGAGGCGGCGTTCGCTCGCGCAGCGGATACGGCGACACACGAGTCGTCGGAGACGGCGTTCACCGTGGCGTCATTTGCACGACCCTGCGACGCCGGCTTGATGGCGGTGACTCGCGCGTACTTGATGCCTCGCCTCCTGGCTGCTGCTGGTAGCTGCCGTAACAGCACTGATGAATTCTCCATCGCCGACAACCATATTGCCTCCTCTAATTGGCTGCTGGCTGGGTGCTATCTGACCTGTGTTGTGCACATATATATCTCTAAACACCTGGAATATGCAATTAGACAGGCCTGTGGGATAGCCTGCGCGTTGATTCCATGAACCGCGCAAGGAAATTTTGAGTAGAAAGCACAATATCACTTTGGAAATTGGTCTGCCTGTTCACAATGTGAACTTCACATAGGTCTGACACCACAGGTTACGAAGTGTCAAGTCGCAGTAAGAAGTAGAGGAGATGAAAGGCTTCGAAATGGCATAACTGCTGATGAAATTGATAATTTATGTCGACCATGGCTTCATGTAGGTTCATTTTATGTGTCAAATCCTTCTTTTATGGTGCATTTGTACATTTCTGATTGCGATACATGCAATTTCTTCACAGACACCCTCGTATAATAGATGCCATTTTCAGCACCGCAATGCTTTAGAACTAGGGCAGCAATGTAAACAGGTCAGTGTTAGATGCACAAAGAGTGTGTGTGCCTTCGTACGTAAAGGAGTATAAAGGCCACCCAGGTGTCACTATTGTCATGTCCGCCTTGGACAAAGACACAAATGTCACAAAAGACACAAGCCCGGAATAAATTACACGGATAAATTTCAAAAATGTCAGCTGTTGGGTGGCTGAAAGGCGGCGATGGGGGTTATATTGTGTGTGACCCAGGACATATAGTGTCATGTTGGTCGAATGTGTGACTGAAAATCGTTTCAGGTTGCTCGAATATACGTCTGAGTTAGGGACATGCGGGAAGAACTAATCAGACCAAACTAGATGCTACCTGCAACAGGGTGATGTTCTACATCTACGTGCTATGTGGGAAGTACTGCACGATGATAGCGACAACAGGGTGGTGTCTTACAGGTACAAACGTATTAAAAAATCACTAAAATTTTAATAATTTTACACATAATGTTAGCGACTTCCTCTTTATTTTGAACACGTGCATTAAATGTAATGAAAAATTATGAATTTCTTTTAATACAGAATCGAATCTCGTAAAATTCTAACAATTGTGTGTTTTGCAACACCACACAATTTCGTCAGACGTGGA
Organism: Phytophthora hibernalis; assembly: GCA_012656075.1. Lineage (NCBI taxonomy): Eukaryota > Oomycota > Peronosporomycetes > Peronosporales > Peronosporaceae > Phytophthora > Phytophthora hibernalis. The sequence goes on from JAAKBF010000037.1 coordinate 98,510, forward strand.
ATTCTACCTTGCAAGCACAACAATCGCCGAGCTAGGTCGGCATTGTTGGCCCTCGCTGAGTTATCTCCTAGCGATTCGGCCTTTCCGGGTCAGGTAGTGTCTCACTCTCGTGGAATGACAGGAAACCAGGCCAGCCAATCTTCCACAATCAGCCAAGTTCTGCTGACCACTGTACTTTATCCCGTGCCTCCACCAATGGGTGGATATTGTTGTCTTGACCGAAGTTGTATGTATGAATAACCGTCAGACGGAGCGGCAAATTCAAAAGTGAGTGCCGTCCCCAGCTCTTCAACCGGTTGGGTTCTCTTTTCCTTTGTTGGCCTTGGTTGCCACTCAATAACATCTCTTAATCTCAGTATACTTATAGTAATACCAAGTTCTAACCAATTGGCATCTGTTTCTAATTAAGATTAGACACCAGATTTGCTTACCAAAATTTGGTACTTAACCTTAACTACAACAGTGGACAACAGCGCGCGAGCGCTTTTACGGGTCGCCGAGGCAAAAGCTTCTCGACTGAAAGTGTTACGGCACCCGGGCTATCCGACGTATCTACTCGCTGAGTTCGGCAAGATTTCTTCTTAACGCGTAGCGAGACACGCCCTACCCCGGACGACCTATTCTCTTGGCGCTACAAGTCAAAACCCTACAAGCTATGCCTCTCGGGTATCAATGACAGGCATAATCCAGCCCGTGCAGGGACGTACCGGAGAGGTCTATACTTGTCGTAGAAAATTCTGCTCTGTTGGTTCTGTTATTATCTGAGGACCTGAAAGATCCTTTTCTTGGTTTCCTGCATATCCTATACAAATATCAAATGAAATGGAGTCGTTTCGAAGTCTCAGCCGAGTTCACCGGCTCTGAAATCCCGTGGATGCCCCTTGAGCTTAGCCGTTGTCCATTGGCGTGTGCCCATACAAGCTTCTACTATGCTGTGGTCGTTATAGATCTCGGTCGACCCTTGAACCGAGTTCCGCGTCTTTCTGGCGTCCGCGCCATCCTCCAGTCTGGTGCCGATCGTAGAGCTCGGCTATTGTCCGGATAATCGTATCCGGAAGATCCCCGAGTCAGTACCGGAAGCCACAGCCTCTTAAGGTTCCCACTGGGGCGTACTGTCGATCTCCGCTCCTTAGACTCGGCTCGGACCCCTTTACCGTACTCTTCCGGTCTTAAGACCGCGCTTTTGTGGGTACAGCCGAGTCACTACCGTGCATCACCATTCCTATGGGTCCACCACGACTACCCAGTTAGGATGCGAGCCGGGCTGGTGAACGTAAAAACCTTGTTCAGTCGCTTTCCATCTTGTGTTAGACCACCGTTGGCAGTCGTCAAACTGCCCGATGCCTCTCCCTGCACCGCCGTCGTCTTCGGTTCGTGTTATTCCTGGAGATATTGGGGAGGTGCGCGTACTGACTCGTTGTGTACTCCAGACTGTCACATTCTCTCTTCCTCCGACCATGTTTGTGACCTCAACGAGATGAGGATCCGTCCGCCGAGTCGGGGGTTAGTGGGCCCAGCGGTTCTGGGGTCACCAGTGGTCGGGACAACTCGGCCATTGATCTGACAACTTCCCAGGAGACTGGTCCTGATTCTGAGCTACCCTCTTGCACGCATTCATTCTCCTCGTTTGTCGAGTCCGCCAGGCGACACCACTTCGAACGCTATACATCAGTCGGACTCGGCAGAACGAGTGAGCCTTGCTTCTCTCAAGACTCTTCTACACGAGGTGATGACTCAACGTCGGGCTGAGAACGCCGAGTTAGCTCGGCTGATTGGATTTGGGCTAACTCGCCCTCCTGAGCTATCGAACCGCATCCACCGCCACGCCGTGCTTAATTCTCGAAGTACTTAGCATATATTGGACGCGCTACACGACGATTGGTAGCTCGCGGATCAATCGGTGGCGGTAGCCGAGCTTCAAGTCGATCTTCATGCATCCAGTACGATGAATGCTGCTTTGACTCGACAGCTGGACTCGGCTGCAGTCTTGAAGGTTCAGTTGGAATCTCAGCTTAAGGTAGCGCAGAAGGAGCGTGACGTCTGGAAAGTCGAGGTTCCCAAATCCACCTCTCTATTGGCTTCACTTCGCAAAACTCTAGCTAAGTTGACTGCAGCTCTTAACCAAGTGAAGCAGTCTCAACAAGCCGAAGTCGACTCGGCTTTTTCTCACGTGGCCGATTTCAAGCAACAAGTCACGGATCGAGATAAGCAGATCGAGTTGCTTCAGACGGCTATTGCCGACAAGGACGCAGCTTTCTCCATACCCCAGGGATTTCTTCAAAGAATTTTCAACAGCTCCAAGAGTCGGCTCGAGCATTGTGTGATGGTAACACCAAACCTCTCCACTTTGAGCGGGCAGTAATCGCCGACCACCGCGCTGTCATCCTTCGTCAGAAGCGAGTGATTCAGCGCCAAGGGTTCATTCCAATGCATGATCCACACATGGCGCTGCTGCTGCTGGCGGGGTGGAATCTCCGGGATTAGCTCCTGCCGACTTGCTTGTCAATGCTCGTCTTTACCGGTTATTAGCCGAGAAGTTTCCGGAGGTATCTGTCATTCCTGGATGTGAGACTCGGGCCGTCGAGTTAATCTTACGTCCTCGCAGTGTCGCACCCCTCGGCTCCCACAGCTTCTCGCGCGTCGCGAGGTTTACTGTGGTGGTCTCGAGGTAAGCACTCGCAGCCGTCACTACCGTCCATTCCGGTAATTTCCATAATATCCATGAGCAACTACCATACCCGCCATTCTTCTCCGTCCTGGCTGAGCCATCAAAAGACATCACCAAGCCATTGTAAGGCCTCGGTAGGCATACGTATAGCAAGTCCATTCGAGCAGTCGGTGATCCCCGTGACAGTGGGGTCACCGGCGCTAACGAGTCTTCGAGTTCAACAAAGCTGGTAAGCCCAGCTTGTAGTAGTTGGGCAAAAGCACAATCGCGTTCCTTGACTCGGTAGACCTTCGGGTGCCACGGTGACAACATGACCGCGAAGTGGGTCGTACGACCGAACAATGTCTTCGACTTATGCACCCACTCCAGTGTCGAGAACCGTGTGTAGACATGGATAGTCCGCCCGACCAGTTGGGTGTAACACACTTTCAACAGTAACAGCAAAGCCAACACCTCCTTCTCGGCCGGGTGGTAATTCATCTCGCCGTCTTTCAATACGCGGCCGCAGAACCGCACAGGGTGTAATTTGTCGTCGTGGTACAGCATCACAGTGGAACTCAGAGACCACTCATTAGCAAATAACGTCACGTGCACCTCTTTGGCTCGGTCGAAGTGCCGTAGTATCGGCGCGTCTGCCACCTTCTGTTGTAGTACCGCGAAACTTCGGTGAGCCGCGGATGGGATCCCCTCCGGTGTAAAGTCCTCATCCTTGAGTTGGTACAGGGCAGCCCCGTAGACTGCAAAGTCTTGCATGAATCTGCTGTAATAGTTCAACGCACCGAGGAATGACTGCATGTCTTTCTTCGATGACAGGGACAGCAGCTCCGTCACTACCTTCAACTTCTTCGGATCGGCCCGAATCCCGTCGGCCGACACTTCATGCGACAGAAAATCCACTCGGCCTTGTACAAAAATGCTCTTCGTGAAACTCAAACGTATTCGACACTCAGCGAACCGTTGAAGCAGGCGGTCTAGGGTGGCGAGACAAGAGTCAAACGTCTCGGAGCCGAAAAAATATCGTCCACGAACGACCGCCGATCGAACACTGGCACCAACGAGGATTCATCTGCTTCCCTGTGGAGAACATATCCGCTACAGGGCTGTTCACCAGTTGGGTCACTGCGTCGAGCGTCACCGAGGACTCGCGGTCAGCCTCCAACTTGGTCGGAAAAGCTGTTAAAACCTCGGACAGCTGTGCAGAACCGTCGGTCACCCCTGTTCTTACCGCTTCAACGGCTGCCTCAGCGGACCGCACCAACTCAGAGAACTGGTTCCAACCACCCTTGGGCTGGACGAACCCCATAGAGCGTTATCAATCATTCGTTGGTAAATCATCGGTGCGTTCTTCAGGCCAAACGGCATACGCAGCCACTCAAAGTGGCCGAGTGCACAAACGAAGGACGAGATTTTCCGAGCTCTCATCGTCATCATTATCGCCCAGAATCCGCTAGCTGCATCTAAGGAGCAGAACCACAGGTAGGCCTCCAGGTCAGTTAACAAATCGTCGACTAGCGGCATGGCATACTCCATAATCGCGGTGATTGCGTTCACCATCTTGTAATCGATGCACAGGCGAATATCGACGCCGTTACAATCACAATCGGGGATGCCCACGGGCTGTCCGATAACGCTACCAACCGAGCTTTCAGCAAGCCTTTCAGTAACTCGTATAGCTTCTTCAGGTGCTTCAGCGGTGTACGCCGAGTCCTCTGTTTAATCGGAGGGTGCCCCTGTACATCGATATCGCATACCACGCCATAGGCTGGCGGTGGCAGAGCGTTTCCGCTCGAAATCATGATCTGTTCATGCTTCTGTAACATGTTGATCAATGCTCGTTGTTGCTCGGACGTGGCCTTCGGGTTCGCTTCATTGGGTCCTGTATAATCGAAAACCGTCTCCGAGGCTTCGGTCAGGTCAGGGTGGAATGCCAGCTCATGTGCGTAATCGGTCAACTCGATTTCGTTTGCCACATGCTCGGCCACACCGCCGAGAGCATCGTCAATGTCAGCATCGGCCCCAGCGGAAACGCCAGTCGTAAGCGCTACAAACACCGACTCCAGACGTGGCTCCGAATCTTCGGTGAACACGGATTCCGGTGCCTCGCCTGTAATTACCTCGCCGTCACCCCTGTCCGAGGATTCGGACGTGGTTGAATCCTCACATTCCTCGTTTTCAATGTCGATAGACATCCTGTCCGAGGTTACCAGAGTAACGGTTACTGTCGGATGGTCGTACCCACTCGGCTGTGTGTGGCACTCTTCAACGCTCTGTAGACGATCCATCCGATGCCCATCTTGGTGCGCTATCGGTCGGGAAAGAATCTTCCGAGGCGTCGAATATTCTCGTCGCTCGACTGCTGGTGGTTGACTGGCTAACCACTGCTCATACAGTTTGCTTTCACGCTTCAGTAATGTGTCATCCCGACACTCGTCGTATGCCAGCACTTGCCATTCGTCGTACTTCGCCGATCGTAGCCTGGTGTAGCCACGCCCTTGTGGGAGATCGCCTCGTGGTACCCATAATACCACCGATTCGTGGTTGGAACAGTGAGCAACCCTCGGTGACACATTAGTCAGCCGGATAATCGCTGTTTGTCCCCGTTGAAACCTCGTCACTGTCGGCACAAGATTCCCAATCCGGCGAATCCACACCTCGTGAGTGTTCAGAGGTGGACGTCGTCGAGGTAACTTGAACTCGTGCCACTCCCGTCCGGCGACTGACAAATCCTCGGTCGGGCCACCGGCCACTTGCAGACCGTATACCGGAGCATCATCCTCGTTCTGGGATTTCACCAGGGGGCCATAACTTCATCCGGTAACCGGGCCGTACCATGGAACAGGTCTAACCGCACTCCGGCTGGTATCATGAAATCCGTTCCGAGGACTACATCGACTCCGGCGCTAAGATCCATAATCCACAACTCGAATTCATACACTCGCTCCCACCCGAGGGTGATCTTAACGAGTGCTCGGCAGCGCGTCTCCATCACCCCTGGATTGATTCCTCTAACCTCCAGACTGTGACTGTGGTCCGATACTTCCCGCACCGTAGCTTTTTTGCATAGGAACCCGATATCACGCTCACATTCGCTCCAGTGTCGAGCAGAATTCTCGTTCGTGCGTCGTCCACTGCCCCGTTTACCATGGCACGCAATCGCTTCCTCTTATCGTAGCGTTGGGACGACCACCACCCCATCCTCTCACCAGACAACAGCTTGATTGCCTGGCCGAGACTTCGGGGCTCACGCTCGGTCACAGCCATACTTGCGATTGAAGCCTCGGTAACCGTACCAGTAGCTTCCTCCTCACATTTCACATCCACTTCACTCTCACTGAGGCTTGCGCCTTCCTCTTCTCCATTTTCCGTCGATTTCACATAATCCATATTCAAGTCATCAGGCCGTTTGCACGAACCAGTGAACGCAAACAAATAGTCGGCGTCCAGCGCAGGCTTGGCTAACTGTGGCAGCCCGATTGGGACCAACCCAGTTTCAGTTGGCGGGCTGCCTTGTTTAAATGACTTCCATAGACCAATTCTTGAAGTTCTGGCGAGAGGTCTTTCTTCTCCACCTTCGCCTTCAGAAGAGACGTCAGCTCGTTGAATGCTTCGCATCTTCCCGCATCATGGACTTGCTTGCACATCTTGCACCTCTTGAAACAATAGTGTGCAGAGTGTGTGAGTCCACCACAGGCGGCACACGGGCCATATTGCCGGTGACCATTCACGTCCGCCGAGGCTTAGGTTGTCTCGGTCGTGCGGGTATTGAATATTCCCAACCCTCGGCCGGCGATTTTAAGCTCGAGCGAACGTTCCCTCGGCGGCGTAACGACGTTCTGAATCGTTCACGGCAGCCACATGGCCGCGATCTTCATCCGACGCGTATTCGTCATCCGAGTACCCGTCCGAGCCTCGGTCGCCCCTGCTAGGGTAGTACTCCGGGTCGTAACCCTCGGTGTCATCATAACCCCACTCCATGTCTCTGCAGGTTCTCCTCGCGGGTCTACCGAGTCGTCCACCTTCAACGCAGCGACCATGTCTGTCAGTGCTTCAGCAAGAGTGACCCTCGGTCGGTATGGACGATCATCTCGACGTCGGTTGTCATCCCGATACCGGTCTTCCCGACGACGACCATCATCTCGATCACGCCGGTAGGGGTTCCGCGAATCCCCGGAGCGTCCATCGTCACGGCGACGACTATCATCCTGGCCCTTGGGGCGTCGCACCGAGGACTCGCGTCCCTTTTCCGCTCGCGGCGTCGGAGGATATCGTTTATCATGTCCTCCAGGTCGTGAATATTCTTGACTCGCACGTGACACAGACGCTCTTCCAAGGCTCGGTCTTCGCACGTATCGAGAAAATGTTCCACATGATCCTTGGCTTCGCGACCGCCGTGCTCAAACTGTACCCCGGCATTCCTGGCGTAGCCGTTTAGCCGGTTCAGATAGTCGCAGACATGTTCCTTCTCTTCACGCATCACCGAGTAGCACCGTGCTTTCGCCGATTGATTAAATCGGGAACAGTAGTACTTGATGAACGCATCACTCAACACCTTCCACGTTCGTCTCGTCTTCCGCGGGAGTTGTCGGTACCAATGCAGGGCGCCATCTTGGAGGCTCAGCTCGAACGCCATACACCATTCATTCGGTGGCGTGTGCGTTCCCTTCATCTCGTCGATGAAGGCTCGGAGCCATTGCATCGACTTCTCGCTCTTGTCTCGGAGGCCGAGATAGGGTTTGATGTTGCCCAACGGGAGGTGTGTGGCGATTTCAAGCCTCGGTGTGGAACTCTCGTTCTCCATCGAGCTGAGCTCACGAATTTGGCGGGCCCATTTCTCCAGTCACGTCACCCCCTTGGTCTTTAACGTCGAACGAATCATCGTCCGAGGAGTCGTCGTGCGTATCGAAGCGTCGGTCTGTCGTCCGACTTGTACTTCGGCCCGCCGTCGGAGCGGTCTGTGTACTCTCGGAGCCCTTTGCCAATCGCTCGGTACGGTCCGCTGACCGAGGCGTTACCATGTGCGAATCTTGAAAGTACGCCGAAGCGGTCCCTTTCGCGGAGAACACACCCGTCCCGACCCACATCTCTGGCTGTCGCCCAGGAGTTGTCGGTAGCGGGACCCTCGATGGATCCGTTCCCTCGGTCGTGGGTGAGAGGCTCGTCCGACGGTTGGAGCCTGGCTCAGGCACACCAAAACCGTCCGAAGCTTCTGTTTCCACTTACGCAGCGAGAGCGCGGTATCTTCGATTGACCAACCTTGAAGGTCGGCTTCGGGGGAGTGCTTGAGGTTCACAGCACATAGCGCGGAACAGTTGTACCGTGTCCTCGGCCACCTGTTGGATGCTCCACGATTCCACCGGGACAACTAATTCTGCCCCGAGTTCCATCCACACGGCTTGTCGAATTGACTTTGGCGCAAAGGCCCGCATCCACTTGCTCTTTGTCATCATCACCTCCATGCGTCTCCCCAGAACCTTGTTGGCAGTCGGAGTGTCCCCATTAACTGGAGGCCGACTGCCGGTCGACCGAGAACTCGCGTCCTCGGTCATCGTCAGCGATCGGAGATCGCCGAGTCCATCTTCGTTGTCCTCGTGAGCTGGTTCAGGACCAGCCACTTCGTCCAACTCCTCGATGAGGTTTCGCGCAAGCGACCTCACCCCTCCGCTACGTCCTGCTGAGACGGTAGCGGCTTCCGAAACCTCGGACATCACTGTCGCTTCTTCCAGGTATTCGTCTTCATCATCTTATTTTGCTTCAGAGTAGTCCGTCCGCTCGTCGAAGCTGTCCGAACGCTCGTTGATCGACTCCAGGTCGCGAGTGTTGAATCGGACCTCACCGAACCCTCGGTGCGCTCTCCGCTCGGCTTCATCGGCGTTTCTGGTACCGCTGACTTCGCTCCTCTCGCCATCTTCTCTCTTCTTCTTATCTTGTCTTCTCTCGAATGCTCGTTAGGGTAAGAACCTATATACAACCAAGACACACAGAAAGTCACTCCCAATCCCGGGTCGCGGCACCAGGATCACGCAGAAATTCTCACTACCAAATAGTATGGGTCCCACCAACAACACTCGCTTCCCCTTGTCAGGTCAACGAGCGTTGGATCAAACCTGAAGACCAGGAACGATCCCTTACGCCGGGTTGGATGTGAACCCTCTGTACACCTAGGTTGTATTAGGCCAACCCAATAACCTGCACCACTAGCCACGAGCGAGGGCTAGTATGCAATATTGCGCTTTCGCGCGAATCCCGCAGTCTTTCAGAAGGAAGGGTACCGGCTGTCAAGCCTAATACGGGTTTGCCGAGGTAAAACCTCGGCGGGCAGTAAAATATGTATGGAACACTCGGTTCCACTATAATATATGGTGAACGACGCTTCTCGTCGCTCCCAACGCTCGGCCACTCTAATCTCTTGGACTGACCAGCAACAAACCCTCGGTTCAATGTACCTTAGGCTCGATGACCAGCATCCCACAAGCCGAGCGTATCCAGACCCTAAGATAAGCTAGCTAGACTTACCGAAGACGGACTTGACCCTTGGTGACTTGGGGGAAGACTGCTGATTTATTTGTGTTGATCTATGGCTCTGAGAGCCTATGTAGTCAATCATATAGCTAGTCCTATATCTAAATACAAATATCCAGTGTGAACCGATCCCAGTATGTGATCCTGTACCCGGTTCTATAAGACCGAGGGTACGAAACTGAAATGGGTACAAACGAGGGTTCGTACCCTCGGCCGGGATTTTATTATACCCGACCGAGGCCTCGGTTACTAAACTATCGTGGTCACTGTGGCGCGGGGAATGTAATCCGCCAATCAGGGCACGCCGATCACTTTCCTTCAGCAAGAGCAACCTTGCCGACTGGCGACCGAGCGCCCCAAAACTCAACACCACAAAGCGCTCGGCGAGTAGCCGACAGAGACTAGCGTTGATTTGGACGTCCCTAGGATCCAATCCCGGGACATCAACGCCACCCAGAGCAGCGACAGCCAAGTGCGGATCGTATACGGGGTAGCGACCGCGGAGAGCGATAACACGCTTCTGCCGCAGGACGGTACCCTGCAGCGACTCGATCGTTCGACGAGCTTCACGGAGAGCGTGGTCACCACCCGAGCAAAGCAAGACCGTGGCCTCCTGGAGTTGGCGATAATAAGTTAAAGCCAATCCGTGAAGAGTGGTGAACTCCGCCTTGATCTCAATGATCTTCTGACCCAGGCTTGCACAAGTCCAATCGCGATTCTCGAGCTCAACCTGAAGCTTCCGAATGGTCGCCTCGGTAGCACGAGTACGGTCGTTTTGCTGAGCAATCATGGTCCGGGATTCCGCCGTGAGCTAAGCGATCGTCTTGTTGAACGATTATGTTAGCTCGGTCGTGCGCAAAGAACCCGAGCGATAACTCCCCAGCTCTTTGATGACGGTATGTAGCTGGTGGCGCAAAGAGGCCGACTCAGCGATCGCCGACTCCATTCTCTTGTAACGAGTAGAAGCCACTCGCTCAGACTTGGCGAGCTTGGTCCGAATCTCGGCGATCTCGGCAGACACATCCGGGAGAGCACAACATCACGTTGCAACGCAGCCAAGATAGAAGCTGACGATTTTGCCCCAAGAATGGCCTGGCGAGTTGAAGCGTCGGCGGGTGGAGGAGAACTGGTCAGTAGAAACGAGACCAGCTGAGCAAGAGAAGCATCACGCTGTCTCTGCTCTTCTCCTTGCTGAGCGAGAGCTCGACGAATCCCAGCGAGGCCAGCGGAGTCGCCTGCCGCGAGATTCATCGAGTCACCCTCTGACTCAGCTAGCGTAGCTGAGCTACCAGCGAGTTCCACTGACGAATCCGGCGATCCCGGCCGGGCCGAAGAATCATCGTGCTGAAGACCAAGCGCGGCCTCAGCGGTGGGCGTAAGGGCTTGGCTGGACCCAGCGACGGAAGATTCCGGCGAGCCCAGCGAGTTCGTCAAGTCGATCAGATCCTGAGACTCCATCGATGAGTCGCTACGCGGGTCCGAGCGAAGAAACTTGAGCGCGGAGGTCCAACGACGTAAGAGCAGCGCTTCTGCATCAGCGCTCGAGGAGGTCGACGACACTTGAGGAGCGAACAAGCTCGCAGTGACGGCCCAACTCGACGAGACGGCGGTAGCTGTAGCGGCGCAACGGGAAGCTGTCAAGCGAACACACACGGTGGGTTAGATGACCATCGGCGAGGATAAGGGCATGCCAAGCGCGGGAAGCTTACCTTGTCAGCGAGAGAAGCAGCGGTGTCCTCGACGGAAGCTAGACCAAGTGGATACATCGCACTCAAGAGGATCGAGTGGATACACCGCCAAGTGGATACATCACACTCAACAGGGAACGGACTTAATCGGGAACCGCACTTAGCCGGACTCAGCGATGGACGGGCTCGGCGATAATCGACTCGGCGAAAGTTGGACTCGGCGAAAGTTGGACTCGGCGGAAGTCGACTTGGCGAGAATGCCTGAAGGTATAAATCAGGATCTGGGCGAAGAGTCGCCGTGAGGTAAGAAACAGTTCGACATCAACAGACGGAGCTGAGCGAAGAGTCGCAGGAGATCTGTAACGACTCCATTTCATTAGATATTTGTATAGGACCGATAGAAGAACATAGAGAAGAGCCCGAAGGGGCTCCAAAGACATAGAGATAACAATCAGAGCAGAATCTTCTAAGTCCAAGAACAGGATACATTTTTCCGGTAAGTCCCTGCGTGGGTTGGATTAAGTCTGCCGTCGTTCCCCGAGAGGCATAGCTTGTAGGGAGCGCCAAGATATCAAGGTCGGCCTGGGGTGGGCACTTCTCGCTACCAAGCGAAGACAAGTCTCGTCGATTCGACGAGCCGGTGGGTCTGCACAACCCAGGACACCGTAACCTCCTAGCTGGGCGTAATCTGCGCCTGGTGACCTATAAGCGCGCTCGCGCGCTGCCGTCCATCCTTTGGTGGAGGGCACAGGGTTTTGCACGGAGACTGCCCCGCTCAGGCGAGTCTCTGGATAGTTTGGAGCTTGGTACTTGTTGGGACAACACTCAACTGAACCCCGGCTGGGGCGAACCGCAAAGGAAACCGACAGGAACCCTGCGCAAGCCCAACATCGCCGACCTGACTCGGCGAATTGTTGTGCTGTTGCGTGGAAGCCGAACTAACGACGTTTTCTGTGAATCACAACACCACAACAACATCATCGGCAAATTACGGTAGACCGAAGTTATTTATAAAGGTGAATGTCTTCCGAAGAGAAATGCAGTTGGAATGGGTAAACGCTAAGGGTACTAATTAGAGTGAACGGTGTGCGGTATTATATCAGAGGGCAGTTAGGAAAGAGGGAGTCGCCTTTGCGAGTCAGGCGCGATGAGTGGGACCTGTAAACGAATGGCTACAGAGCTTTCCATATGGCTACATTCATGTGTCACACTCGATTAGAATAAAACCTCTGCCACTTCAAATAGACGACGAAAGTTGACTTCTCCAACGGTTTCAAGCGCCAAAAGAGGGTACTTAATTGTTGTACCGCTTCTCCTTCTTTACTTGAACCAAGTAAAATAATTGTCCCACTCTCACATTTACCAAGATCTGGCATTTTTAATTTAAATTCAAAACCTGCAAGGTTTTTCCCGCCGCTTTCAAGCTTTCACTTTCGAATCGGTAGAGTTTGTGCGCACTCTAAAGCGGCGAGCGAGGAAGGACCCAGGCGACGCGAAGACGCCTGCAGCCATGAGCGACTCGGAAGACGATGTGTGTACCCCCACCCCCTCTCTGCTCATGCGACATCCCGTCACAATCTCAAACTAACTTATAATTTTCTTATTTCTTATGGTAAAAATAAAACAACGTTAGGTGGTGATGCTGACCCCAGCCAAGAAGAAGGCCGCAGCCCCACGCAAGAAGAAAACCACCGCAGCCAGCGGTAAAGTGACGACTGGAGCCACGAAGACGCAGCTCAAGCTGCAGCCCATCAAGAAGACGAAGAAGAAGAAGGACGCGGGGGACTCGGACAGTTCTGCATATGACGTGGACGACAGTGGAGACGAGCAGATACCCATTCAGCAGGAGAACGGCACACCCAAGCAGTCCATCGAACAGATTTACCAGAAGAAGACGCAGTTGGAGCACATTCTGCTGCGGCCAGACACCTACGGTAGGAGCATTGTAAGAGAGGAGAAAGGGAGAGGAGACTTATGAGGTTTTGTGGGTGTAGTGGGCTCTATTGAGCACGTGGAGCAGAACATGTGGGTCTTCGACGACGAGAAGAAGAAGATGGAGTTGAAGAAGATCAACTACGTGCCGGGACTGTACAAGATCTTCGACGAGATTATTGTGAATGCCTGTGATAACAAGCAGCGGGACAAGTCCATGAACACGCTGAAGGTGACGATCGACGTGGAGGAAAACGAGATCTCGGTGTGGAACAACGGAAAGGGCATCCCGATTGTGCTGCATAAGGAGCACAAGGTGTATGTGCCCGAACTCATCTTTGGACACTTGCTGACGGGTAGTAACTTTGACGATAAGAAGAAGAAGACAACCGGTGGAAGAAACGGATACGGCGCTAAGCTCGCGAATATTTTCTCCAATGAGTTTATTGTCGAAACGGCGGATTCCAGCACCAAGCAGAAGTACAAACAGGTCTTTGAGAACAACATGGGCAAGAAGAACCCGCCGTCGATCACTAAGTGGGTGCAGAAGGACTATACGTGCATTTCGTTCAAACCTGACCTCGCGCGATTCAAGCTTGATTTCCTCAATGAAGACATTGTCTCGCTGTTTAAGAAGCGAGTATACGACGTTGCTGGTGTTTCAGGCAAGGGGCTGAAAGTTTTCCTTAATGACGAGAAGATACCGATTAATTCGTTCCCGCAGTATGTCGCGCTGTACCCGGGACCTCGTGGGTCTGGAGGCGAAAAAGAGGATGACGACTCCCACCCCGAAGAAAATGGTGAAGACGACGACGACTACAGCGAAGACAAGCCTAAGGCGAAGGCTGTTAAAACCAAACCTACAAACGTAACAAAGAATGGTGTTATCTTCGAAAAACCCGACGAACGCTGGCAGGTTGGCATTGGTCTGAGTGACGATGGTTTTCAGCAAGTGAGTTTCGTGAATGGTATCTGTACCACCAAGGGTGGCCAGCACGTGGGGTACATTGTGGATCAAATTACGAACAAGCTCGTCAGTGTGCTGAAGAAGAAGAACAAGGGCGAGGCGGTCAAGGCCAACTACATCAAGACGCACATGTTCGTCTACGTGAGCGCGTTGATTGACAACCCTGCTTTTGACTCACAGGTATGTACTCTGCGCTCTGTAGTTGTATGTTTTTCAATTGTTGACAGTGCTTGTTTTCTACTACAGACTAAAGAGACTCTGACGACACGGCCTAACGGCTTTGGGTCTGCATTTTCGTTGAGCGACAAGTTCTTGAAGCAAGTGGAAAAGAGTGGCATGGTGGAGAAAATACTTTCGTTTGCTGCATTCAAGCAGACCGCAGAGCTTCGTCGCAAGGGTGGCGGTGGTGGTAAACGGGCACGACTTACCGGCATCCCGAAATTGGATGATGCCAATCACGCTGGTACCGCGAAAGGCAAAGACTGCACCCTGATTCTGACTGAAGGGGATTCTGCCAAGACTGTGGCTGTGGGTGGACTTGCCGTCGTTGGGCGAGACTACTACGGTGTTTTCCCGTTGCGTGGTAAGATGCTCAACGTACGCGAAGCAAGCCATTCACAAATCCTGAAGAATGACGAAATTCAAAACGTGGTCAAGATTCTCGGTCTCAAGTACGGTCAAAAGTACGATTCTACCAAGGGCTTACGCTATGGCCACCTGATGATCATGGCAGATCAGGATCACGATGGTAGCCATATCAAGGGTTTGGTGATCAACCTTATCCATCACTTTTGGCCGTCGCTGTTGCTTGTCGAAGGCTTCTTACAGGAGTTCATCACTCCGATTGTGAAGTGTACCAAGGGCAGAACGAAAGAGGTCTTCTACACGATGCCCGAGTACGAGTCTTGGCGGGAAAGAACCAACCAGGGGCGTGGCTGGGTTATTAAGTACTATAAGGGTCTGGGTACGAGTACGGCTGCAGAGACGAAAGAGTACTTCTCCGACTTGCAAACTCACCAGATTGGGTTCACGTACGAAGGCGATGGAGATGCTGACGTGATTGACATGGCGTTCTCGAAGAAGCGTGTCGAGGACCGTAAGGACTGGCTACGTGGCTATGAACCTGGCACCTATGTCGACTACGATGTCGATGCCATGGGCTACAGAGAGTAAATTTTCTCGCGTTGAACAATATTTGACGTGATCAATGGTTAACTTGTTTGTGATATTTCTCGACAGGTTTGTCAACAAGGAGCTCATTCTTTTCTCTATGGCCGACAACATCCGTTCCATCCCAAGTATCTTGGACGGATTCAAACCGTCTCAGCGAAAAGTTTTGTTCTGCTGCTTCAAGCGTAATCTTCGGGTACGTTTTCCATCTTGAGAAGGTTCGCGTTCAGTGTCTGACTCATTCATGTGCTATACCCATTACAGTCAGAGCTGAAGGTTGCACAGCTGGCTGGCTATGTGTCGGAGCACTCAGCGTATCATCACGGAGAGCAGAGCCTGCAAGGCTGTATCGTGAATATGGCGCAGGATTTCGTTGGAAGCAACAACATCCATCTTCTGTCGCCTATCGGTCAGTTCGGTACGCGTCTGATGGGCGGCAAGGATTCTGCCAGCGCTCGTTATATTTTCACCAACTTGGAGCAGCTCACACGTCTGATCTACGATCCGCTGGACAACGACGTGCTGAAGTATTTGGATGAAGACGGGCAATCCATCGAGCCTGAATGGTACATCCCGATTATCCCAATGGTTCTCGTTAACGGCAGTGATGGTATCGGAACAGGTTGGTCCAGCTCTGTCCCCACCTATAACCCACTCGACATCATTAAGGGTTTGCGGCAAATGATCAACGGAGAGGAGGCGACACCATTAACGCCATGGTACCGTGGATTCACCGGTCACATCGTTGAGAAGACCAACTCGCGCGGAGGTGATACCGGAAACTACGTTGTCCAAGGCCTGTACGAGGTCACAGATGAGAGCACACTTGTGGTTTCTGAGTTACCCGTTAAAATGTGGACGCAGACGTACAAACAGTTCTTGGAAGGACTGCTAGAAGGCAATACGATTAAAGACTTCAAAGAGAACCACACCGATGTCAAGGTACTGTTCACGATCACGATGGAGCCG
The DNA here is from genome assembly GCA_012656075.1 of Phytophthora hibernalis. NCBI lineage: Eukaryota > Oomycota > Peronosporomycetes > Peronosporales > Peronosporaceae > Phytophthora > Phytophthora hibernalis. The sequence continues at coordinate 114,423 of JAAKBF010000037.1, forward strand.
AAGGTGCTGGCCGATATCGCGAAGGCCCCCGGTGGAATCATTAAGAAGTTCAAGCTGGAGTCATCGCTGTCTACTTCCAACATGCACCTTTTGATGCGACAGGCCACATCAAGAAGTACGAAAACCCGAAGGAGGTCATGAACGAATTTTACGGTGTTCGTCTGGAGTACTATGAGCGTAGAAAGGAGGCCATGCTCCAAAAGCTTAAGGACCAGATCAAGCTTTTGTCCAATAAGGCCCGCTTTGTGCTGGCAGTTGTCGAAGGAAAATTGATTGTAAACAACCGGAAGAAGCAAGATCTCCTGGAAGAGTTGATTTCGGAGGGCTATGATCAGATTGTTCCGAAGACGAAAAAGAAGAGCAACAACAATGCTGACTCAAATGATGAGGACGAAGAGAACGCCACAGATGCCGGCAGAGGTTACGATTACCTGCTGTCTATGAAGATCTGGAGCCTGACGAAGGAACGCGTTGACAAGCTTCGTGCCGAACTTCAGGAGCGCGAGCAAGAGTTCAGTGTCTTGGAAGGTAGAACGGTGCAGGATTTGTGGATTACAGACCTGGACGCACTCGAGAAAATGCTCGTTGAGACGGAAGCCGAGCGACAGAGAATTTTGTCGCACACTCCCAAGAAGAAATCGCGCACGGGCGCAAAATCTGCGGCGAAGAAGAGGAAGCGAAAGAACGGCCATAGCGACGATGAAGATGATTCATACTTCGAAGTCAAGAAAAAGCCTCGTGCCAAGGCGGCGCCGAGAAAGACCCCAGCGAAGCAGCCAGTCGAAAAGGAAGCCGCCGTGACTAAGGCTAAGGAACGAAAGACTAACGGGACGAAGGAAATAAAGTCGGGCTCCATTGTGAATCTCTTCAAATCCAAGGAGGAGCCTGCAGCAGTCAAGTCCGAAAGCGAGGAGGAAGTGGAGGAACTCTCCCTCGCAGAAAGACTTGCTCGGAGATTCCAGGTGACCCCGCAAAAGGTAGCTTCCGCCTCTGCTGTGAGTACATCACGTGTGACGAAGCCTGTCGTAACAGTCGATTTGGCGAGCTCTGACGACGAGGCGGCTGCAACAAAGGAGGACGAAGATGACGTCTTCGCTATGGAGTCTGACGATGCTAGAAAGAAGCATGTAGCTAAAACGAAGGCTGCAGGTCGAAACGCTGCACTAAAGAAGGCTGTAGCCCCCAAGAAGGCCACGCCTGCTAAGAGGGTCACGCCGACCAAGAAGAAGCTGAAGATATCCCCTCTTGAAGAGTACGATGAAGTCTCGAGCGATGACGAAGGAGCGGATCCTTCACCAGTGGCACCTCGTCAGCGTTCTCAACGCACTCAGAAGCGCATTGTGTACGGTGAGATTTCAAGTGATGACAACAACGATGCCAACGATGCTGATGATGCAGAGGAGAGCTTCGCCGTGGAGGACGATGCCGACGACAGTGATTTCTAGATACATACGTGGAGTAAAGTGCCTGCGGCATTGCAGGACTGAAAGTCGGATGGACCAGATCATTCTGGGCATAGGGATACGGCATGCCACCTCGTAATACATCAAATCAACGTTTTGTGTTGGTGCTCTCAGAAGTCAGAAGACTTTTCTGGCTGCACTTCCCACATCATTCGGAGTCTCGTTGCGAAGTTGTCGACCTTCTGGTGCCACAGCGTAAACGGACTTGGATTCAGGTACACAGCAAGAGCCACAATGGCAGCGGCGAACTCGTCGAACTCAAGTTGAAGAGTGTCATCGTTGTCGAGAGACATCACTGCCGAGAAAACGTGCTGCGCATCAGCGCGAGTCACTTTGCCACCAGGGAGATAGTGATGGAAATCAGGAGCCTCCAGCAGACTGAAGGCGGTCAAGAAATTTTGGAACTCGCCGAAACTCATGGAGCTTCGTTTGGTCTTTTCTAGTTGAAAGTCCGCGCCTGGGTCAGGCTGTAGCAATGCAGCACTGGCTTCGGAAGCAGAGCTCTCCGAGTCTTTGCCCTGGCGCGTTTCGGGTGGCCCTCTGTTTTCGTGCATCTCACGAATCAACGCTTGCTCTTCTAGTGCTGCTCGCTCAACTTCCGCAAGCTCGTCTTGCTTGGCGTAGTAAAAGAACACTGTGCGCAAGAAAGCTCGATGTTCCAGCAAAGCGCGACCGACAAGTGGGCAACTGAGTTTCGCAGCAAAGTTTCGCTCGACTAGTGCATTATCACCGCCAAAGGCACGAGGAACCAGGATGTCTCGACAAAACGCAGCCATTATCCGTGAAGGGCGAGGTGTGAGCTCAGCAGCTTCCAGAAATACCGCCGTATGGTCCAGGTTCTTCATTGCTGTAAGTTGGGACCTACCGAGTTTTCGAGCTACCGCAACACGATGCCTTTCGATTGCAACCAGCACAAAAAGTTCTGTGAATTGAGTCTTTCCCACGCCAAGTTCCTGATCCAAAGATGTTTCGTTAATGTCGTTGGGATGGCCATCAGACCCAGACAGGGGCTGTTCCTCTACGACGCTTACAAACAGAGCTTGCAACTTAAAAATGGCAGCTTGCGAGGGTGTACAAGATCAAGCTCGTATACCATGGCTCTCCATCGATGAAAGGACACTTGCGGCGAGCAGTTGAAGCGCGTCTCCGAGAATCGCTGAAAGATGTGCGCGATGTGAGCTGCGTAAATAGTTAATACATTTTCCAGCTCGTGAAGTTGACCAGCCATTTTCCTCGGATCCTCATTTTTGACTAGAAGTTTCAGGTTCATTCGTGCGGTATCGTAGTAGCTCTGTAGTCCATCTTGTGAGATAACACTGCGACTTGAGTGGAGTTGCAGAAGCTCGGTGTTTCCTTCTGTTATTTGCGACTCAGTTGTTTTTCCATCAACTGCACCGACCTGCCATTTATACCCAGCCAACGAATCGAAGGTGACACGTACCGCTTGACTAACAAGAAATACCTCCGTCAAACATGCTGGTGACAAAGGTGTCGCTCCCTTTCCCCCACTGCGTTTCGCAGCTACCCTCCAAGCGAAAGTGAGGAATTCTCGAATGCATTGAATAGCATCTGGACCAGTACTTACAGTGCCACCGCTCTCCGCAAAATTTACGAGGTGTCGGTCCACATAATGCAGCAACCTCTGGCTATGCCGACGAATAAATACGTTGGGGTCGTTGTTGCACAGCACCAGACTGTGGCGAGCATACACACGCCACTTGTCACGAACAGCGACAAGCATCGTACTCGGAATGGTTACTGCAGGAGCCTGTGATTTCGATAGTCTATTGGCACCAGCTTGCTGTCCAGTACCAAGAGATTTCTTCGTTGATGGCCCTACCACTCCAGGTGTTTCCATGAGTACATCGACGCGAAGTTTGCTGCTGTCTAACCATCCCATTTTCTGAAGTGCATCGAATAGAGTGTCGAAGGTAATGTCGCCAGCATTGCCTCCAGCTGCTTGTAAGAGTTGAGCGAACAGCCAATCCATATCAACCTGCGCCATATCCTCGTCATGCACGATATCTGCTTGAAGTAGCAGCTCACGTAGAACACTGCGAGACAGACCTCGTAGATATTTGCTACTCCCCACATAATCCCCCTGCGCCGTCACGACTTCGCCTGCTCTTCATTCGTGACTTTGGTTGCCTTTTCTCCTCACCACCTCGGTGACTTTCATTCCCATTTGGTGCTGCTACCATCGTTTCGGCCACACTCTGCTGGACTCTCTCCTGGTGGTTCAAGTGAATAAATAACGCGCGTAGTTGGTCACGCTGCCACTGCAGCTGGAACTTGTACGCTTCCATGAGCAAAGCGAGAAACACATCTTTGGGTATCTTGCGTTCGTCACCAGTAGGCTGGTAAAATGGGCCCAATCGCGCTGCCAGTTCCTCAAGGGATGGCATGACCGCGAATTTCAGCAGTAAATTATTGAAAGTTTCCAGACTGACCGGTTGATCCTGATTGTTCTCTATGATTTCCCGTAGTTTCGTTCGAGCTATAACATGCAGGCGTAACTTTTTCTGCTCCTCTTGACTGGTATCAGCATTATTTTCTGTAGGCATTTCATCAGCAGGTGATGATGTAACTGCTGTTATTTCGCCTAATCGAGTCCTAGGCTTTCGCTTTGGTGATGTCAATGGAGACAACGGTGTGAGTGCAACTGCATGATTGCTGCTGCGTCTCTTCTGCGGACTCTGTCCTCGGCGTCTACCGCCTTTCAAAGTGGGTCGACATAGCACTTTGAAGCGGAGTATCCTGAAGATACTTCGAGCGAGAAATGTAGCTTTCAGCACACAGACAAACTGCGTCGGTCCATCTTGAAGACAGGCGTTAAAGTCAACTATACCCTCGTAATGACTCGGGAGAGGATCGTCGTATGCAATACCAAGGCGAACATCATCCATAGCCTGGCAAACCCACAAGAAGAAACAAAGTTCTTGGTGCGTACAGGTTCCTTCCAGAAATTGGCAAAATAGTTCCAGACTATAGTTCTCGTTACGCACGCTGTGGACACAGCGCATAAAGGTTTCTAGCTCTTGTACAGCATCTCGTTCACGACTGCAGCGTTCCAGAAAAAGTGAAAAATGATGATGGATAACGATACGGGCTCTGTGACAGGGCTTCCAGCACCAGCGTTCATTCCGCAACCCATTGTAGGGTCTCCGCCTATTCCTCTCGTGCCCAAAATGTTTTGAGCTTCCGTAGCGAGTAGAAAGCGCTGGTAAAATGCCCACATCAGTTGAAGACAGCCCACAATAATCTCCTCATGATTATCTTCATTCTCGGTGTTATTAGCACTCGCTGGCGCAGCAGGTCGTGGGCGCTGTATTCTTCTGCCTGCTTTTCGTGAATTTGATACCTCTGCGGTTCGTGTGTCCCTTCTAGCTGACAGGACCCCGGTCGGTGGACCCAACGTCGGGGCATTTCCTTGCTTCCGTGCCTTTGATTCCTCTTTTGCAGTCGCAAATTGCTTGTCCGTCATGAGTAAACCAGCAAGAAACTTGCTTAGCGCTACATGTAGATGTTGCTCAGGTTTAGATTCAACGAGCTTCTTGCGAGACTTTCGCACGTTTGGTGGCTGTGGAGGATTCACGATGCGGGAAAACCAATTCATCTCGGTAACTGCCGGCGCAATGTCCTTGCGAACTGAGTTGATGAAATTATACCGGTTGTCTTGAGTTTCAATTGTCAATTGGGTAGTTGGTACAGAAGGCTCTTCCTCGACTAATTCACTGTGGAAGACAGCATGATTCTGCTGTAGTGAGAGGTAGGTTGGATCATCGATTGTGCTCGTGCGCCGAGATGCAGGTTGAGCGCTACTAATGCTCGAGACGGAGCTAGCAGTTTGGGATTGCAGCATATGTGATTGCTCTTGCTGAGATTCGCGCAGCGTTAGATTTTCTCGTTCAAGAATGCGCACACGCTTTTTCTCGCTTTGCAGCTGATTCCGGAGCAAACCAAGCTCACTATCGTGGAATAGTGCATTCGATATTTCAGCAACACGAGCCTTCTGTACATCACGTTCATGATGACTCAAACGGATCTCCTGCTTGGCCATCTCCAGGAGACGTGACAGCTCTTGACACTGCTGTTTCAGCGCACTACATTCATCAGCACCGAAATCAGAGCCAACATCAGGGAATACTAAAACTCCCATCGCTGCCGTGTCATTAGCATTGTCCAGTGCGGGATGTCTGCTACCCGAGGTGTCAATAGCGAAGGTGTCAGCTGTGCTAACATTGTTCTGCTCATGAAAGTCCCGTAAATCTCGCATATCATTCTGAAGCTGCACGTTTTCCAATACAGCAACGGCAAGTTCTTCTTCCAGTTCATTGCTTCGCCGACGGAGCCCATCGACCGTATCCACAAACACCGAGCGAACAAACTCGTACAATTTACGAATGCGATCATTTATCTCTAGCAAAGTTCCATTGCATACTGCGCCTCCTTCTCATCCAGATTCATTACAGCAGCACGGCTTTCATCATCTCGACGGCCTCTGTTGTTGCTGATGCTCTGGTCCTCAGCTTTGTCAAAAATAACCGATACCACCTGCTTCGTAGCATATTGGTAGAGTTTTATGAGATCACGCGTGGCACCACGGACGATGGCTTCTGCTTGCTTTTGTTCCTGCGCGCGATTGCCGACTGAAAGCATAAGATTATCAATTGAGCAGCACACACGCAGCATTCGGCTATTCTCTCGCTCACTTAGGCGAAAAAGGTTTTCGTCATCTTTGTCGCTCGACCACCCAGTGGGTAAACTTGTACAGCTCAAGCTTGTTTGCAACGGACGGAACAAATCCTGAAATGTACCAGCACATACGGCTCGCTCTGAATTCTGCGGCAAATCTGGGGTTTTGGGCGCTCTAATCTCGGGTTCGGCCTGCTTTTCATTCTCCTTCGATGCTTGCAGCTGATTTGACTGACGCGAGTACTGGATCGCACCAGTGGTGGCAATCGAGAAGCGTTTGGAGTTGATTGCAGCCGCTGGCACGCTGGGTCGTGAAGCCTTGTGAGGAGAAACAACTGGCGAAGGATTTTGGGCGCCCACACTTAAGTTTCGTGACGACCCCGACGCTGGTCCCGACCCTAATGCGAACTGGTTCCGTAACTGAGTCACACGCTGGCGCAACTTTTGTGGTAGCTTTGGTGTTGCTCCTGATGCTTTCGACGGGGCAGCAGCGTTGGCGGGAATTGCAAAGCGGTTCTTAGGTTTGCCAATACTTCCAGCGGTCGAACCATCGGTACTTGGTCCTGACAGAGACAATCGCGGCGCAGAGTTCTTGTTCAAGTGCTGTAGCATTGACGAAACGTTTGCTGCCGACAGCCGCGACTCCGGTGAGCCTTGCGCAGCATCGAGTGTTTCTGTGGGGGTTGCATGAGCAGATGATAAGATACACGATATTTGGCTGAGGGCGTAGATCCACTGCGCCCGCTCGCTTCTGGTGACTTGTTCTCCGCAGACGCGGCATTGAAGAACCCGATTTCCTTAGACATACTTTATCACTGCCAGCCGTTGCCCTCTCTTGTGATTATCGATGAAGCACAGCCCCGACACACATCGCCTGAGCTTTTCCACAGCACCTCTTCATCATGACGGGGCGTCTCGCTTTGCTGGAGGGGTCTCATCGTAACTGCCAAAATTCGCTTATTAATACCTTGCCTATTCCCTTTTGTACCTTTGTCGAACCCGGCAAAGAAACTTCACAAGAACAGTCTACACACGAATGCAATTGCCAAATAGCCGATGGATTGATTACACGACCTTCAGGATGCCAGCTCCTCCCAAGCACCCGTCACATCCAGATCGAGCCACCTAAATACCAACTCAAATGAACAAACCTAAGCCATATAGAGCTCCGGGAAGCGCGCTGGGGTCTCTCCTCCGCCATCGTCGCCTTGTCCGACTCATTCATCTTCAAGCGCTGCCACTTGCACCGTTTCGCATTGACCTTGCTCTCCGTTATGAAGACTGACTCATCCGACAGCGCCAACAAATCCGACGCACATAGTCGTCTAGCCCCCACCGTCGCGTTCAGGGCATCTGACAAAGCTGCGCGCACCGCGTTAATAGCCGCGAGAACCTCCACTTTAAGAGCCATTTTCCGTGGGAAGGTTGCATCTTGCGCGCCCACCTTCACCAGTAGAATTTCTCCTGTAGTAGCATCCATGTGGAGTTGAATATTTGCATGGCGTGGAGCAGTAACCAACAACATAATTGGATAGTAGCACGCGCTGTTCGGAGGTAGGAGCGTGCAGTTGGTGCAAAACATCTTCGTTTCGTCACCAGTGTACAGGCGATCAGCGTACACAGCCAAGAGCTTGGACTCTTTTGCACCCTTCTTCGTTTTCAACGGTCGAACTGGCAGAGAGAACAGACTGCGGTTACCGGTGGATGCCTTCACATTGTCCTTTTGTTGCTGCCACGATAGACTGCACGAGTTGCTGGCTGACACGCGGAATTTAAACGCAAGCTCGCGTTCATCGAGATTCGGCCGCATGCCCAAATTCACAGGGAATTTCTCGCCACGAATGTAGTAAACCAACGACACCGGGAAGCTCATCCTCGACACTGCACCCTTCGCTTCCTCGCTGAAGGCACTACTTTCACCTCCCCACTCTCTTGATTCTTTGGTGTAGAGTACGCGTAAATCGACACGATATTGTGTTCAGGGGCCAGAGCCGCAAGCTCATCCATCGGGTCTGCACTGCCAGCAAGTTGGTTGAAGAGGGTCGCTTTGTCCTTGTTAGACAGGGACATGAACATCCCGGCTTCTTCTCTGTCAACCTTCAAGTCCACTCTGTCATTTCCATCCATGTCATCGTCCGCGAACTTCGTTGACTTTGACCGCGTTCCGCCGATAAGGTGCTCACCGAAGTTTTGCACAATTAAAATCGCATGATACGCAGTTCATCACGCTTGGCACGACCTGTGTTTCGAGCGAATTGTAGCAGTTGTTTGTCCATTCGTTGTGAACTTGCGTAACCATCCAGCTTGGCCAGCATGACGATCGTTTTCGCATCCAAAAGCTGCGCGAACTCGCCTGTTTTGTTCTTGGACAACGCGATCAAGCGAGCACAGAGATCCGAAATCAAAAAGTTCAGCGTCTGGTACCGACGAACGGAAATCGACTTCTTGTGGAAGACACCGTTCAAGTTCCGTTTTCCTTTAAGTGATTGCTCGCTCATGGTTTTCATGTAGAGCAACCAAATCGATAACGGCTCGCTCCAAATTCCATCATCCAACTTCAGTTTTGCCTGGAGATTTTTCTTCATCTCCTTCACGTAGGTCTGTGCTGATTGTGCGTGGTAGAACGAGGGCATCACAAACAGGTCTGGCACAGAAAGAATCGCCACCAGGATAACCGTATTCAGCAACAGAGGCCAAGATTCGCCCCCACTGGTATTGTCATGCACCATGTAAGCACCAGTCATCAGCAGGCGGCACAGTTCCAGGCTGAGTGGCAACTGGCAGACGAAGGAGCCGAATCTAGTTAGATGAGAATCTTCTTCCTCCGAGTCAATAGCGTCAAAGGAGGACAAAAGCTTGTAGGCTCCATCTATGTGATCTAACTCGGGGCATCCAAAGCTTGCCTGAGAAGGGCACTGGGCACGCCAAACTGGTTCAATCGCCCCTTCAGTTGCAACACGATCCGGTCCAGAGGTTTCCGCAGTAGTTCTGGAATATTGTATTCAGCCATACACAGATCTCGAAATAACTCAGTAAATAAGTGGAATGCTGTCCCGGGCATTACACGTCCAGCTCGGCCGGACCGTTGCAGCGCAGAAGCACGTGAGCACCAAGTATCCACCAAAACCTCAGCGTGCGAACTTCCAGCGTTTGGCATCTCGATCTGCTTCTCAATAGCGCAATTGATCACATGCGTAACATCCGGGATGGTTACGCTGCTCTCAGCAATGTTTGTGGACAGAATGATCTTGGTTGATCTGTTGCCAAGCAACTTAAATGCCTCTTGTTGGTGCTCCAGCTCGATGCCTGAGTGCAGCACGAGAACTTTGACATTTTGGCCAGGGAAGTTCAAGGCAAGAACGCTCAAAGCGTCGTACAGCGAGTTAATGCTTCCAATACCAGGGAGGAAGATAAGGACACACTGGGAACCAGTCTGATCACGATGGCCCTCAATTAGCGAACGCACCATTTCCTCAATGACAACCAACTGCTTCTCGTGGATCTTGGAGATGGCCCTTTCGCCATCTGACTGTTAGCACTCAGCCGACTTTGCGTAAGGACCTGGAACTGGTCTCTCATGAGTACCATTTCCTTCTGACAACGCCGCCAAAGGCTCGGTAACGAACCGGAAAAATCGTCTAGGTACACATTCTTCACCGGAAACAGCTTGGAGCCTACGAAAAGGGGCTTTCTACTCACTAAGCGTGTCGAGAGCGCTTTGCCGAGGTACTTGATAAGAACCTGCGCATCCATGGTTGCAGACATGATGACAAGGCGGAGGTGGGGGTGATCTTTAGCTGCAGTTTCAGCAATAGCAGTAGCAGGTCAACGTCCATGCTGCGCTCGTGCACTTCGTCCAGCACCAAATGCGTGATTTTGCTCAGTGCCTCTGGATCATGAATAATTCGCTCAACCATATACCCCGTCGTGACATACGTGATCTTGGTCTTGCTAGAGGTCATCTGCTTCTGGCCAATCCTGTAGCCGATAACTTTTCCTACTACGCCATCCTCTTCGAACTCGTTTCCCTCTCGCATCTTAGCTACAGTGTTCGCCAATTCAATGGCAGCGATTCGTCGGGGTTGTGTCACGTAAATGTTAACAGGACGCTCGCTTGCAGCATCATCTCGAACCCATGAGTCATACAAAAACTGAGGCACTGATGTGCTTTTACCACAACCAGTTTCGCCTTGATGATCGTTAGTTGATTTTGCGCCACATTTTCCAGGATTCTCTCTCTATGAGCAAATACTGGCAAAGTCTTCATCAATCCTTTCAGGCTCACTGGTTTCACAGGTTCAGGCTCTGGAACATGAACATACCCAGCACCTTCGCGCACGGCGCTATCAGTTCCCAGCTTCTTTGCAACCGAGGAAGGCATCAAACCCTTCACAGAACGAGGATCAAATGCCGGCGCTGAAGCCTGGAGATTGGACGGTGGTGGACCAGGTGGCAATGGGGGCAACTTGTCTCGCTCCTCTTTGGATGGCATCGGCATGGCTGACACGGAAGAAGAGAGCGCAGACGCAGGTGCATTAAGATAAGATGGCAATACTAGATCTGGAGGAAGAGAGGGCGCGACAACTACACCCGGTAGTAATCCCGCTTCCGATTCATCATCACCAAGGGCAGTACTTTGGAACATGGCACTTTCCAATGCGGTGAATGCAGCGCTTTTGATAGTCGTGGTAGCATGCACTACCCCGCTGGAAGCACAATCAGCGCCTTCATGCGTTGCATTGTAGCACGAACGTACGTGTAGTGAGTCCAAAAGAGATTGGTGTTGAGAATTTCAGGAAACAACTTCATCACCGGTTCTATCTCTTTTCGAGTAAATCCTGAGGCGTTTTTCGGCGGCCTTTTCGTCTTCGGAGTTGTCCTTTCACCATGTAATAACATATAGCATACTTCAATGAATATTTCCCCGAAAAATACGTAGCGCAACCCGAATTCTGCGGCAGCTTGTTACCCACGACAAGTCGCAACTGATGAAGCTGCTTGAGGGTCTCCACGTAGCCGCCCACGGCCGCATATACCTCCATATTCAAGAATTGTTCCTGAAAAACGACATGATTTCTAGGTGATGATTTCTTCTTGGACAAGTCAACCGCCAGCGAAATCAACGACGTTAGCAACAAGAGCTCCAGCATTCGATCACCCAGTAAGTTTGTCTTCGTCAGATAGACGCGATCTCGTTTCCACAGTACAAGCAGCGAGTACACGATGTTCTTCACGGCAAGCCCCTTCTTGTCCGGCTTGCCCAGCATACCAGCTAGCTGACCCGCCTTGGGGCTTCCACCATTGGGGTCCTGGTACAACAGGAAGAACACTAGAGAGCGAAGCATCCGATCCACCGCACGGGCAGAACGTCCCTGCACCGGGACGGAGATAAACGGCCGAACACAATCTATCGGAGCCACGGTAACTTCCACAGTCTTGTCGATTGTCATCTCCTGCACCACCGGTGTATCAATATCAAATACGACAAGTGCCTTGCCGGTGCTTGGAATTCATCCAGCGACTTGTCGACAAGTCCAGGGACTGACGCCAAAGGATCAAATCTCTGACTGAGCCCACGTCCTTGCGTTTCCAGGATGTCGATCGCCATCGGCGGGTAATCCATCTGATCAATTAATCGTTTGTAAAACTTCATCTTCTTGTTCGGCAGCACCGGCTCGATCTTGATTGGGAAATTCTTCAAGAATGCCGCGCCATGGCCATAAAAGCGATAAATTTCAAACAGCGCTCGCAAGAAACCCTTCTTGTCAGCTTCAATCTGACTTAAAAAGGGTTCTCCAAAGTCGGTAAATGCTCCGCCACCCATCTGGCCGCATCCACCGGATACAACGAGGTAGATGCCTGTTTCCGCTGCACAGGAAAGTCCAACTTCTCCGCCATGCCAAACTCGTTGTCCAACAGCAGCGTGAAGTCGTTACCACAGAGCAGCGCCAAGTCCACGAGCTGCTCCACCTCGAGCCCGAGCGAATCGGCCACCAGTTCGGGCGAGAAAATCCTCGCTCGAATCTTCATCTGCTCTGGCTGCTGCTCATCCACATAGAAATTCAGTTTTCCAAACGGGATGTACCTCACCCCGCTCATGACGAGAAAGTCCGAGTCTTCCGCCAAGACCGCGAAGGCCTGCCCCGTGCGCACCAAGTTGCCCAGTTCTTCATCGGCCTCTCGTGTCGCCGTCTGGACGCCAATACCGTGTTTCTTCAGCACGCCACGCAGCTTCTCTCTCGCGAACGGGAACCTGCCGTTCGTCTGCAGCAGCGTCTTGGCTAGTTGGTCTGCAGTCGTCTGGGTGGTCGTCTCCCTGCCAAAAGTAATATACTCGTCACGAATCATTTTCTGCAGGGTCTCGATCTGCTGGGTCTTTTGTAGTGCGCGGTCCTGCAGGCAGTGACCCTTGCGGTGGCTCTCCCCACCGAAGCACTGCGGAGGGTCCGTCACGAACACGAGGCGGACGTTGCGCGTCTTGAGCTGCGTCAGCCACTGGTCCACATGGCGCTCTAGTCGCAGTGTACAGCCGCCCAGCAGTAGCCACGCGGGGGACGCGTCGTTCTCGTGGTACAACTGCTCGCACAGGTAGTAGAGAAAGCCTACGAAGTCCACGGCTAGCGTCACATCGCGCAGATCCGACTGCTCCACAGACGTCTGCGCCTCGTGCTGGCGGCAGAAGCGCGTGAGGCCACGCACGCCCATGACGACAGGAGAAACAAAATGACTTCAGCTCAACTCAGCAAATTCCGCACTGGTGGTTGCGGAAGGATTCCGACCCAGAACATGTCATTCATGTGGGTGTTTGCATTCTGTGACAGGTGAACATTCTACAATCACTCCTTGCTGGGAAAATAATCAAGAAGTTTTTTAGTTAGAAATTACTAGCGGTACAAACCACCCAACCCCAGAGAAAGGGGTGAAAGCCAACTCGCTCGGCAAACCAAAACAACGCCTGCGGTTTAAAGATCCGGGGCTTAAATCAAGGACCAAGCAGGGTCACACCTAGCTCAGCTTAGAGTTGTGTCACCGCTCTCATGGTTTTCAAGGTGAGGCTCGGGTGTAGTTTCCCTGTCGGACTTTCATGATATGATACCTCCTCAAGACGACTTGAAAGTGTATATGATGCAGAAAAAGAGACCAGGTCCCCCATACAAGTATTAAGTTTCAGTATATTCTGGTGTACCTGTAACACGCGTCATTTGAGTTTGAAATAGTGAAATGTATTATGTGAGGGCTACGGAAAGACAAAGTCGCGCGTTGAACGAAGCTGAAATTCAGGCAAGAATACAGAGGCGACAAGAAAGGGGGTTCACAGACTGTACCCGCAAACGTCGGCGTAAGCTCGGCCGTTGCCGTCAACCAAAATTCTAGCCGAAGATAGCGATTACCTGCGCTCAACCGTATACTACTTGAAGTAACTATTGAAAATCATACGTAGCCCCAGTAACCTCGGAGTCAAATGTGATTGGCTAAAAGAATGGGAGCAATTTCAGTCAGTCTGCAAAGCTCCGCGTCGCATCACTGGGCGCGGCCTGGAGTGATCTGTTCGCCGTGTTCGCTGTCAGATGGGGTACGCGTATGGCGCGTCGTCCTTGGTCTCTTCCATGTCAGGCGAAAGGAGCCTCGCAGGTGCCTTCGCCTCCTCATCAATTTCCATTATATCCGAATCGTCCCCTTCGCTGTCAGAGTTCGCGAGCGGCCTGTACTGTCCCAGTGTCCCCATGCGCTGAAACCTCTCAAATCTCTTGGAAGGCTTCATCTTGGTCTTGCTCATTTTGCCTGTCGGCTTGGCTGCCGCTTTCGCGGAGGCTTGGTTGCGTGGCTTGGTGGTCGCCGTCTTCACAGACACTGGCTCCGTCGATTCACCGCACGCAAGAGTCCTCGCCGCCGGTTCCGGAAGACGTTTGGTTTCTCCATCGCTGCTGTTTCCTTGGGCTGGGCCTCCTCGCGCTTGGCTTTCCGTGCATTGGCCTTCGCAGCTTTAGACTTCTTGGCCTCGTGGACCCGAAATCTCTCGGCGTCTGCCGCTCCTACCGTCTTATCGCTTTCAGCCGCTGCCCCTCCGCCGGTTCTGTAGTTCCCTGCGCTGTTTGGCAATGGTTGAGTCGAAACCTCGGTCCGCATTTAGATCAGGTGCAGCTTGCAGCTGCAGTCGCGTTGGGACTGGCTGAGTTGGTAGCTGCGACTTGAGTAGCTCCACCAACTCCTACATCGATGCCACCTGGAACGCAAGTCTTGGCTCTGGGCGAATGGGAGCCACCTCCTCGTCCAACAATCGTGTATGCTTCGATTTAATCGCAGGCAACTTTGTGGTAGCAATGATGCACTTCAAAAACCATGCGTAGGGCTGAGGCACCTGGAGCATGGTCGTTGCAGCTGCCGTTGGTAGTGGTGAATGGTGACGTCGCAGCTCCCCATTATGATCCGTGTGACCTGTTCCAGAGCCGCTGGGCATGTGCGCTGCGCGAACCGGATTGTGTGGTAGGTATGTAAAGCTGGGCGTGTCGTTCTAAGTGGTGACCGAAAAGCTGAGCTGAAGACGTTGAACCGGATACAAGAAAAGCTGTACGTCGAGGAAAGACCGACGAAGCAAGCAGAAGGAGGCCCTCCTAAAGTCTCGGCGATTACTCGAAGTCAGACTCAACCAGTTTGCCGAGTTCGATTCGCCGAAGACGAAGAAAAGACCCAGCGATCAAATCGGCACCCGACGTGCCAGTAAAGTACGATTCGCCGAGTCTACCCGACAATGATTGCCCAGTCGACGAGTTCGAAATGGAGTACCAACCTCCAGAAGCTCAGCGAGTAGTAGAGCAGGGCAGAGCTTGCTCAGAACGTCAGGAACTGCCAAATGTTGAAGACGTCAATCCTCTAGTGGTCCAAGCTGAGCGACGAGGCCGGATATCAACGGCGCAAGACGAAGAATGCCGATGGTCTGGCCTAAAGAAATATTTGCGAGGTGAATTCGATGAGCTCACTCGGCGAAGAGCCGGCGACGCCGGCAAAGTAGCCGATAACTTGTACTCAGCGAGGACGGCCTACTATATTACATGAGCCGTCGCAGAGAGCGAGGTAGACCCGACGAGCACGACACGAAGCTAAGAATGGTAGTACCAACTACACTCATCGACGAAATCTTGGCGAATTGCCATAACTCCATTGAAGGAGGACATCAAGGTATCGTCAGGACTTATCACCGAGTGAAGGCCGATTACAATTGGATCGGTCTGTATGCCGACGTGGTCAAGCATGTGCAAACCTGTGAAGATTGTAACACCAGCAAGAGCAAGCCTCAACTTCGCGGATATTCGCCAGGTAACGTCGTCTCCGATCGACATTTCCAGATTGTGTCGATGGACTTCGTTATACCATTGCCGAAGACTCAGCGAGGAAACACGGCTCTCCTGCTATTCCAAGACCACTTCACCGGGTTTGTCATCGCTAAGGCGATGGGCGATACTGGGACACTCGAAGTGGCTTAAGCATTTGAAGAGTGCATATTCCGTCGATTTCGCGCACCATCGCTCATCCGACACGATCGAGACCCAAGATTTATGAGCGAAGTCTTTCAGACATTCTCGGAAATGATGCAGTCTTGGTCCCGAGCTACACTGAGTTACCGACCACAAGCGAACGGGCAGCAAGAACGCAGTGTGAAAACCATGATACAAACGGTGCGTGTCTACGTGGAAGACCCGCTTCTAGCTGACTGGGACAACATCGCTGAGAAACTAGTCTATGCCATCAACAATTTGAGAGATTCGACTCGGCGAGAAACACAATTCTACTTAGTGCACGGTTGGGACGCCCAGTCAACACTCAAATCGATGACATCCTCCATTCGCCGAGTCTCGAAAGACTCCGCGAAACAAACCACCTCAGCGAAAGCTACAAAATGGCGTCGGGAAGCTAACCGACAACGGAAATAGCGCTCAAACTAGCCTATGAGTACCAGCTGAAGGAAAAGGCCCGGCGACCAAAGAACACAACGACTCGCTGAGTCGGAGCGAGCAGAAAGTTATACCGAATGACTCGACGAGTGAAGAGACAGCTGAAGCGAACAATAGTGACGGACTTGTCGAACCAAAACGGTCGCTGTTCAAGATTGTAGACCAAGTCTGGTTGTTCATGGAGCGCGTCAAACCAGGCCTGAAGAAGAAGCTAGCCCATCGATGGCACGGTCCGTTCCGGATCAAGGAGAAGATCGAGGAGTTCGCCTATGAGCTGAAGCTGCCAGACAAGAGTGGCTACCGGTTCTACCCAGTAGTCTACGTGTTCAGACTAAAGAAAGTGACCGAGCTCGGCGAAAGGCCTACGACTTCGCTAGTCAAAGGGCTCAGCGAAACCGATCGATTGGATTTCGACGAGGAACTGCTGCCAGAAGACAGTTGGGAACCTGACGAACGGACTGATCGATATGAAGTCGAAGCCATCCTTAGGGACGAAATGCCAGTACGGATCGAGCCCAGCGCCGGTTTCTGGTAAAATAGGTGGGCTATGACGAACCCAGCTGGGAACCAATGTCGAATTTATCGTGTGGAGGTCTTCTCTTCGACTATCTTCGACAAGAGAAACGTGAAAACCGTCTGCAAATGGTGTAAGTTGCAGACGAGTGTTAAAAGCTATTGCATTTGACAAAATACCACCGACCTGTGAAGACAAGCAGGCAGGTCGAGTGAGCGAAAGCTACTGCGTCAACTTATATTTTTGATATTACGAAATGGATGAGTACGGACCACATGAAGGAAAAGAAATAACTACCAAGACTCATCGAAAAACTGCAATTGGGTGAACTGGGAGTCTCAGCGAAACGACTGCTTAGGCCTCGTCGAAAATTTGCTCTAAATGAGAAGACCGACACGATTGGCCGGAGGCTGAGCATTCTCGTCACAAACAGGAGGCTCTGGTTCGTCGGGATCAGTGTCCTCCTGCAAGGCCCTCTCGACATCGCCGACGGAAAATTCCCTGGCGCAAACACTGGAAACTCTGGGTTGCGCGGACGGAAACACGTGTTGTATGGGTGCAACTCTGGACGAGTCACCCACCACATTCGCCAGGGTTCTTGAACATCCAAGTCCTTGAGCTCAGCGAATCAATTCGATCGAGACGGGAACATTGGCTCGTTGATCAACGAATATGTGGGACCGTAGGCTCAAAATAGAGCTCGGAGTCGAGACTCGGCGAAGGGCCTCGAGCTGAGCGAGAACTGACTGCAGCCCAGAGTGCCTCCTCGTAAGACTTCATGATGATCCGCAACAGGTCGCCTCGACGCTTACGCTCAAGAGTGTACACCGCCCACAACTCGTGAATGGCGGCGAACTCCGACGCGGGCGAGCCTGGATTTAGGTCTGGGTGTAAACCCAACAAGACACTTGAATCCACGATCCAGTGATTCCTCTCCCAGAGAGCTACGAAAATCTTGGTACGGGAATCGTGAAGTTGCGACTCGTCAAATTCCCGTCTATCGCCCAAGAAATGAGTCCAAGCGTCACAAACGATCATCAAAGGAGACATCGATTTAGCCGACTTCTTCTTGGAATGCAGACGTTGACGGGCTGCATCAATCTCGCTTGCCGGGACGAAAATTGGAGTCTCCGGAAACTGGGCGAGAACTTGTTGGCATGGATGAGACGGGTTGAACACATCTATCCACTTGTGAAGCCCGTCGAGAGTAGTTGGCGTCGGCGCCACAGTAGACTTTCCTCCGATATCTAGCATCTTGACCGGAGAACGACAAGCCAACATTTTTGCCCAGCAACGCGCAGACCCATAATGATGGAACGATTCTGACGCATTGAAGGAGTCCCTCGAGCCTCACGCGCAACCGCCTGTGCCGCACGAGCACGCAGTGTCGTGATTGGCAATTGCAACGGTGCTGACAATTCTACCGTGCCAGGAGTCGGCGAAGGCTGACTCGGCGAAGGAGCGTTTGGAGTCTTCTTGGAGGACTTCGACGAGTGCAAACCCGTCGAACGTTTGTTGGAAGCCGGCGCCTTGCTTTTCGTAGACGATTTGGCGACAGGAGCAACTGCCCGAACCGTTTTGGGTTTTGAAGCCTTAGGTTTGGCGGCCTGAGGGGCCGGGACAATCTTGCTCGACGACTTGGTACCAGAAACATCAACAATCGATGTGTTCTTGGCTTTCTTGGCAGCTCGGCAAGAAGACTTGGGGGCTGCTCGCTTCTTCGACGAGTCCCTCGACGGAACGCGGAGCGTTACGACAAGCATCAGCATAGCTCTGTAGCTTGCCACGTGGAGGCGCTCGGTCTGAGAGGATCACGGTGCTAGCTGACGATGAACAGCTATCTTCAGCCTCGACGTCCATAAGGAAATATCGATGAGACATTCCGCTCAACGAGCTCACAAGAGAACCACCCGGTGACGGCTGAGGAGTAGACAGTGAATCGCTGGTCTGGCTCGGCGAAATTCCAAGCTCAATGTCACAAGAGCCCCCCTCGCCGTGAGAAACACTCTTAGACCGGATCCGCTGGGGCCTGCCGCCGTCGGATTCGCTGGGTTAGAATACCGACGGAGGCGCTCGGCCGGAGTCAACATCTTCAGTGGCGCGCTCCTTGGCTGGGAAACCGAACGATGTCTCCGGTGGTGCGAAGCCGATTTGGACCGTTTGTGGCGTGAAGAGCTCGGTTAAGATTCAAATGATACCGCGGGAAAAGATGAAGAAACCGACAACGCTGCACTCGCCGGGGTAACATTAGCCGAGCTCGCCGACACCGGAATCGCTGAGCTCGAAGATAACCCGCTCGACGAGCTCGCTGGACGAATCGAGAGAGTAACTTCACAGGACCGGCGCGAACAATGAAGCTTCAACGACTCGGCGAAGCGCTCGGCGAGTAGCCGACAAAGACGAGTGTTAATTTGGAGGTCCCTAGGATCCAGTCCCGGGACATCAACGCCACCCAGAGCAGCGACAGCCAAGTGCGGGTCGTATACGGGTAGCGACCGCGGTGAGCGATAATACGCTTCTGTCGCAGGACGGTACCCTGTAACGACTCGATCGTTCGACGAGCTTCGCGGAGAGCGTGGTCATCACCCGAGCAAAGCAAGACGATGGCCTCCTGGAGTTGGCGATATTATGTTGAGGCCACTCCGTGAAGAGTGGTGTGCTCCGCCTTGATCTCAATAATCTTCTGACCAAGCCTTGCACAAGTCCGGATGCGATTCTCGAGCTCAACCTGAAGCTTCTGAATGGACGCCTCGGCAGCTCGGGTCCGGTCGCATTGCTGAGCAATGATGGTCCGGGATTCCGCCGTGAGCTGGGCGATCGCCTTGTTGAACGATTCCGTCATCTCAGTTGAACGTAAAAAACTCGAGCGATAAATACCCAGCTCTTTGTGACGGTACCCAGCTGGTGGCGTAAGGAGGCTGACTCAGCGATTACAGACTCCATTCTCTTGTACCGAGCAGAAGCCACTCTCTTAGATTTGGCGAGCTTGGTCCGAAGCTCGGCGATTTCGGCAGATACATCCGGGAGAGGCACAACATCACGTTGCAACGCAGCCAAGATAGAAGCTGGCGATTTTGCCCCAAGAATGGCCTGGCGAGTTGAAGCGTCGGCGGGTGGAGGAGAACTGGTCAACAAGAACGAGACCAGCTGAGCGAGAGAAGCATCACGCTGTCTCTGCTCTTTCTTTGCTGAGCGAGAGCTGGACGAATCCCAGCGAGGCCAGCGGAATCGCCTGTCGCGAGATTCGCCGAGTCACCGACTGGCTCAGCTAGGGTGTCTGAGCCATCAGCAATATCCACTGATGAGTCCAGCGGTCCCGGACGATCCGAAGTATCAGTTTGCTGGGGATCTTGAGTAGAGGGCGTCGGAGCTTGACTGGACCCAGCGACGGAAGGCTCCGGCGAGCCCAGCGAGTTTGTCAAGTCGACAAGATCCTGAGAATCCATCGATGAGTCGATCAGTGGGTCTGAAGCGAAGAAACTTGGGCTGGAGGTCCAATGACGTGCGAACAGCGCTTCTACGGCAGCGATCGAGGAAGATGACGACACCTGAGGAGAAAATGAGCTCGCTGTGAAGAACCGACTCGACGAGGCGGCGGTAGCTGTAGGGGCGCAACGGGAAGCTGCTAAGCGCACACACGCGGTGGGTTAGATTACCATCGGCGAGGACAAGGATAATACCAAGCGCGGGAGGCGTACCTGGTCACCGAGAAGCAGTGGCGTCCTCGACAGGCTTACTGAAGATGACAGAACTTGACCCGACGAGATTTCCAACTGAAGGTAAGTTGTAGAACGGAGTGATGGTCGAGACACAAACCATCCTGGCTCGTATCACGCCCGGGGCAGTTGTGGTGTAGGGAAATCCATATTTTAGGTGACCCTACACGAGGGACGCCTAAACTAGACCAGTGGGTACATTGCACTCAAGAGGATCAAGTGGATACACCGCCAAGTGGATACATCGCACTCAACAGGGAACGGACTTGATCGCACTTAGCTGGACTCAGCGATGGACGGACACGGCGATAATCGACTCGGCGAAAGTTGGACTCGGCGAAAGTCGACTTGGCGAGAATATGCCTCGAGGGAGATATACCAACTGGGGGATAAATCAGGATCTGGGCGAAGAGTCGCAGAGAGGTAGGTAAACAGCTCGACACCAAGGGACGGAGCTGAGCGAAGAGTCGCGGGGAGATCTGTACCGATTCCATTTCATTTGATATGTGTAAAGGACTGATAGAAGACCATAGGGAAGAGCACGAAGGGGCTCTCCGAAGACATAGAGATAACAATCAGAGCAGAATCTTTTAAGTCCGAGAACAGCGTACACTTTTCCGGTAAGTCCCTGCGTGTGCTGGATTATGTCTGCCGTCGTTCCCCGAGAGGCATAGCTTGAATGGGAGCCGTCTGGTAGCGCCAAGAGATCAAGGTCGGCCCGGGGTGGGCACTTCTCGCTACCAAGCGAAGACAAGCCTCGTCGATTCGACGAGCCGGTGGGTCTGCACAACCCAGGACACCGTAACCTCCTAGCTGTGCGTAATCTGCGCCTGGTGACCTGTAAACGCGCTCGCGCGCTGCCGTCCATCCATTGGTGGAGGTACAGGGGTTAGCACGGAGACGGCCCCGCTCAGGCGAGTCTCTGGAGAAGTTTGGAGCTTGGTACTTGTTGGGAACAACACTCAATTGAACCCCGGCTGGGCGAACCGCAAAGGGAACCGACAGGAACCCTCCGCAAGCCCAACATCGCCGACCTGACACGGCGAATTGTTGTGCTGTTGCGTGGAAGCCGAACTAACGACGTTTTCTGCGAATCACAACACCACACCGGACTTTTGTTGGCGTGTGGCTGGCGCTCACCTTCACCTTCTTCGTCGTACTTGGCATCTTCTACCCCCTTGGATCTTGTGCTGGACGTTGTGGGCGTACGGTCGGCACGCGCCCATTTTCTTCGGCATGCTAGCTACTTCTCCCGGTTCAGTCAAACTAAAATGGGAGGCGGGGAGAATCGTACTTAATCGATTTTAAAGATCTCGCAAATATTCGAGTCTGAGGGGAAAAATTGGTAAGCAAAGTTGTGAGTAAAATCATATAAAATACCCAGCAACACAAACATTGACTGTGTTGCTCTCATCCCGAAGCCGTAGGGTTGTAGCAATGTTGATTTACCGACTCCGATCTGCGCGTACAGTACGCCAAATAACATATCAGAGTAGTTATCAACGCACAATATTACGCTAAGTACTTACCCGTGTTCCTCATCCGCGAAACCATAGTGCGGGCATCATCCATAGTGACACGATGACTCGAATTACTGCGAATGTAGTCGTAAACACTTGACATCCCTGTCTGCGCGTCAACCAGTAGCTCAATGCCGGAGATAAGGGGTGGATCAGCCGGTACCTGGTAACCTGTTGATTTCCTTCCGAGATGTAGTGATGTGAGAGTAGACCTCGCGCCTCATCTTGATGCACCACGTTCCATCTGCTTCGGGGTAACTTGGGCTAGCATCTGGAACGGACACTCCGTGCGCCGCAAAGTGTGAGACGTCCGTTTTCCTGAGGACCTTTCACGCTCCGACCATCCATGCGTGCATATGAACTTGTGTTGATATGGGCCTAGCTTCACCGAAACAAGAGGTATCTCCGAGTCGGAACGGCCCTTGAAGCGAACTTGCGTGCGAAGATCGGCGTTACGGCGAGCAACGTTGATCACTTCCTGGACCACAATCTTCTGACGTGTGGCGTCCATATACTCTTTCAGGATCACGTCTAGACTGGCCCACGAGTCATGCTCCAGTTTGAACGGCGGGACGCAAATCAAATCTCCGTCCTCTTGCTCGGAAGCCGATCTCTTTTTTCCTTGGCGCATGTTGCCCTTTATTCGCGTCGGCTGTTCGGACTGGACATTCGTGTTCATGTTCTCTTGGTCCTCTTCTTTGTCCTCCACTTCGTCCTCCTCTTCGTCATCCACCTCGTCCTCCACCTCCTTCTCCTTCGCTTCTTCTGCCTCCTCGTCGGCCTCCCAGGCTCCCTTTCATCGCTTAGACTGTCGTCACCGTTGGACTCAGAAAACGAAGCGTGGGGCCGAATTGCTGACCAGAACGGGCTTCGCGAGATCGCGTTAGTGCTTGCGCTTTCTGCGACCGCGTTTGTGCACTTGTCTCGTTGGCTAGCTGTGCTCTGTGCGCCTCCTCTTCCTGGCGAATTTCCTCCGCCATCCACGCCTTGATATTCGCCGTGTTGTGGGTGCGCTCCATGGTGTAGGCTCTCTATAGTGCGCGCTGCAGGCTCCGCGGTCAGTGCTCCGACCGCCACGTGGCAAACTTTCAATTGATGGCTGTGAGGCAAAACGAAGATTGCTCTTAAATACGATTTTTAAACTTGAGACTTACACCTGAAAAATACCTGCTGTTAACCCTGGACAGTACCTGATGAATGAAACCGGACGCGTAGGGTGCCGTTTCAAAACAACCACAGTGTAACACTCGTACTGTTCATTCCGGTAAACGAAATTTAACGTTCCGTGGCTGCCCGAGCGCATGCAGTGGTAAATGATTGCTTCAACGATCTGAAGCACTTCAAAGTAATACACAAAATCACAACTTGCTTGTGTTCGTTTCGCCTGAACTACCACACAAATTCTGTTTGAGACTTATTAGCTGTAGCTTTAGTGCCTTCATATGGCGATGTTCTTGTGCCAGTTAAAGCGATAAAATAGCTTTGAAATTTGTTGGCAAGAGTGCATTTGGGTTTATTTACTTCAAGCATGCAAGTCCATGATTATACGTTGATACTGCAACCGCTCGATAGCACGGTTTGAAGTCGCTCGGACTTATCCCCTTTAACGCCCATTTTTCGTAGCCATTCTAGAGTTGCGTCAGTGTCAAAGTAGCGAGCGTCGGTATCGCCGAAGGTAACCTTCTTCTTCCCAGGCCTCTTGGCTACTGCGGTGACTGCTTTTGCAGGGTACTTGTTGATTTAATCAAAGAGGAGCTTCTCGAAACGCGGACTACTGGGCATCCCCAGTTTCGTTGAGATTTCGCCCGCGCTAAGCTTCTTCTGACTCCACTTTTCGAACATTTTGTTCTTGAAGTTTTCTCTTTTCATCATTTTCGTCAGCTGGAAAAATTGTTTCAGATTACGTGCTCTCTTCATCGGCCTAGTGTGATGCAGACACAGGTTGGTTACGGGCATTAGGTAGATTTGCTAAATGACATTAATGTACCACACTTCGAAATCGAAATCTCTCTTCATCGGCGTCGCTATTGTTCTCGCTGGTGTTTTCGCGCCCTCGGGGAACCTGTTGCTGTCGTTATTACCTTGATATAAAATAACTTCAAAGACTTGGCAGCAGTAGCGGGTGGTACAGCATCGTAGCTTGCAGTGAGGTGTGCCGCCAGCAGCAACAGGATGTAGCCTAAACTGTCTTCGGATCAGGGATTTGAAGGCACCGGGCAGCTGCATTTGGCGGTAGGTATAGGCTGGTGCAGGGCGAGCTCTGTGCTCGAAACTCTATATCTCACTTTATCTTTTGTGTCGTACTTCCCACTGCGTTAGGGAGCCCTAGTGGCTTCCAACAGGTTTTGAGCCCAAGTGGACGATACCACCAACGAGGTCGCTCGTACTGAAGGTCATGTACCGGAAGTAGCGCCTCCAGCTAGTCGCGAAAGGATTGGCATGGTGAATGACACAGAGGAGAAAGCAACCGTCGTTACTCGCAAAAGGGGTAGCGACAATACCCTGATACCAAGGAAACTGGTGGAGGGGGAGGTGACGCCGAGGTGCGAGAACTCATGCGTGGGCTCGCTGGGCGTCTACAACGGCTCGAGGAATCGCAGACGAAACTGGAAAGGGTATTCGAGGGAGGTAGAAGCCCACCAAGGTTCGGAACGCCTATCGCCGCATCAGCGGACACGAATTTGTTTGCGTCGGAACTCGGGCGGGGAGCACGCATGACCATTGACTCGTTGGGAGGTTCGCCAGCGCCCCCCGTACTCCAACCGCACCAAGACGCTCCGTATTTCGCTGCACAGCAACCTATATATGGGCTACCAATGTCAAATCTGCAGCGACTATACGCTGGCGCGCAAGGCGGGCAGGTACCTCCGCAACCTCCGCAGACTCCAGGTGGTTATCAGACCCCTGACCGAGGACAGCAGAACAACGCTGGAGTGAAGTACCCGATGCTCGTCAGAAGAAACTCGCGATACGTGCTTTCGACGGCAAGGAGCTATATGTTGGGCTTGGGTCGGGATTCTTGGAGTGGGGTAAACGATTTGAGAGGCAAGTGGCCCTCACTCAGTCGGCCTGTGGTTTTGCGTGGCCAGAAGACGTAAAGGTGGACCTACTAGACGGGTACAACTGAGCGATACTACAACAAGCAAGTAGAGTCGTGGTGGTCACAAATGCCGACGTTACAGTACATAATGGAGCGGATGCTGGAGACGTATCTAGTTGCAATTGCTGAGGCCTGTGGAGGTGGAGCTGACTATCTAGTTCTCAACAATGTGATACAGTACGCGTCTGTAGACCTACGTACGGTACTGATGGCCAAGGTGGACGGGACTCGAGTTGACTACCTGCAACAAGCTGAAGAATTAGCGCAGTTCGCTCAATCCTGGGAACTTGAAGCGCGGACTAAGAATCTAGGGAGGAGGTTGTCGGAAATGTTGGTGAACGTCGTCGAAAAGAAACTCGGCGCTGCCACAAATGCGGACAAGTTGGCCACTTACGGGCCACGTGCCCGGACCTGAAGACCAACAAGAAACCTGAACTCACTCTTGCAGTGAGTGATACTGTTGGAGTTGCCGAAGAAATGTGGATACTCGACAGCGGATCGAGTAGGCACCTGATGAACAATGAGACTTGGTTGAACGACGTTGAGACTTGTGAGGACTCTTGCATACAGCCAAATGGCGACCCCTTGCACATTACCATGGTGGGGACGCTCACGCTGAGGGTGAATGCGTGCGGAGTGGAAAAGACGGTCAAACTCACGGAGGTTTACTTTGCGAACAACGTGAAGCACAATTTGATCTCGTACGGTATGTTAGATACGAAGGGATATGTACTCACCGAAATGGGAGGGCGGCGCGTCATGGCTGCAAAGACCGGAGGTAACGTTGCTTTTGATGTTGATCTGCAAAATAATGTGTTGGTGGTGCATGCGAGTGTCGTGGACGAGGTCGAAACACCAGCGGAGGTGATCATGGCCGTGCTAGAGAGTGAGGCGAACGACTCGCACGAGGTTTCGAGTGACGTGCAAAAGGGGACGTTACTTGACTTTCACAAACGGCTCGGACATCTGAATTACGACGCAGTAGAGCGGCTCGTTCGCGACCAAAGTTCGGGGATCATGTTAAGGGATCACAAGCGTGTGAACTGTCTCACGTGTGCTGAAGGCAATCAGTCCAAGAATCGGCAATCCGGCAAAGACAGCGGCGATCACTCCCCATCGATAGAGTCGGAGGTGTTATCTGCTCTGATTTGAAGGGCCCGATGACACCGAAGGATAGGCTCAAGAACGGCTACATGATAAACTTCGTGGATCATAAGTCTAACTACTGCCGGGTTTTCTTGCAAGGACCAAGGACGCCGCAGCCAAACAGTTTGAGCACTTCTTGGCGTTTTTCGAGAAAAGATTCGACTGTAAGATTCACGTACTGCGCACGGACTCCGGGGAGAATACCAGAACGTCGATCTCTTCTGTAAGAATACTGGTGTGGAGCGACAGTGAAGCGAGGCTCGAAACCAGGCTAGCAATGGCAAGGCTGAGAGAATGCACAGGACTATTATGAATATGGCGAGATGCATGGTTTTCGCATGTGGGCTACCACTGACGTTTTGAGGAGATGCAGTACAGTACGCTGCCTACATCCTGAATAGATCGCCCACGAACTCGAATCCGGGGCGAGTGTCTCCCATGAAGAAGCTCACGAAGAAAACGCCGTCGTTAGGAGAGATCGTAGTCTTTGGCCCCCTTGCACGGTCTACCGTGACCCGCGCAACAAGAATTTCTCGCAGCGCGCGCAGTACGGGACGATCGTTGGTATTGGCGAGGAGTCTAAGGGGTACCGCGTGTATCTTCCGAAAGACAAACCACACAACACGTGCGAAACATCGAAACGCTGGATAAGATGCAAAATAAGCAGGTACTACGACTGTATCTAGAAGATAGCGACTCTGAGGAGGAACCGCATGGGAATAGTACCGGAGCGACTGCTGGTGGAGATGAATCCAACGCTGCAGGACATAAACGTCCCAAGAGGCGCAAGAAGAACGCCAAGAAGGCGAGAAAAACCTGGACCCGGGATTGTCCGATAACGAGATCTGTGTGTCGACAAGAGCAGAACAATGAGAATGATCGTGCTCAACAGGAGGAGACCACGAGAGACTTAGTTAATAGCGTCGTTGAACCCGACCCGAAGAACTACGGGAAGCTATGCGTAGCCAAAACAGGACAGGTTGGATGAACGCCGTCGTCGAAGAGCTGCGAGCTCTGGATGAGAACGGCGTGTGGGAAATAGTGAAGATGCCCCGAGGGGTACGTGTGCTACATACGAAATGGTTTTTTAAGACCAAACTCGATGCTGAGGGGCTCATTGAGCGTCTGAAGGCGAGGCTCGTTGCCTGCGGGAACGAGCAGACTTTCGGTGTGAACTACAGCATCACCTTTGCTGCGGTCATCGACATGACCAGCGTTAAGCTGATATTTGCCTTGGCCCGAAAGTGGCGTGTTCCAGCGAAGCATGGGGATGTCCCGAATGCGTATGTGAAGGCTGACAAAGAGGAAGATCTGGCCATCTTAATCCACCTGCCGCAGGGAATGGAGATATCGGACGAGGTTCGGAAGGAATTGGGCGTTGAACGCGACGACGAAATATCCCTGGAATTAAAGAAAGCCTTGTATGGGCAGAAACAGGCCGGACGTCTCTGGAACCAGTTATTGCACAAGAAGTTAGTTGAAATCGGCTTCCAGCAGAACCTCACGGACATGTGTGTGTACTTCAGGCGACGTGAGGAGGTCCTACTGGTGGTCGGTGTCTACGTGGATGATCCACTCGTTACAGGAACACAGCAAGCGGCAGTGGACGTTTTCTTCGAGGAGCTCAAGGAGTTCTCTATCAAGGATCTGGGGCAAATGCGCCTTCGCCGTCCAGTTGCTTGAGCGCCGCCTGGTTGTCGACGTACAGCCCATGGGTTGTTCATGCTTGACATGCAACTCACCGAGCAACTCACGCACACCGAGAAGTTCCGCCACCATCACCGAAGCAGCCGTATACTCTGCTTCCATCGTCGACAACGAAACTCCGCCTTGCTTCTTACACGTCCAGCTGACGGGCATTTCGTCTATCGTAACTAAACCTCCAGTGACAGACTTCCGATCCTTCTTGTCGGCAGCGTAGTCCACATCGGTGAACGCGGCCACCTTCAGCAGCTCATCTTTTCCTCGACTGCCTCGCATACTAAGTCGTAGTTCTTTCGTTCCGCCCAGATACCGCAGGATCCTCTTTGCCAGCTTCCAGTCGTCGATAGTGGGTTCATGCGTACGCCGTGACACTTTGTGCACTACAAACGCGATGTCGGGGCGCGTACATCGTGCGACCCACATCAAGCTCCCAACTAGTGATTGAAACTTCTTCACAGTGATGATTTCATCGCCTTCGGCGATCGGCAACTTCTCCCACCAGTCCTCGGATCTCGTTCCACTCCGGGCCTATGGGAGTACGCACACCGTGTGTCTGCTCCATGCTGTGGTCCCTCAACATCTCCAGTATCGTCACACTCTGATCGAGATCATACGCATTCTTTTCATCGTAAGTGACACGCATCCCTAGAAACTTGCTCATCCGCGAAAGCAAAGCACATTGATGTGCGCATTAAGTTTGTGGGGGATTACACGAAGCGAGGAGTCCTGAAACCGGAATATCGCGAAGGCGAGAGGATTCCGGCAGACTTGATGACCAAGGCGGTTGATGCACCGAGATTGGCAGCGCTGCGGGATGTTGTTGGGCTGCACTGAGGGGTAACCGACGGAAACGAGAATGAAACGGATCCGTTTTGTTGATTGGCACTGCCGGTGCGGAGGAGTGTTGAAGAACGGCTTCGGATCAGGGATTTGAAGGCACAGGGCAGCTGCGTTTGGCGGTAGGTATAGGCTGGTGCAGGGCGAGCTCTGTGCTCGAAACTCTAAATACCACTTTATCTTTTGTGTCGTACTTCCCACTGTGTTAGGGAGCTCCAACATAAACGCATGGTTGGTTCTGGGTGTGTAGTTCAGGGTACGCACCGTGATGCACTATGTCGAGGCTTAATTAAGGAGTCGAAGTCTGCCAACAGATAAGTCGTTGAGTAACGTAGACCACTGGCGTTTATTAGTTTGTCGAACGCAATTCTATGACTGATGACGGGGATCTTGGTGTCTGCCTACATTGTATGTGCCTGCCACGTAAACTACCAAACATGTACTTCGAAGTACACGGTAAGTTTACTGTAATGTTATGTATTACCAGTACGCGTCAACCGGGCTAGACATGTTCTTCTTTTGAATCTCGCCAGCAATAGCTACAGTAATATTAATAACGCCCCACTACAATTTTGACGTGGTCTGAATCTCTAGGCGACGATCCTCCAGGGATTAACTCTTCCTCCGTGAACTGAAGCTTGAGGGCAATCTAAGCACGGCAATCAGATCCACACTGATTTGTTTCTACGTACAGTATTTTGCCATTATTTGAATACTATCAAACTGTGTAGTACTATTTAAAAATAAAAAAATACTACTTTAATACAGGTAGAATGTTAAAGTAGTAGTTTTAATAAAAGTATTAAAACTGAATCCGCAAGTACGCATCTAACTAAATACGTAAAATACATATACCGGTACTATTTCATGTTTAGTTCGGTATTCGCCGATGGACCAGAGCGAGAACTTGGCGCTGCTGGAGCGTATCGCGCAGCAGCTGCGCGTGGACAGCAAGACGGAGAGCGTCTCCTTGGACGTGTGGTCGCCACCCTCTTCGCAGACGGCGCGCGAGCTCTGGACGCTGGTGCTGGACGTGGTCTTCGCTCCTCTGGCTGCGCGTCAAGGCTGCGGAGCTGCTCAGCGTCTGCTGCGACAACGCAGAGGACGTAGAAATTGTGAGAATTAATGCATCGGAGACGCATAAACTTCGAGCGGTCGTGAGCTCCACGTGCCAGGCCCTGGAAGAGCTGGACGCGTCAGACACCAAGCAGGCCGCGCAGCTGTTCGTGTGGCTTGGCTTCTTGGAGCGGGTACTGCTTGCCACGCACAGTGAACAGTGTGCGACGGTATTCCAGAACAGCATGTACGCTGGGATGCTCACGAAGATGCTAAGGCTGCTGTCGGTGTGCTCCACCAAGGTCTTTGCGGCCACGACGGTGTGTCTCGGCCTTTTCCACTCACACGAGCACAAATGTGGACGCTCGGTTTTGGTGGGGAGGTGCTCCACGACATGAAAGATGGCAGAGAACATCTGAGTGGGGCATTGCTGCACGTCATTAACTCGTGCGGCTGTCCGTGCCCGAAGGAGAGACTTGTTCATTTGTGGAACACATTGAAGGTGCGATGAGTGTGAGACTTTCGGCTCAATGTATAATAGTGGTTGAGATGTTCACGGGTTTTATTTTTTGTTACAGTTGTTTGGGGATATTCTGGCGGACGAGACGGCTTCTGCACTCGTGTTTGTGAATGATTTCAAGGTGCTGATTGATCTCGTGATTCGAGACAGCACCGACTTGCCACAGGAAGATACAACGCGAATGAAATACATGGAGCTGCTGGAACGTGTCCTGGACTCGCCACTTTATCTGCAGACACAGATGTATCGAAAACGAGAGCTCTGGTTGCTACTGGAATCGCTGCTGGAGGCTGGGGCGGAGGAGGACTCGGTCTTGCCGAAGGAGGTCATGGACAAGATTAAGCAGATCCTGGTGAGTTTCATCGACTTGCTGGACTGAGAATTACTTCGAAGTACATTGTACATGTTGTAGGCGTGATAGACGGGAAAAACTATGGAGATCAAGACTGGGGAGATCGAGGTCCAAAAGGGGCATGTTGAAATGGCATTGTGCCCAATTTCGCATCGTCAATGTATCTGGTATTAATACATGTAAACGAAGCCGACTATGCTGCTGTCACTTTCGGAATGACGGCAACAAGTAAAATGGTGAAGGAGATGAAGCCCACTAAACAGAGCGGGGCAATCACGGAGCGGCGTTGTTCCACGTGCAAGAATGTCTTCGCCCGGGGCATACTCTAAAAAGCGCCATAAGAAAGAAGCAAACATGCAACCAAGAAGCGGCACACTGCTTTTTAATGCAGCGCGCTGCATAAAAACAAATTATGTAGAAAGGAGCAGAAAAAAGAGAGTATATTCGGCTTGCAACGAGAAGGATCACTATAGTTATGGTAGAACAGTGCGTAGATCATGGTTTGTTGTGCATGTAGTAATTTTTTGTTAAACATTTACGCAACGAAATGATCATGGAGCCGTTTCATTGAGGCCATGCCTCTGGTAATGGCTATGACCCAAATATAGCCTATGGGTGGAGTCGTAGTTCGTACATGGAAAATTACTTGTGGCAGCTAGCTTCTAAGCTCGATTTAATTCCGCTGCAGTGACAAGCTCTTCATTTCGTTTTAGCGCTGCAGACAACGAAACGTAAAGAGTGGTAAAGTCGATAGACTGGATGTAAAAGAATGGGGAACGTCGTCAAAGGTCGAGTTTGTCGTAGTTTGCCGTACGTTAGAGGCGTTTTTAGTTTTGTACTAATACGTTTTTGGGAACTGTTTTCTTTGTTGTTGATTATGGGTACCTCGATCTCCCCAGCCTCGATCTCCATAGTTTTTCCCGTGATAGACAGTGTACTGCCTGGTTTGGTGCAATGATTAGAGATACAGTCTTGAGTTTTGAATTTGTAATAATTATTAAGGTTTTATGAAACTATTACTCGAAATCCTTGTTTCGGTACTACTACATGTACATGTAGTAGAAACTAGCGTTCTTTGAAAAACATCTTTTGCGCGACCAAGATGGTGCTACTCCACTCACTTCACTTTGAGCCCGAGAGCTCGTTCGGCAAGTCCTCGGATTCCGCGACGGGCGAGTCCCACGTCATCCCCACGAAGGTCGTCTCGTACCAGGCGCTACAAGAACAGTGCGGCAGCTAGCTGTCCGTGAAATGGTCGGCCTGATCGTAGAGCTCCTGATAATTATTTATTACAGTAATTTGATATATATCGTTAATATACCGAAAGCACACGAACCTTTGCACGTCGAGAGCCTTCACGGTCTTTATATGCCTTCCACACGAGATCTATTGCGATCTCTGGCATCCCAATACACCGGTGCACCATTCCGCGCGTTCACCCCACCGCCACGGGGTCTCCTTGGCTCTAATTTTGGAAGATTTAGTATGCGCTCACGATCATATCTAGGTGAGCATCCCTCAGTCGTTTGCCTCTCACCATTTTTCTGATGGCCGGCAGCATTTAAAGTTAACTGGAGTCGCTAGCTAGGCAAGATCCCTGCATCATTTTGCGGGTCGTTTCAGCTCCATCCGCCTAATATTAGCTGAGCGTTAACCCCTTAGTTCCCGTATGTTGTACCGTACAACATAAGAGGTGTATACCCCAATTCACTTTTTCCGCAGCATCTCTTGTATGTTGGAGGTCCAACATAAGACCAAGTTATACTTGGTATTTGTAAAGATACACATCACAGTTGAGCACATAGTCAAACCAAGATATATTGTTTACGAAAATAGTTCAAATGCACAGGCTTAGGTTTCAGTTCGGATCAGTGTGCTAGAGAGGGACAATCCCCATCCCAGGAGTGAGTGACCTGCAGCATCCAAAAAGCTCATTCTTCAAAAAGCTGAGTCGAGAGAACATGGTTGCGGCGGCCGGCAAGACCCAGCGACGCCAGCTAACTGAGGAAGAGGAGCGACTATGCCGGATGAGCAACCGCCACGAGCGTCGACTTCTACGAGCGCTGCAGAAGACGATCAGTGACGGTGCTGGTACCGGCGAAAGTGCGACAAAGCTAACGACTGCAGCTATGGAGATAGCGCAATCTAAAGGTAGTGATCGACCGACGGAATATGCAGAGGGCAAGGAAGTGATGAATGTCCAAGATGCTGCTGAAGCCAAGGAAACGACAAGAACGAGGAAGGTGGCAGCCAAGGATGTGGCAGCTTTGTCTAGAAAGAAGGCAGCGGCCAATGAGTTGATTGCCGCAGTGGAACCGCCGCCAGTTTCGCCAGGTTCCACCGCCGCAGTTGATACCGTTGTGGGCGAAGCGATATCTGATGCGGGGAAGTCGATAACCTATGCCAAGTATCTTACGACGCCTGATCGAGCACCTTTACCCGCTGAAGATGTGGCCCCGACATCGAGGGCCGGATCACGGAAGCGAACTTCACGCCCCGCATCGAGAAAGCGCTCTCGTGGCGTACTACAAGACGACGAAGAGGGCGAGGTAAGCAATGTTGACTTTTTTCAACATAAGACTATACTCTACTCGCTGATACCAACACAAGATCTAACATAACAGTGCTGTGGTAATGTTTGTAGGTGGAACCCTGTGACTAAGTCTGTAGCGATGAAGAGAACCGTGACGCAGTGTACGATGTCCCCTCTTGTATTGTCGACGCCGATCCAAACTTGATGGCAGCCGGGGCGGACCGGTGCACCAGCTAAATTCGGACGTGGATCCGGACCTTCAAGAAGAGCCTGAAGAAGAAGACGACGGTGACATCTGGGATGGCGATTGGGACATCGGCGAGCTCACGGATAATGAATCGGACTCAGCTTGCGCGGAACTTCCTGGCTCTATCTGGCTATCGACAGCAAAGAATCCGCGCACTATCACTGCCATGCGAGATGATGGCTGGGAGTACGGTATGTTATGTTGTATACCTCGTACAGACTGGATACATTTTATACAAAACACCTAACATAACATTTGCTTTCTGTGGACATGTATATAGATCCATCCAAGTTTGGTCTTGATCCAAGTTATGCAGATCTGTATGATGGCCCGTCCGGGCCAAGCGACAGTGTGCTCAGTGTTGCCGAAGATCCATTGGCTCTGCTATTCTACTTCCTACCACCAAAGCTGTGGGTCCAGATCGCAGTGAAGAGCAACCGCTACCACGCGCAGTCTATTTCTCTTCGAGCAAGAACGCTTCGCTCTCAGCAGCGACGGAATGGCTGTGAAATAGAAGATCTCGGTGAAATCCGTCGCCGGCTCGCGGCAGTGGAGGATATAAAAGCGTGGGAAGTCCTTCGAGTCCTGGCCCTGCTGATAGCGAGGATGTTGGTGCCGATCCGTCGGGGAATCGCGGCGCACTGGTCGCTCAAGACAGTTGGTGCCCTCCCGATTGTTGGAATCACCCTTGCAATTGGCGAGCACACAGCTCATGCGTCGATTCGCTGGGATGTCGCCGTCTCAACTTGAACTGGGCGATTTCTCTCCCCATAATGTCCAATGTCTCCCGTGGGCCTGCGATCACTTCTCCACCGTACTCTGTGTCGTCAACATCCCTCGACGACTTGATTAATGGCACCACGACTTCATCGGGCAGTTTGGCCATTGAATTGTACAAGTCCAGCCTGATACCGGCTGGTATCATGAAGTCGGTACCCAGGATCAGGTCAACTCCAGCATGATGAGGCATGATCCACACCTCGAATTCGTAAACCACTTCCCACCCCAGCGTAACTTTAACGATTGCGCGAGGTGGTCGCCACCTTTGACTTGGCGATTCCTTGGACATCGATCTTCGTATCGTTGTTGGTAAGTCGCTTCAGTCACAACTTCCTAACGAACGCTTCGGTCACAGCCGACACGTTCGCTCCGGTATCCAACAAGATTTTGTCCGCTCATCATTCACAGCTCCCATTACCATAGCTCTCATTCTTACTCGGCGATCGAATTTCCTCGATGACCACCATCCCAGTCGCTCACCAGGAAGCAGCTTCCATCTCTTGGCTTGACCTATCGAAATCATCGGTCGCTGAGTTCCATCCCTACTTCCAATCGCTCGGTCTTCGTCTTCATTCGACTCGCCGATCCCACAACTCTCGTCCACATCCGTTCGTCCGATCCCTTCATCACTCTCATTCTCACTCCACTCGTCGGGCCGTTCCACCTCCCCAACAAAAGCAAACACGTAGTTCGCTTCGACTGCTGGTTTGCTGACTGTGGTAGCCCGTTGTTGTCCAACCAGTCATGGTTGGCGAGCCCAATAGTTTAAATGGCTCGACGAGTAGATGTCCTGAAGATCGTCCGGGACAATGGACTTGTCGACTGACGTCTTAACGAACTTGGCGAGTTTCTCGAAGCGTCGGAAGAGTTCGCACTGGCCTACTTCGTACTTGCTTGCAGAACTTGCAGCGTCGGCGACAGAAGTGTGCATCATGACCTGCGGCTCTGCACGCTCCACACGGACCGTATGTCTTCCGCTCTCGGGACCCGTCTCGGCGATTAGCTTGTCCCTTGGGATTCGACGAGTTCTGCTGATATCGGTTGGAGTCTCCGGTCGTATTGCCGGCGTCGATGTAGTCCGAGTCTTCTTCAGAGTCTTGGTTGAGAACTTCGCTCGCGTCGCTTTCGCCATTCGACGAGTCGTAGAGGTCGGTGTTCGCCGAGTGTCGAGTACCGCCCACAGGTCGTCGATCGACGCATCTGCAGCGTAACTCGGCGTCTGCTGTCTTCACCCTGTCGACCACGACGTTCGTCCTGCTGTTTCTTGGATTCGATTCGGTGATTTTGTTCTCCCTTCTTCTCAACCCGTTTGGCGTCCTCACTGCGACTTGTGCTCAGACGATCGCGTTGTTTCTTGCGCTTTGCACCGAGTAAGCGCTGGTTGATCACCTTCTCGACCTTCGGAATATCGCTGAGTCATTGTAGGTACAGCAGATACATGATGTCGTCGTCTCCGCAATTAAGCAGGAAATGTTCGACGTGGTCGGCGGCGTCAGCTCCACCCTTCTTGTACTGGATGTGGACCGTTCGCGCGTAGCCATTCAGTCGCAGCAAGAAGTCGCAGACATGTTCATTCTCCTGCATCTCGCTGAGTAGTAGCGGGCTCGTACCGACTGGTCGAATTGCGAGCATTAGTAGTCCAGGAAGGCTTCTGAGAAGATTCCACTTTCGCTGAGTCTTCTTGGGAAGCAGTTGCAACCACCCCTTAGCTGCCTTGCCCAGACTCAGCGAGAATGGTTCACACCACTCATCTTGCCGTTTGCACGTCCCCTTCAGCTCGTAGATGAAGCGTTTGATCCATTGTAACGCATCTTCCGACCGGTAGCGCTTCCCGTCAAAGGTCGTGATCTTCTCAAGCGGCGCATGCGTACTGATTTCAAGACTTGTCCTCGGTCGCTTTCAGCCCCGTCGAAGCTGAGCTGACGGATATGGTCATGAGGCGTCTCATCGACATCACGGTGCCCAGGGTAATCGTCTTCATCGCTGAGTTGATCATCCCTCCAGGGGATGCAAGTGCTGCGGCGTCCGATCGAATCAAGCGATGGAGCTCGACGGCTTCTTCAGCAGTGATGAATTCCGCCATCGGGCGTCGAGCTGGCTGATCGCTGGCCTTCTTCGGAGTTTGCATGTGCGAGTCGGCGAAATACGGTGTTCCCTCAGTGCTCCGGAATACACCACGCTTCGTCTCGGGTGTCTTCGGCAACGGAACTTTCGCTGGGTCTTCACTCGGCTCGGGGAAGACGTACGGCTCAGTGACGTACGGTTGTGGTGGAGCCACTTTGGTC
Source organism: Phytophthora hibernalis (assembly GCA_012656075.1). Lineage (NCBI taxonomy): Eukaryota > Oomycota > Peronosporomycetes > Peronosporales > Peronosporaceae > Phytophthora > Phytophthora hibernalis. The sequence goes on from JAAKBF010000037.1 coordinate 150,841, forward strand.
TCGTCGAGTACTTCAGCTCGGCGAGCCTTGGGTAATTGTCCCTTTGGTCCATCTTGCATCCCGAACAAGTCTTTCAACTTGCGCTTCCATCTCATCAGCTCGACTCCGACCGTGTGCACACTCCAATAAGTCAGCGCCGGTTCCGACGGCTTATGGCCGTACTGGTACCCCATTGCTCGGAGTAATATCGCTGTGTCTTCGACGAGTTGGTCCATCGTTTGGCTATTGACGGGTTGGCCCAGTTCCTCGCTGAGTTGGGCCCTCTTCGCTTGACACATGTACATTGGAGCGAGCATGTTGATCCACCGGCTGTTGGTCTTCATTTGTTCGACGAGTCGGGCCAGGACTCGGTTTGCCTTCGGTATTTCGACATTCTTTGTCGCCTTGGGAACAAGCGGCGGTCGGTCGCCTGGAGCCACGTCTTGTTCGTCGTCATCGTCTTCGCTGCGTTCCGCTGCGAGGTTGCGCTCGACTGGGCGAGCTCCCATGCGGGTCACCTGCAGCGACAACTCGTCGACTTCTTCACGGAGATTGACGACTCTCTTCACGTCGTCATACTCCGTCCTTTCATCATCATCCTTCTCTTCTTCTTCTTCCTCCTCGCTTCCATGGTCTTCGTTATCGTCGAAGTCGTCGAACTGGACGGAGCGCGTCACCTCCGCGTCCGCGGCGGTAATGCTGGCTCTCGCCGCGTTCGACTCATCGAGCGGCGATCCTCCGGTCGTCGCCGGGCTTGCGTCGCTCAAACTTGGCGATCCCTTGACCATCTTCTCTCACTTGTTGCTCTTAACTTGGTTGTACTTGGTACCTGCGAAAACAACACCCCTGAATCCCGGGTCGCGGCACCAGTTGTGGTGTTGTGATTCACAGAAAACGTCGTTAGTTCGGCTTCCACGCAACAGCACAACAATTCGCCGAGTCAGGTCGGCGATGTTGGGCTTGCGCAGGGTTCCTGTCGGTTCCCTTTGCGGTTCGCCCAGCCGGGGTTCAGTTGAGTGTTGTTCCCAACAAGTACCAAGCTCCAAACTCTCCGGAACCTCGCCTGAGCGGGTCAGTCTCCGTGTTAAACCCTGTGCCCTACACCAAACGATGGACTACAGCACGCGAACGCTTTTACAGGTCACCAGGCGCCGATTACACACAGCTAGGAGGTTACGGTGTCCTGAGTTGTGCAGACCCACCGGCTCGTCGAGTCGACGAGACTTGTCTCCGCTTGATAGCGAGAAGTGCCCACCCCGGGCCGACCTTGATCTCTTGGCGCTACCAGACGGCTCCCATTCAAGCTATATCTCGGGAACGACGGCAGACATAATCCAGCACACGCAGGGACTTACAGGAAAAGTGTACGCTGTTCTTGGACTTAAAAGATTCTGCTCTGATTGTTATCTCTATGTCTTCGGAGAGCCCCTTCGTGCTCTTCCCTATGGTCTTCTATCAGTCCTTTACACATATCAAATGAAATGGAATCGGTATAGATCTCCCGCGACTCTTCGCTCAGCTCCGTCCCTTGGTGTCGAGCTGTTTACCTACCTCTCTGCGACTCTTCGCCCAGATCCTGATTTATCCCCAGTTGGTATATCTCCCTCGAGGCATATTCTCGCCAAGTCGACTTTCGCCGAGTCCAACTTTCGCCGAGTCAATTATCGCCGTGTCCGTCCATCGCTGAGTCCAGCTAAGTGCGATCAAGTCCGTTCCCTGTTGAGTGCGATGTATCCACTTGGCGGTGTATCCACTTGATCCTCTTGAGTGCGATGTATCCACTTGGTCTAGCTTAGGCATCCCTAGTGTAGGGTTATCCAAAATCTGGATTTCACTACACCACACTAGTTACACGGAGCGGTTGACAATTGGTCACGAAAATACGGTTATAACGTTTTAACGTGTTGGAAGTGGTAGCAAACGGAAAGCTGGTAGGACCGTGGAATATTTGGAGTTGGCTGCCAACTTTGAGACTTTTGGCTTCCGCGGGCGGCAATAATGGTGGAATATGGCCCGTTGGTTACCGCTTTGAACAGTCTGAAAGAGTGAAGAGCCATCTACCTGAGCTGCGAAGAAGTGCCCGTTTGGCTGAGGCAAATGCAGAGGTGGGCGAAGACGACATACTGATGGTGTAGGTCGTGGGGTGGAATTCTCGAACCTATGGAACGGTTGGATATCTATGGAATTTGAAATGGTTCGGGAATGGAACGGTGGTGATAAATGGGGAATTTTATTTTTGAAGTTAAGTGAAGCTGGAACGGAACGCTCGAAGGTAAAATTGGAAAGAAAACGGAATGGAAGCGTTCTACAGTGTGGCTAAAGCATCACAGATTTGGACTTGGACGATTTAGGCGACTTGGGGGCGACGGCTTCTTGTCGTCAGTGTCGGACGATTCGACGTCCTTACCGCCGCCGGATTTGTCGTCGGACTCTTGGGTGTCGTCCTGCGAAGCTTGGGGTCCTTCTTGTTCTTCTGGTCGCCTTCATCACTGTCTTGGTCGTCTTCGTCATCGGGTTCGAAGTCGGAGTCGTGCTCCTTTTGACGTTCTTGGTCTCGTGGTCGGATTCATCGGTGATACCGGTGTGGAAGAGACGTCGGATTCTTCATCGACGGCTGCGAGCTTGGATTTCGTTGTTAAAGGAGCTTCGGGAGGCAGCGCGGTGAACTCGCCGTCCTCTTTGAAGTCCGAGTCGTCTTCTCATCTCTGTGGTGCGGAACGGTTTCTCGGCGAGCGTGGCGACGGACTTGTTCTTCTGCAGTAATCGGGCGACCTCGAGCTGGGTGGTCTTGAGCGTCTTATTCGTCAACAGTGTCTTCCAGAAGCCGCGTGTTTTGTTGCCTACATAGGATGGATTGGTGGGTGCTCCTTGACGGATGTCGAGCACGATTCGGGCAAGTGCGCGCAAGGAGAGGCGGAGGTGAGCACTGTGAGTGGGGTAGAGTGCGTTGGACCGTTCCAGCAACTCTGGGATGGAAGCGTACCCAACTTCATGTACCGTCTGCTGGTCGGACATCCGTGCTATCACCCTCTCATAACGAGGCCGGTCACGGTTCCACAGAGCCAACAAGTCTTCTTGGGGCGGATCGTCATCATGGTTGTTCTTGGCGCGCGCGGAATGCTTAGCTGCCTTGCCGCCGAGCCACATCAAGTTGTCGTGGATCTCGTCCTCGAAGCGACGCATGAACTCGAAGTAGCCGAAAACTTCAATGTTGTCACTGATGAACTTGAAGCGCTGTTGGTTGGCGATGGTCTTGTGCTTGCGACGGGCTTCAGCCTTGTCAGTGGGAGCGTAGAGAGCGCAGTCGAAGAAGGTGGGACGGTGCTTCATTCAGAAGCGGTAGTGGGCGAGGTGGAGGTCCTGATACTCGGTGGGGTCATACCAGACTCGTTGGCCACGCCACGGATACGCCACTCGGAACGGTACCGTACGGATCTGTGCAGCGACCTGACGAGACCGGCCACGTCTTTCTTGATTGAGGACGGGCCTCCGATCGGCAACTCGAACTTGAACAAGGGTGTCTTCAATCTGGACTTGCCTGACGTTTTCTGTTTCTGGACGAATTGGGTTTGTCAGAACTACGGGTCACGGGACGCTTGGAAGATCGTGACGTAGGAGCGGGAAGTGGCTGAAAAGGATTGTGAGATGGCGGTTCTCCGGGGTCCTGATTATTGGACGGTGGCAGCAGAATGACCGGTTTGGTAAGCGTGGCGGGAAGGGCTGGGTCGTCGGCCATGATAGCGAGTGCGAGGTCATCCAGGGCCTTGAGCCCGCGGGATTCGTTGTTCTCGGTGAGGGCGGGGTGAAGACGGCTCCAGAATTCGTACTGGGCGCTAGTAGCAGTGCCTGGATGTGGGAGTCGTCGGCGTCTTCGACTGCGGCACGAATGCGGTCGACCGCAACTTCCTTGGGGTCGGGTGACGAGGACGTTGACTTGGCCATAGCGATGGGAGGCGAGGCTGGGTGTGGTGTGGTGTTGAGTTTGGGGCGCGGTCGCCAGTCGGCAAGGTTGCCCCTGCTGAAGGAAAGTGACCGGCGTGCCCTGATTGGCAGATTACAATCCCCGCACCACAGTGACCACGATATTTTAGTGACCGAGGCCTCGGTCGGGTATAATAAATTCCCGGCCGAGTACGAACCCTCGTTTGTACCCATTTCAGTTTCGTACCCTCGGTCTTATAGAGCCGGGTACAGGATCACATACTGGGATCGGTTCACACTGGATATTTGTATTTAGATATAGGACTAGCTATAGGATCGACTACAGAGGCTCTCAGAGCCATAGATCAACAGAAATAAATCAGCGGTCTTCCCCCACAAATCACCAAGGGTTAAGTTCGTCTTCGGTAAGTATAGCTAGCTTATCTTAGGGTCTGGATACGCTCGGCTTGTGGGATGCTGGTCATCGAGCCTAAGGTACATTGAACCGAGGGTTTGTTGCTGGTCAGTCCAAGAGATTAGAGTGGCCGAGTGTTGGGAGCGACGAGAAGCGTCGTTCACCATATATTATAGTGGAACCGAGTGTTCCATACATATTTTACTACCCGCCGAGGTTTTACCTCGGCAAACCGTATTAGGCGACAGCCGGTACCCTTCCTTTGAGGGACTGCGCGGGTTCGCGCGAAAGCGCAATATTGCATACTAGCCCTCGCTCGTGGCTAGTGGTGCAGATTATTGGGTTGGCCTAATACAACCAAGGTGTACAGAGGGTTCACATCCAACCCGGCGTAAGGGATCGTTCCTGGTCTTCAGGTTTGATCCAACGCTCGTTGATCTGACAAGGAGAAGCAAGTGTTGTTGGTGGGGCTCATACCAATTGGTAGTGAGAATTTTTGCGTGATCCTACACGACAGTGGTGAGCAGTAGACGGCAAATTGGCGAATGGCCAGTGCCATCCCCTGTTGCGCTGTGATTGATGGCTCCTGAACCTGGTCGGCTCTCTTCAATCTATTATGGAGACCGGAGGCACGGTGTTAACCGTTATGAATGGCAAGAGTGGAGCGAGAGGAGACTGCAGAAACTTCAACTTTGATTGACAGTTATGGACTTACGGCTTTCGACACGGAAGGCTGCACAACCGTGCGGAGAATGACGCTAACTGACCTCCGTGATCACTACGGTTGTGTTGACCGGGTCGTTCGTCATTTCTAATCCACTATGTAAATGGGGTTCGTTTGGGACGTGGTGCTGTGGTGCTTGACAACGGTGAACGTGCTGGGGGATGGCTGTCGTAACTTCGGTGGCACTTACTGGCGCGAGGTCCTCTGTGCTTTGAGAGGAGTTCTAATGTGGTGATCACCCAACCTCTCCGAGAAGTCGCTGTTCGACCGTGCTTGGCTATTAGTTACTTCGTCTACAAGTGGGCTAAGATCGTGAAACTGTGCCTGCGTCGCTATTGACATTTGTGCGTGGACCGTCGGTTCAAGACCGCAAGCGTGGCGTTTGTTGGTGGAAGACCTACGAAGCACTGTGGCTGACGCCTATGATTGTTTTACAAGCGCGGCATGAACACGAGGAAGGGCTGGGACGGCAAATGTACAAGGGGTCGATGCGTATCACGCTTACTGGTGTGTGTTCCGCCGGACACGACAGAGTACGGTTGGCGCACGACCGTGAAATACGCAAAAGGGATTCGTGTTGACGCGTGAAGGACGGTCAAGCGTGCCCGTTGTGCTATGAAGGTCGCCTGGATGATGATTTTACTGTTGCTTTACTCGGTCTTCTATGGGATGCTGTACACCTACGAAGGATGGAATGGGTGTGTGGCGGATGGTTTGGTGTAATTACGCTACTACTAGTGGTGAACTATGGTCTCTCGCGAACAGACAATGTAGTCGTGTACGGCAATATGACCGTACACGCGGAAGCAGTGGAGGTGACCTGTTTCGTTTGCTACGTCAGCGTGTTCAGCCATGTGTGGTGATGGTTTGAAGCGTCTTCGTTTGGGAAGCTCACCGTGGAAGAAGGTCGGTGCTGCGTACCAAGAGTGGAAGGAAGACATGCAGGACATCGAGCACTCAGCGGGCTGTACTGGGCCCAAGACGGTCGTCGTGGACCACGACCGGAGGTGGTGTTGGCCGGTACCCGTGAGCGTCGCCGTGCTATGACTGAGCAGCTTCGCAACGTTCGACGAGAAGCGGCTCGACGAAGGCGTCTCGGTTCGATGCCCCGAGTCAGAACGGTGGCAACCGTCTTGGCTCGGAAGCAATCCGACTGGGCGGGATTGCTGCTCAACTTCGTGCCGAGCAGCAATGGGAGGATGAGCTGGCTGCCCACGGAGGGATGGTCGCTCGGTGACGCAACCATAGTTTTGGCTCTTTTTGGTGGGACCCTAAAATTTGTGGAACCAGGGACCCCATATTTCGAAAAGCAGCAAGCGGCGCGAAGAGCGAGGAGCGACGACGTTGCGGCGCTGCAAGGACGGAAGGCATGACCGTGGAGGAGGGCAAGGACAAGGACGATGCAGGAGGGGTGTCGCGGTGGCACGGCAGGATGACGACGGATCGGTAAGTCAGGAAGAAAGAGGGGCGGCCGCACGCCACGCCCCGAGCTCAAGTAGGAGCTCTGTCGTGAAAAAGCCTTGGAACCACCAAGTTAATATCTTTGTATTGATTTGTTGTTGTTATTGATCTACTCTCCTAGAACGCACCTGCCTGCCATACGCCTCGAGGACCGTCCAAAATCAAGGCGGCTCGCGACAACGTAGACAAGGCTGTTGCATGGGTTGACACGATCGACTTCAACGTACAGATGCCCGAGGCTTTCAAAGTCGAGGCGGATTCTGACATCCTACCAAAGATCAAGGCAATTCCACTTCTATCTATGCAAGAAAGTATGCATATCAACTGTATTTCTACCTTATTTCTAACCTTTTTGCGTAGGCAGGAGCACTGGAGCTCGTCGAAAAACAGCGTTGCGGGACGACACTGTTAACACGTTGATACTGAAGTTGTTGCTGAGGGTGTGGATACGAGTGTGGTTGATACATCGGCCGTAGGCAACGTCATGAATGAATTTATGCCGGAGCAGAGCTTGCAATACATTTTCGCAGGCGCGACAACGGAGAAGATACTGATCCCGGTCATCTGCTGCAAGAATCACAGGTGTTCCATCAAGATGGATCTATTCACAAGGGAAGTGCTAATCTACGACCCGATGAATTCGATCTACGGGGTATCGGTTAGGCGTATTGCGGACAAATTGACGAAGATGTCCTAAACGCAGCCCCGAGAAGGTATCGCGTTCGATCATACCAAAGCGACCTTGGCGAGCAAGGAGACAGCTACAACTGTGATATGTGCATGCTAATAGCCTTCGAACTGTACGACGGTGCCGAAAACATTAGTCAGTTGAGTAGGAAGGAGCTGCAGTATCTGCGCTATCGCTATCTTTGCATGTGTCTATAAACTGAATTATTCGTCTTTGTATTTCCTCTGAATTTTGTGTATGTGTTGTCGCTGCTTCGACTCTACGGGTGCTCCGACTCTGTGGGCGTTTAACTTCACCGCGTATCTTGCGCGTTGCTCGTCATTCACTGGACACTGTCTGTGGTCTCCAAGACCGCCAAGAGCCATCCGGCCGCACGTATACCAGAGAGGACACATCAGGTGATGTCATCTCCGGCTCTTCGCTAGTCGGGCATATTCGGGGACGACGATCGGTTATAGTTCGGTACAAACGCACCGTCTCGTGTAACTCAGTCGGATTATATAACAGTGTCATTACATATAGCAAGCATTTAAAGCTCATTTGATTAGGTATTCAAAAAGGATTCAGACCTCGTTGCAAACTCTGGATTGAAAATCCAGAGAATAATAATAAAATAAAGGATGAGGTGTATTGTGTTACTAGTCATTGCCTGACTTGAACTCTAAGCACCATTCCAACGCAGTGTAGATGGCTGCCTTGGTTTCGGACACGCCCTCCGGCGTTCCGTTCTTCTTCTACTTCCCATTCCTCCGCCTTTCGTTTGCTTTATACACTTGGTTGATTAGCTGTTGACCTCCGTCCAGCGCCTGACATCCGCTTTCATCAGCCCTTGGATACCAACTCGCAGCTCGTCCGATCTCACCTCCGTGTCAAATTGCACCATTTGGCTGCGCTTGTTGTCCTTTACGTGGTTGGCCAACCAGTCTGTCATTTTGTTATAGCTTCTATAATGGTGAGTTCAGGTGTCGACATCGCACATGTCTGCCAGCTTTCTGGTGATTCGGTATCAGTGCTGCAGCTGGTGCGATTTTGAAGTACGCCGCTGTGCCATCATCCCCAGTATGAGCGTGCTGTCTCCTACTACGTGTATCCCCTTCCCGCTTTCCGCCACTGCTTGTGGAAGCATCCGATGGAGCCCGATGAACTCCGCTACATTGTTGGTCATTGAAATTCGGCCTAAAGCTGTAGTCGCGGCCCATACAACCTTTGCCCTTGTTCCATCCGACTCTATCACCACACTGCCACTCCTTCCTGGTCCGGGATTTCCCTCGAGCCCCATCAAAGAACCCCACCGCCTTGCCGTTTCCCTGATTACGTCCTCCATCACTGCCATCCATCTCCTCATGATGCATTTCACTATCGCAATTCTCGGTAGTGAGGACGAAGTGACTGGAAATCGGCTCAATCTGTATCTCTTATAAGCCTCCATTACTGTTTCCGGTACCCCAGCACTGCCTCCGCAAGTGTCACTGCCGTCGTTTTCTAGCACCTGTCCACATTCTATCTCCAGATCGATGTTATCGCTGTTGCACACCCCAGTTTTCATAAGTTGTTCGCTACCTGGTGAAGATTGTCCCAGTTGTGCACGTGGTGTTCTCGCCCCCAGTCTATCAACCACCGCGGCATTTTCTCCAGATTGAAGCTGAACATCTCCTTCACCGTGCTCGCTGGTATATCAACTGTGTGTTGACTACCGAGTCCGTTCCACTGCTGCCTCAAAATGCACCAGAACGGCTGCGCCTCTGGACAAAGCCACACTAAGTGCGATGTTCCTACCGATTGTGCTTCCCGACGTTGGGCTGCCGCACCTATTTCCACCTCTTGTCCCCGTCCAAAATCTCAACCTGTTATATTTAACCCGAAGGATGCGCTGGGTTTGATATGGAGTCACCCCTTCAATCATGTGCAGCTTCCGACATGTGAGTTTCCCTAGTGCTGCTGCTTTCTCACGGTGGACCCGCTCCCACGTAGTCGTGGTTTTCTTCTCGTGTCTCTGCTGCCGCTATCGCTCTACGTTGTCCTATCAGTTTCTTGTATTGTTTTCGTGTCTGCTTCAATCGCCTCGTGCCAGCCCACAGCGACCGCATTCGTGTCAGCTGCGGGTGTGGTGACACCCATACCGTGGCCTTCGCTTCGCCCAGTGCTCTTGCTACCATATCCGCCGTACTCGCGTCATTTCTCTCCTTTGTCACTCGACGCGAGATCGGCCCCATGTATGCTTAATGCATTTGTTGTCCCCCACACACCCCACCACATGGAATATGTGGTGCTTGTCGTCACTACCATGCTGCACCCGTTGCATCTCCACCTTTCTGCATGCCAGCTCAGGAAAGTTAACCAGAAAATTCATACAGAATTCCCGGAACATGTGTGTGGCAAATCCCACCCTGTTGACTTTTCCGCTCCGAACCTTCTCCACTTGTACTATGTCTCCAACGTTTTTGTTGGCGACTGCCTCGATCAATTCCTTGTATGATCCCCACCTCTGCTCTTCCCCAGAGTCATTCGACATGACGAGTGCCCTGATTGGCACATGGTCCGCCGCCTCTTGTGCAAATGCGCCACGTTGTTTCCGTCTCTGCGTGTTCAATTTGCTCTGGCTTGACCACTGTAGGTGATTGTAAGTCCTGTCGCTCCCACCTCGACTGCATTCAGGACCTGTTGCGTAAATTGTCCCTGAGTTGCTTCTTCCCCGGCATCCCCTCCATGTAGTAGTCAGATTGCGCCACGAACTTTGCTCCACCCATGGTCGCCCTGTAGCCCAAATTTCACCCCAAATCTGCCCCTCGGTTTGGAGCGTACAATCACCACGTGTACCGCTGTGCCCGTTTCGGCTGTCTGCAATGTATCCCAGATGATTTGTTTGTGTTTGCTCTCCGTGATCACCCAATCTCTCACCCTGGCAGCACTCATTGCTATCAGCTCCATCTCTATGTTAGGTACCGTATAATACTTCTTTGATCCGACACCAAACCTTCGAATAGGTGTAGGGCAAGTGAGCGTTGGCAAGATTGCAATCTTCGTACGATATGATTGTCAAAAATCTGTTTTAAAGAAAAACTCGTCAAAATGAAAATTGGTTGGCATAATCGCGTTCTGGAGGAAGGGGTACATGCCCATCCCACAAGCGAACGCCGAGCCCATGTAGAACGTCGCTAACATTGCTGGCATGTTGTTCTTGGCTTTGGAATCGTTGATATTAATAATTGCTATTAATAGCACAGTCCGGCAGGGTTCGGTGCGGAGCTTGAGCTGCCTTACAAGTGCTCCTTTTCCCCAGGGGCGGCCAATTATGATGAGAATCCAGGGTTTGCCGTCACTAAGGTTGCTCTTCTCTGCTATCCAGCTCCACAACCGCTCCTTTTGGTAGAACATCGCATCGAGCGTGTTGCCAAGAAGCGGCAGCATCTAATTGGGACGGTGACGGCCTTCCTGGTCATGTAGCAAGTTGTGCACTTGCAAGAGTGCAGTGAATGGTGGTGACAGCCGTAATATTGGTACACTAGTGGTACAGTCGGATAAAAGAAGTAGTCTTCACTAGTGCAATTTGATGTGATTTAATTGGCTGCTGGGCGTTGTCGGATATAAGATGTTGTCGGATCAAAGAAGTATTATACGGTATATCGAGTCCTCCGTCCACTGGTAACTGCTCCGCCAGCGCTGCTTTTACCCATCCGTGAGCTGCTGTCTCCGGCTCCGCGAAGTAGGCGTTCCATACGAAATTCCTGATGCATTTTCGCGCTTCTTGGATGATCGTGGCTGTTGGCCACGCATGGCGGGCCACATACAGCATCTTTGGCAGGATGATCATCGCAGCGATGAAGGCGCGCTCCTTAACCGTATGTGTCTTAGTCTCCGCTAGTGCTAGTCAGACCCTCAGTGCACTCATAACTTTTGTCCATGCTTCTTCGATTGTGTTGTCCACACCCGCGATGTGGCCGAGGTATCTAGTCCTCGCCACTTCCTCTGCCACTACCCCCTCTCTTGTTCGTCCTCGGTCTCTGTCACTCTGACGCGGTTCGCGTGAGCCCCTTCTCATTAACTGTGACGTGACCCTGCCCCGAGTTGATCGCGACGGATTTCTGCAAGATCAGCATGACGCTACAATTCACGTGACGACGCCTCGGGCGACGGTTCGATCGATGCCGAAAACCTCGGGGTGACCTGACAGGAGAGTGGCCACGCCAGAACCGCGAACAGAGTGCCGTGGATGGTGAGAACTGAACACCGTGGATTGAGATCGCGACGCATCTGCCGTTCGGCAACATTAAGCCATACATCGGTCTAAGTGATAAGAGCGAGAAGTCCATGCAATGGCTCCGATCTTTCATCTACGAGATGAAAGGGGCACATACACCACCCAACGAGTGGTGCATGGAGCTCGAGCTTAGCCTCCAAGACGGAGCTCTGCCCTGGTACCGACAACTCCCGCGCAAGACGAGACGCACAGAAGAAAAGGACGAGAACGTTTCTCGACGAATCAGATAATAATGAAATCCGAGCGACGAAGGTGCGTCTCCTGGTCAATTTTCCACCACGAAGTCGTCACGCCAAATCGTCCGAAGGCCAACTCGTCTCACCAAAACGTATGAAGCGCGTGAGAAGATGAAGAAAGCGCATTCACCTATCCCGAACAATGTACCTGAGCTACCAAAAGATGTTTGACAGTTAGGCAAATTTGAAGCGACTCTAGTGAGCTACACGGTCAAGAACTACTTGAATTAAAGTGTTCGAAGCTCCGAAACACGAACCAAGGCCAACAGATATGCATCTGCTACGTTGATTTACCTATTATGTTGCTAAACTGAGTGTTGATGTTGTCGGCTCGGAGAAACACAGCTTCCATCCAAAAGGATGTACACATTCAAACTAATGTGGTGTACACATGGCTTTTCTCAAGCACCGCGTGGCGAGGGGCTACGTGATCATGACTTCAGGTATATCGGGTGTGAAGCAGGATTTCTTGTGCGTTCGGAGAAGGTTGTCGATGACGGGCATTCCAAGTGGAAAGGGTGCGTTGTTTCATGCTCGGAGGTTCCTTTACAGTATTATTTTGGCCATCTAGTTGATACTAATGTTGCTATTGATGCACAGATATCGTTGCACAGCCTCAAAACCAACAAGGTCATATTTGACTCGTACACCGGGGAAAGGTAGATTCCTCTTGCACCCCAGGTTCGCCAGGAACTTGGTCTGCTGGTCGAGAAGAAGACGAGCACGGCGACATCAACCGATACTTGTCGGACAAACTTGGTGGGTGCTTCTGGTGCTTCTGGACTCTTCATTTTATTGTTTCTATTGACTGCTACAGTAGTAGTAGCAAATTATAATATCTCTATTAACATTGTTTCTTTGTACTGGTATGAAAACAGATAAGGTTTTCACGCCGCACCAAACAAGAAAATACTCCTACAATTGCTGGGAGCGATGTCCATTGAGCGATCCAATCTGGGGTATTATCTAGGTAATAGCAAGATTTGTGAGATGGTATTTATTGCATATAAATGGTAAGAATTCTAACCGGAATTGATATTTGCTGTGTTATATAGGAAGTCTTGTTGTCACCTCCGCTACGGGAAGATGGATACCCATGATTGCCTTCTTGGCACTTGATCAGAAGGCATCTACGATGTAGCACATTGTGAAGTTTTCTTGTAACGACGTCCGGACCATCGATCGACAAAGACTTACAGAATGGCGTGTCTTTGAAAAGGATTTTTCCTTCTGCCATGGTTCTTCTCTGTCAATTTCATGCGCTGACCTATTGGCGGAAGGTTTGCCGAAGAGCAAATTTGACCTGACGATGTTCCAGAGAGATTAAATGAAGACAGCTTTCGCAAAGATCATCTACTGGTATTAATGTGCCGTGTTGCTTGTTGCTGTTTATGTAGCTCACGTTTGTGTTGTTTTCAATGTTGCCGGATATTATGTTGCATGTTGTGTTGATGTACGTCAGCAACACACAGGAAACATTTGCAACAGAGCTGGTGATTTTTATTCAAACCTGTGCAAAACAGTGCCCCGAACTTCTGAAATACTTTCAGAAAAACGGTGAAACATGTGCCACGATGTGGGCAAATCACGTTCGAGGTACATTTTTATCCGCTGGAAATACCACGACCAATCCGATCGAATAAAATTGGAACCAAGTCAAACTTCTTCTTGGCAAGAGGCCACGGATCGACTCGACTTTTAGTGGACTACTAACCCACCAGGCAACAATCATTCGACAGCAGATCCCTGCTATCCTGAAGCATTTGACTACATCCCGGCAACCTGAATGTGTTCCAGACTTTCTCTCACTTGTGAGTGACTACACGTTTGACAGAGTTCGCTGCCAATGGGGCTATTTCATGGTCTCTGCTGAGAACACGGTGTGCGCTAAACGAGGTTCTGAAGTAGGTGAATGGGAAGTAAGCGTGCGGGGGCATGTATATGAGTGCAACAACTTCGAGTGGTCCTGCTCGTGTCTATTCTACAGCACCTACAACTTACCTTGTCAGCACCTGATGTATATTGCAGACCGCGATCACCGATTCGAGAGCAAGCTGGCGTCAAGCGTCCCTCCCAGCTGGGATATAAACGTAATGACACAGCTGGATGACAATTTAAAAATACGGGTTAGCATCTCTTCAGGTTGTACCAACCACGCTGCAAAATTGTGGAGAGTAGTTCCCGCACGACGGTTTGACGCAGTTTGCAGACGCCAACGAGGAGGATGGAGCAACACAAGACATGGAGGCAACACAAGAACCTGTATCTCCCGTTTCAGTAACACTACCAGCAACACATGCCATGAAGTTGGATGCAACACAACACGATATCACGCCAAGGAACGAGGGAAACCCTCGCCAATCAAACCGCCGAGTGATCTACGTGAAAATACGACCTCGCGAGCGTGCTAGTGTTCTCTCGTCCGAGGAGAAATATTGTTTTGTGAAAGCCGCATTTGAGCCAGTAATGGAGCATATTGCGGAGTTACCCATCCCTGCGGTTAACAAGGCGTTGGAATCGTGAATTTTTTTGACAAGTATCCGTTCGCGCACAGTTCCGGACCACGCACAGTTCCGGACCACCCCAATTCCATACAAGTTCTATTTAAAGCTCCTTTATTTCAATTGATCGCTGAGGCTTCATTTTAACCTTTAACACGTATCGAGTTATTGAAGCAACCGAGTCCTCCTCTTGCGAGCACGAGCCGATCTTCGTGTTTTTACGACAGGCAAGTGTCGCTTTCTTGGTGGTGGGGTTTCTCCTCAAGACTCTCTTCACTTTCCGAGGACTCAGCAGTTTCTTACCCTTTCTCCTCTTGGTCACCAAAACACGCCGTCCCTGATGATACCTCCATCCCCAATACACGTCGAAGCTCTGAGGCAAGATCGTTACGTTCCAACTCATTCACATCGAACACTGGAAACCGGACCAATGGGATCTTCGAACTGTCCAAGTTTGGACGTCTTCTCAACCGATAAGCTTCATTGAGAAGTTTCTCCACGTACGACCTATCCACCGTAGTCTCCTCGTAGAACTTCACGTTCTCATGACGATGTTCAGTTATTATACCCGTCTCCAAATCAAGCAGCTGATAACCTTTCGTCTTCGTAGCCATCAGAGAAGACGCCCCCTTCACCGACAACTTGTCTTTACGGTAGATTTTGTCCACAAACTTGATCGCAAGACAGCCAAAGGACGTAGGTGACTCACGCTCGGCTTCGATCCAAACATCTTCCCATGTGGTATCAGCTGATCTTCATTGCCCTTGATACTTGTTCGATTTGCCGTCTCAATCACATAGCTAGCAGCTTCTCCCCATAGCATACCAGGAAGGTCGCAACTATACAACACGGAGCGGACTTTATTCATCAATTGTCGTGCGCTTTTTAAATCAGACAGACCTCTTCTGGTGTATAGGGGTGAGCGAAAATCTGGATCGACTCACCAGCACACATTGCACTCGCCTCCGGTTCCGAAACGCAGGTCCTTGGTCCGAGTGGAAAGTGTTCACAAGCTTGTGGTGCTTCGCGCTAACTTCATCTCGAAATCACTTCAGCTTCTCATCAGTTCCTCCTTCGCTTTCTGCCCATACAACCACTGATATCTCGATCTTTCATCAATGATGTGCAAGTTCACCTTGTTACCTTCCAGCCTGGGTACTCCAACAGATCCATCAATACTTTGACGAACGGCACAGTAGCACGCTTGGGTGTCGTCTTCTTGAAGGATATTCTTTTCATCTTTGCCATATCACAATCGAGACAATCTGCCTTTCCAGCTCTGTCTTCTTTTCTCACCTCCAAGCCCTTGACCATCTCCTTCGATGACATGTCCTTGATCACCTGCCGATGGGCATGGGCAAGGTGATGATGTCCCCATCCGGAGTCTTCTGGTTGGCTGAACAGAGGTCTGCAGCACGTCCAATATTTGCTGCGAACACGGAAACTCTACCGTCATTTGATAGAGATCAACCACCATGTCAAACTTCCAGGCAATGTGATTCACTCGGTTCATAAGTGTCGTCACATCCTGGTCTCCACCAGTCTGCACGAAAAATTCATACTCCTTGTACAACTTCCGCTGTGATAGCAGGTTGGTATCTCCTTCCACATTGAGAGCTTCCGACGTTATCCACACTCGAGCATTAGTCTGTGCATCCACGATCGAGAATTTGATCAATCGCTTCATCTGTTCCTTCATACGCGAGTTGTCGAATCACTTCATCACAGTGTCACGCTCAGACGTTAGAGACACAAATGCCTCCTTGCATCTACAGATATTCAAGCCAGATGCGTTGTCCAACACAAACGGGATGAAGAAGCTGTTGCCAGATGCATTTTCTACCTTTGTGCTTGTAAAATACGGCGTCGGCTTTTACTCCACTGTGGTGTTGTGATTCACAGAAAACGTCGTTAGTTCGGCTTCCGCGCAACTGCACAACAATTCGCCGAATCAGGTCGGCGATGGTGAGCTTGCGCAGGGTTCATGTCGGCCCCTTTGCGGTTCGCCCCAGCCGGGGTTCAGTTGAGTGTTGTTCCCACCCAAGTACCGAGCTCCAAACTTCTCCAGAGACTCGCCTGAGCGGGGCAGTCTCCGTGCAAAACCCTGTGCCCCCACCAAAGAATGGACGGCAGCGCGCGAGCGCGATTACAGGTCACCAGGCGCAGATTACGCCCAGCTAGGAGGTTACAGTGTCCTGGGTTGTGCAGACCCACCGGCTCGTCGAATCGACGAGACTTGTCTTCGCTTGGAAGCGAGAAGTGCCTCCCGGTCCGACCTTGATCTCTTGGCGCTACCAGACGTCTCTCCTACAAGCTATGCCTATCGGGGAACGACGGCAGACATAATCCAGCCCACGCAGGACTTACCGGAAAAATGTATCCTGTTCTTGGACTTAGAAGATTCTGCTCTGATTGTTATCTGTATGTCTTCGGAGAACCCCTTCGGGCTCTTCCCTATGTTCTTCTATCGATCCTATACAAATGTCTAATGAAATGGAGTCGTTACAGATCTCCTGCGACTCTTCGCTCAGCTCCGTCCCTTGATGTCGAGCTGTTTACCTACCTCTCGGCGACTCTTCGCCCAGATCCTGATTTATTCCCCCAGTTGGTATATCTATCTCGAGGCATATTCTCGCCAAGTCGACTTTCGCCGAGTCGATTACCGCCGAGTCCGTCCATCGCTGAATCCGTCCTTCGCTGAGTTCCGCTAAGTGCGAGCCCCGTTTAAATCCGTTCCCTGTTGAGTGCAATGTATCCACTTGGCGTTGTATCCACTTGGCGGTGTACCCACTTGGCGGTGTACCCACTTGGCAGTGTACCCACTTGATGGTGTACCCTCATGATCCTGTTGAGTGAGATGTACCCACTGGTCTAGCTTAGGCATCCCTAGTGTAGGGTTATCCAAAAGTTGGATTTCCCTACCACAAACTGCCCCGGGCGTGATACGAGCCAGGCTGGTGAGTGTCTCGACCATCAGTCCGCTCTCCAACTTTCCTTCGGTTGCAAATCTCGTCGAGTCAAGTGGTGTCATTATCAGGAAGCCCGTCGAGGACACCACTGCTTCTCTCGCTGACCAGGTAAGCTTCCGCGCTTGGCATGCCCCTTGTCCTCACCCATGGCCATCTAACTCGCAGCGTGTGTGCGCTTGGCAGCTTTCCGTTTCGCTCTTACAGCTACCGCCACCTCGTCGACTCGATTCTTCTCAGCGAGCTTATTTGCTCCTCAAGTTTTGTTGGCTTCCTCGAGCTCTGCTGCAGAGGCGTTGTTCACACATCGTCGGACCCACAGCGTGTTTCTTCGTTCAGACCCGTTGATCGACTCGCCGATGGATCTCCAGGAACCGGTCGATTTGACAAACTCGCTGGGCTCGCCGGAACCTTCCGTCGCTGGGTCCACCCAAGCTCTGTCGCGCTCAGGCCCGGCATCTTCGGCGTGCGTGTGCTGGCCGTTTGCCAGCGAATCGTTGCGACGCTGCTTGCTCGGAGTTGCTCGGAGGAAGATTGAAATGTGGTGTGGTGTAGTGTGGCGCGGCACCCACACGTTGACAATCGTGACGCCGTCGCATCACGTGGCCGAGCGTGCGCAGCCGTGCACAGCGGCAGAAGGGCATCTCGAACCGCCCTGTTTGTGTTTATTGTAGGAGATGTGCTACTGTGCTGCTCAAATTTTTACGTGTGTTTGTAAAATTTCCTCATGCCCGACTACATGTCCAGAACGAAGCCAAGGCTGATGCCAATCGCTCGACAACTCACAGCAAGAAAACCGGGTCGTCACGCCGGTCGACGGCCAACCTCTTGCAAATAGAGAACTTTCGGAGAGCCCAAATTGACCAGATTTCAGATTCAGTTTGAGATACGCGACGTTTAGGATACCAACCTAAACTCAAACGCGGCTAGGTCTACGATAACGCACGTCTATCTTAAGACATCGTGGGCTCATTTGCAAGATGGTGTTTGTTCCACCGAAGCTGTCGGCGGAGCAGGCTATTTTAGTGGTTGCATCTGTGTGGGTGCTGGCAAGAAAAACAAGAGACTGAGCCTTCAAAGTTGTTGACTGTAGCAAGTGAATTTGGTCGAGGCACGGCGCCCTACAGTCGCGTCGTCAAGGCAACAGCACAGCTCATCGTCAACCAGCATCGCGATCTAGTTTACTTTAACTATCACCTGGTACATCAACGGATCAACATGTATGCAGCAGCTATTCATACAAAAGGGTCTCAACATCATCCACGGCTGCAAACTTCTTTCGTTGATGTACCTAACAACCTGCACTCGACCAGACCTTGCTTTTGCAGTGGGTCAATTGAGCAGATTCGTGCAGAACCCGACCCAGCAGCACATTGGTGCAGCAACACGTATGTTACGATACCTGATTGGAAGTAAAACTCAAGGGATCGTATACACAAGACCAAAAGCAACAAACCAGAACCGAGAATTGAGGATTGATGTGTTTTGGGATTCTGACTGGGGTAACGACCCCGACACGAGAAAAGGATCACAGCATTTGTGCACTGCATGGCTGGTGGGACCATCTCGTGGGCATCCAAGCGTCAGAGCATATTGGTGCAGTCAACCGCTGAAAATCTTCTTTTCATTTCACGACCGGCTACTTTCTATTACCGGTGGCTTTTTTCTATGAGTGCAGCTACATTGTATTTCTATGGCTATAATTGATTTCGAAGCTGTTCGAAATGTATGTAGCGTTCAAAGGAGGGTGCACCTTCGTCCTCCTCCCAACAACCATGCCGTCCCGCCCAAACGAATCTGCCACATCCGATGCCTGCCACGTCTACCTCCTCCGATAGACGTCGAGGTTGCTCGTGGAGTGGGCCATGTCGGTCTACTTGCTTCCACCGTCGTTGATCTGCCCTATGTGCACGATGTCCATGCGCTTGGACATCGATCACGAGCGCTGGCGTTGCTCTCGCGCGGCGTGCCGGACCGAGCGCAGCATCCGTACAAGGACGTTCTTCGCTAACAGTAGGCTGCCTCTACGGAAGCTAGTTCGGCTGCTATGTTATTGCGAACGGTTTCATCAACAATCCCCTCTCGGTTAAATGCGATTATGAAATGAGCAAAAGTGAGCCCCCTCCGTTTCTGCTTATGTTTTCGACACTTTTCTGCTTATGATTTCGCCTCTTTCCTGCTCATGTTTTTCAGCTCATTTCGAATGTTCGCCCCCTAATAGGTCGAAGTAATGCGGTGTCACAAAAGTTTGAGTGGTGCAAACTAAAATAGGATCCACAAAATTTGTATCGCCTAAGTCGGAAAAGTCGCGACGCGAAAGGTCGCATGGTATTCGTGAAGAGTCGCAGCATGATTTAGGATAGGCTAATTAATATGCGATACAGAATAGGATCGGAGAAGGTGTGCTTACAGTAAGAGACACAGTATTTGGTCGAAAAGGAGCGACACGAAAGGTCGTATGGTATTTTGGAATTATCACAGAATAGGACGATATTTCAAAGGTTATTATTGAAAGGATAGGATATGTTCTTGAATGTTTAGTGGGGAATTAAGAGGCTATATGATTGGCTAAGTACACCCCGCGCCAGGTTAAATCAGCCACCCCTTTTTGTGACTGTAATTCTGTCAATGTTTCGAGTTGACGCTCGCTGTTTGGATATGTTCGATCTATGATTTGTAGAAATACGCTACTTGTGTTAACGCGCTCGTTTTAGCAATCCTTGGCATGGCCCCCATACAAGTGGCCATTTTGGCACTGCGCCAGATTAAATCAGCCATGTAGTTACATACAAAAATCAAGTATATCATTAGGATGGTGAAATTGGTAGTACGTCTTGTTGCTTTTCTTGACTATGACTTCAACGCACCGGCGGCGCATTGATTCAATGAGAGACATTAGCAAGGCAGTTGGTATAGCTTCCCAAGCCTCAAACAGTGCAGCCTTTAATGGAGGCATGCTATCGAACTGTGTTCCATTAATCGAAACTCTCCTACCCATAATGGTCCAAAATTCCCTATCGGGTTTAGATCTGGTGCGTTATAGGGCAATATTACGACCACTGACCCTAGCGTAGGTAGAGGCGTTCGATTCGTCCGCCCTCGCGCTCCGTCAGCCTTGGCTTCTACGTGGTGGGTGAGGGATGCTTCTATGCAGGTGGAGGGCTTCGCCTTAGGTAGAGGGGGCTTCCTCGTCCCTCGCTGCTTGCCAAATGATCTCGATCCACGTGTATGTACCTGTTCTCCATACAAAACCAATTTCACCATCCTAATGATATACTTGATTTTTGTATGTAACTACATGGCTGATTTAATCTGGCGCAGTGCCAAAATGACCACTTGTATGGGGGTCATGCCAAAGATTGCTAAAACCAGCGCGTTAACACAAGTAGCGTTTTTCTACAAATCATAGATCGAACATATCCAAACAGCGAGCGTCAACTCGAAATATTGACAGAAGTACAGTCACAAAAGGGGTGGCTGATTTAACCTGGCGCGGAGTGTATACACACATATATAATCAATAGAAAAAACACACATCGTACTTCATAAGGATACCTACTAAGTAAGACACAATTTACCGAGGGATGTTAAGTGGAGAGGAGGACGCGTGGCACAATGCTCTCCTTGAAAGTCCTCCACACTTCCAAACGGACGGCCAAATAACTAGGCTAACACGGTCGAATCATCGATCCAGCTAGTCAAAGCCGAAACATCGGAGACCAGATCTTGTGCACTGCTGTCCGCGACGACAGCGAAAACCGCCCTCTTTGACAGCTAGTTCAAGTTCAGTGAGGACCCCAAACGAGCCTAGCTCATTGAACTCGTTCATTTCTCAATCTGCCGCCAACGCAGCCATCGAGGACGAACACTCGTCGTGCGCGGCGGGGTCGAGATCTTGTACACACCCATCTTGGTTCGGAGTCGTTACTGCAACATAATCCCAAGAGATAGGGAGTGGAGGGTGGCACCAAGCCCAAAACGCTAGCCTATCTGAACCTTGAGTTTACAGGAACGAATGAAAAATCCAAAGCAACCCCCATGAAGCGTTTACTTACATCACACTTGTTTAATAGGGGTGAAACTATCCGCAGGCCATTAGTTTTAGCGATCAGGACGACTGAAACTCTGACTGCCATTCCAATCTTGGGAGATGAGGGAAATGACATCCATCCTCCCAATCTCTTCGTGAAAAGGGTTAGGACGTACATAAAAATAGACGTTATTTCATTTACCAGGTTGATGTATTGCTATAAGAGCCCAAGTTTTGCTGTAAGAGCTGTTGTTTGGTTGTGTCTATGTTGCAGTATTGGGACCCATCTCGGTCAAGCCTTCTCAAAGCATCCACGGATGTTATTAAAGAGACCGGGTTTACATCACGATTTATCCAAAGTTACCGTGTTTGGAATTCTGCTCAGTGATTGGAGGAAATTATTGTGCGGTCTACCCAAAATTTGATTGGGCGACAAACCGAACCTACATAAGAGCATTTAATCATGATATTAGGCAGGGTGTCTGATATCACAGCATATTGTACGACAAGGTGCAGTTTGCACCAGACACAGCAAGAAATAAAACCTATGTGTGGATCATTTAGTAGATCTAGCCTTCATACCAAGAACGTGTTCCCCACCCTCAACAGCGTCGACACCATATCGCAACGTATGATAACACAAGGTTTCCTCACGGTCACCTGCACATAAGACTTCCCAAGTGGCATGCGATACACCACACGCTGCTACTCACCGAGATCGCATTTCACAGGATGGATCACTCACCACAAACAGTAGAAGAGCGCTGACTGCAACTCATCATACAGCCGATCATTAAGTGAACGGTTGGGCAGCGTGATGTATCAGGAAATACACTGGAAGACTTTGTAGCGAATGATGCTATATTTGATGCTATCGTACACAAACTACGGAGAAAATATGCCTCGCACTAAAGAACTGGTAACGAAGCGGGATGAGAATTGACCTATCAAAGAGCAGGCTTGGAATCGCGTGATGTAAAGTGGCCCCGCCATCTTGTCCCGAGGTCCAAGTCAGAGCAAGCATGGAACGGCCGTAGTATGTCGCTCCGCGGAGGGTCAGTGGTAATATTCATATATGACTATGAACTAATGATTTAAAATTCTGCGCTTACGAGGCGTTTATGAAGGCCTGCGTTCGACCTGTGGAGACGGATTGTGCAGAAAATTCGTTGCGTGAGGTCGTGGAAAGGCTCTGACTGGGATAACGAGGAATCTTGTCTACTCTTACTGTCACGCACTCACCCGTAGCCGTTGGGGCGGGCTGCTAGCAAAGTTCGTTGGGGTGAATCGGGACCGAGAAATACGGGGCGGACGTGGTCTAGGGCGAGCACTAAACGCAAAAGATATAAAGTACTTTCTTGTTAACACTCGTCTGCTTGCAGGTAAATGTACGACTGATCTCAAAACACTACTTGTCGGCCGCTCACCGAGCCTGCCTTCTGCGTGACACCTCGTCCGCTGTGCACAGTTGTCACTCCCTTGGTGCCATCCCTACTCGTGCATGACAACCCGCCGGACCCGTACTCGATGGACCCCGCTTCACCTTGTGCGGCTCCTGTTCCTTGACTGTCCGTACAGCCTCCTGGCCAATGGTCCGGTAGCCAGGGTGCGGGACACTACATGTTGAGTCAATTTTTGGACCCCTAAGCGATCATATGCAGCCCCATCTCAAGGGGGCCATCGCTCGTGTCGAGCAGCCCTTCGGGGACTCGTGTGATGATGTAGCTGTGGATTTCTCGCGCTAGCTAATGTTGAACTGCCCGAACATACGAAAGTGACATGCGGACTGGATGAGTCGATACGGATCCAGTGTGCCGTACGTATAGATAGTGACTGTGAGATTAGGATATACCCTGTCCAGACATCTCTGACATCTGATGAGTCTAAGATATAAAAATGATCTTGGAGAATGTATTCCGATTACCATCCTGCCTCAACTTCGGCCAAGTACCAAGCATAACCCATGAAGAACCTTAATTATATAGGGATTGAGAGCCGTTTGGCTCTAAACTATGTGTGAGACTCGTCTTCCTGGTTTATCATGAGCACTGGGTCGTTCTCTAAATCAGGTTACAAATCGATTCTCCTTAGACACCGGATCTGTTGGATCTAAATGCATCTCTAACAGTTCGAACCAGTTGTATTGTCCCCCTCCCGCCCCCCAAATCCAGGCCTAAATACTCGAGGGCCTATACTAGGATGAATTACTTAAAGCGGCCGAATGTTTCGACAAACAACGGCACTTCGATGAGCACAATGAGTTTTTGCCCAATCCCAGGTATTCATTTATTTCGCTGTATGTTTGCCCGTTAGAAAATATCCCCACTCTGGACTTGTTCAACCTGCATGGTAGGAGTACCATACAAACGCACGACAGCTTTCCCCGTTACAAGCTTGGACCAAGTTTCTGTAAGATTTCGCGTTGAATGAGAACAAGTCTGTGCATCTATCGAAGAATGTTAAACAGGGGGATCTAAGAAGACATGGGTATGTACCGACGACGACTGTCCTTGGTATGTTATCCTTTCGTTCCGTCCAAAACCACAAACGAGCAAGCAGTCAAAACTGAGCCATATCCCGCAAGCATCCTGGTTTGTCAGTGCTCTGTGTCTTGCCCACTCTGATATATGTTCAAGTTTGGGCTCATGTTCAACCCGACAATTGAAGGAGACAAAAGGATTCAAGGCTAGTTTGGTAGATGGCCTAAGTTGTGCGCGAGAGCGAGTTGTTAATTCAGCTCGTGAAGTTGATGGCCTGGACGTGACACACATGCAAGCTGCCGTATACAAAGCGATTACCCAGGCCAAAACAGCCCGTCGCCAGAAAGCTCAAGATGCATACAAAACACTTGTCAGTTGGCTCCACTTTGCTTGGTTCTTCGCTAACTGTTTCGCTGCCGGTATCGATCTAGCCAATGTGGCCGTCTTTAGTGATCGCGGAAAGCAGCTAAATGCTCAAGTGCTGCTTGATCGAATCGGATTGAAAATGAATTTGAAGTTTTGTAGTCTTCATGTCGCCTTCAATGTAGCGTCAAGGTTCCGTCTCAGCGAATCGGACAAGGAGATGTCTCGGATATTTGTGCAAAAATTGCAACAAGTCTCGACTCGTACTCAATTTGAATCTGTACTACTTGACATTCGTGAAGCCTTCCCCGCTCCCATCATGCCAGGAACTGCTGATGAAGAATTTGTCAGTGACTATCTTAAAAGATTCATCCTACCAGTTGGACGTTGATGGGCAACTATTGCCTTTCAGTGGCCGAAGTGGAATGGTTCCAGAACGATTGGCCTAATACATCGTCGTTCGGGGACCCTCTGCCTTTATTTGGAGTCAAGCCAACGAGTGCGGTTGAAGGTCAAAACAATGCGCTGTTATCATCCGGCCTACGAGACAGTTTTCCGCAGACTGCATTTGAAATATTTGGTAAGGAAGGTATTACAACTTTGGTTAGCAACGCGACCAATGCTTGGCGACTCGCCAAGCACTAAGTTACTGCGAAGAAGCTGTACGACCTGGAACAAGGACGAAGGTCAATCAGTATTAGTGCAGCCGAACGCACAACTCACTGTTACGGAATGCAATCCACTTACCGTTGACGGCTCCATTGCACGCGATACTTGAGTTTTCGAAGTAAACCTGGCTTCCAAAACGTGTACACGCTGTCGTGTGCGTGAACATCGTTTAGTTCCTTGTCGTCATCTCCTCGCTGCCAATCGTCACATGGTCACTAAACACAACGTGGTAAAGCCGAGCACCGAGTCATTCTTTTTCCAGCGTACACTCTACAAACGTATGAAGCCACATTTCAACAAATTAACATTGGATTGCCTCTAGAAAGCGAATTAAAGCATGACAACCTCGTACAACCATCACCGCTGTATCGGCAAGCAGGAGGAATCCGAGCCTACTGCGACCGCGGGCTGACAAAGCCAAGCGTCAAAAACGAATTCGCAGTAATGGTGAATCTCGCTGCAACAGCAAAAGAAGTGATTCATTATTGTAGCACACATCCGTCGTCGACGCAACAGTGTTAAACTCATTTTATGCGGACGACATACGTGGTCACGTACCCACTCAACGAAACGAATACCATTGCAGCATTAGCAAAAGTGCAGATCACAACGCTGCTCGCTGCACGCAACCATCAGCTGAAGTAGAAGATCCGGTCGAAAGAATAGTCCCAGGCATATACGTTGTAGGGATCAGTCCGTTTGTGGTGTGTGGGGTTGCGCATCTATACGATTCTTAACCACAGGTAACATCCAACATGCACCGAAAGAATTAAATTTAAATATCAAACGACCGTCATTCAATTTGTAGATAAATACGTACGCATTAATCGGGTGAAGTGCTGCTCGATAGAGTTTAGTGCTGCAGTCTCCGTAGTCAAATACGTGAAGAACTGGGGCTTCTTGATCCAGTCCACGTCGTTTGAAGCCGCCCCAACTTTCTATCGCGAACTGAAACGGGCAGCATCGCTTAGCAATTCACGTAGAGGAAGTCTGCAGGATTGTTAGGCTCGGACATGGACAATGTCGGAGCCCACGTTCACGATACCCTGTCGGTTGTCGGCGCCGAGCACCATGGTACGATTCTTCGACATTTCTTCGGGGAAGCATTGGTAGATCTGCACCAGCTCCTGGATACGGAGACAGGGGGTCCTGCACGAACGACAACCCCATCGACACTGCGTCGTTGTACATGTACATAACGATGCCTTGGTCGGGCTTGACAGTCGTGTCGAACTTGAACCCCAGCCTACTCGATTCAAGACTGTGGGTAGCTGTGTCCGCAGTCTGGCGGTCGTCAGCGATAACTTGCTGTGCTCTCATGTCCTGTTACTTGGTGTGCACTTGTAATACTGACGGGAGGACTAACGCAAGACGCACGTCCGCGTTCGACTCGAGCTGGGAGCCGTAGCGGCACTGGGCGTGGAATGCGCAATAATTTCCTCCAATCACTGAGCAGAATTCCGAACACTGGATAAATCGTGATGTAAACCCGGTCTCTTTTGATAAACATCCGTCTGGAACATCCACACCAGCAACGCCTGAGCCAAGTTCCGAAGGGGCCGGTGATAACTACACCGGACAGGATTTGTTTACTTTTGTCGTCTTGTAATCAACAAAGGACGAATGCCATGGGCGTACAAATCTAAAAAATGGCAGGGCCTCCACGTTTGTCTGGCGCCCTGTTGGGCCCCAACTTGGGGGTAACTTACCCGGTAAGGTAGCAAGTTGGACATCACAGAACGCAGGTAAATACAGCGATCCATTTTACCGGTAGAGAGATTCAACTTCGGCTGTGCGCGGAATTTTTGTAACAGTAGCGCGTCTCGAGTCTCTGTCGAGTCTCTTCGCGCACGAGGTCTTTCAGCCAGCACTTCGAAGTAGAATGTATTATTATGTATTAATCGAAACCGAATGAAGTATTTATTCAGCGAGCAATCTCTGCAAGCCACTTACTGTCGCTCGAATCCGATAGCACAAGATCCGAAATTGATCGTGGTCCAACGAGTCTATCGTATTCCCGTCTCGGTCGTTGCATAAATCGTTGCGAATCTCCGAGAATGCCTTCAAGTCCGCAGTGAGCCCCCGTCCCTTGACCACATTGACCTCCTTCATCTTGTGTGCCGTAAAGCTTTGCTTGGTTTCCGCCGTCGATGTATCGTCTATCAGAAATATTGAAAAAGTCAACGTTAAAATAGCTCACCGACGAATAACCTAGAACCTTCGTCTTACCGTAGTAGGGATCTGCATTTTGCTCTGCAAACTGCTCAACCCAATGTTTCGTAAGGCCGCACTCCATATAACACGAAAGTTTTAGTTCTAAGTAAGCAAGTCGGCCCATCAATTCCCGTACGCAACGATGTTCAGCTCGAAGGTCTAGACGAAGTGCGTGTTCAATGCGCGATGCTTCGTTGAGTGCAGATCCCAATCTGTCCAAACTTCGTCGATGATCGGTCGAAATGGTTTCTTCATTCGCCAACAAATATTTCACTCTCTCCGTGGCCCTTTCCCGCTTCGCTACCTCTTCTGGGTGCAGCAATTTCCATCTAGACAGCTCCTCCTTCCATTCCGAACTCGTTTTGACATGTGCCCCGCAAGTACCTTCGCGTTGTTCGAGGAGAGCTTCCTTAAGATAATCAACAATATCCTTCTCGTGAGCAGCTAGGTCCTTATCGTGGTGCTTGAACGTGGTGAAGTGCGGGCTGTATGATAATCGAACGTAATCTACCGGCCTTCCGGAATTCCTCGCAGCTTTGTAGCTGTCTGCAAGCAAGATTTTCTGCGTCGGTGATAGGACGAATGGCTCCGATTCCAATCGACGCCCATATTGACGCTTTCCGCATTTGTCCCTTCGCAATTTTATCTTGAAAGCTATGCAAGCTTCCTTCACTTCCTTGGTTGTAAGTTCCCGTACAGTAAAATCGTTAGCACCGAACGATCGCTCGTCTGACCACTCCTCCACTCTTACAGGCCATTCTGAACTCGGCGGTTGCGAAGGAGGCGTGTCAGATGTGCCCAAGCAATAATTGGGGCTCTGGTCGCGAACAGGGGCGGGGTTGGTTGGAAGTGAATTATAGAAATGGCCAAACGGAGCATTGAAGGCCTCCTTTTCACTTGAAAACATGGGGCGGCTCTTCTTCGCGGGTCTCGCTGTCTCCCCGTCAGTGTCCGTGCTGCAGCAGACTGTAAGGGAACCCCATCTTGGCGATATTCGTCTGTTGAACGGTCTGCAAAAGCAAGCGGGTGTAAATATTGCGATGACGATGGCGCTGGAGCTCTGTACTCACATGTCACGCTACCTCCCTTCCTCATCCTTTTGGCGGTGTGTTGATCGCAAATTGTAGCAGCTCGTAGACACTTTACCATCGCGCGGCACGTTCGCAATTCGCGTATTCTTTGAAAGGTCTCTTTTTCAGTAAGAGGTCGTCCCCAAAATAGTATGCATTTTTGCAATGGATTCTCCTATAACCGCACTGAATTACTGGAAACCGCACGCTGTATTCGCTGAAATCCACCACTGAATTCGCTGAAAACCGAACACAGATTTCGCTGAAAAACGAACACACAATTCACTGAAAACGGCACTGTATTTGCTAAAAACGCCCTTAATTCCCTGAAATATGACTGCACTGAAAGCACCGTAATGAATTCACTGAAATGGGTTTTTATTGAATATCATGATACATGTAACACAATCCCGTCAAATGAACCAGAATCGACGTTTTTCGCCAAAATTTGGAGCCACATTACTTGCAACATCACGTCGTGAGGATCCCGTTGCAGCCACGCGAGACTCTCATGACCAAAAAAGTATAATGTCACTGTTCCATGCTCGACCAAGTTCGTGCATTTCATATTACTGATGTTGTCTTGTCATTAGTTTTGGCTCTTTCCCACGTTAATGACTGATGGATTCAGGCACACGCAGTCAATGGATATTGATCAAGTTGGTAATTGTGCGTTTCCTGCCCCCGCTCGGTTTAATGCAGCTTCCTCTGCAGAGACGCCGCCCTTGTGTAGCTGGAGTCACCTGTGGACATGCAAAATGAAACAACGACGGGCAAACGCACATGTACGTACGGTACTAAGGGGGCTAACGTGGAGTTACTTGCGGAACCTGGTGATTATCTGCTGATGGATTTGTTGTACCAGTTGATCATGCTACCGGTATTAATATATGGACATTTAACATTTTATTTTACAAAAGATATGTTTTATGGACTAAAACAATGAGCCCCGGTTGCAAGACACAAGATTCATTTGAAGTACTACGTAGTAATAGAATGGACAGTAAAGCTAACCTTTTATTTCATATCATCTAAGGATGTTGATCAGATTTCCACCTCCTGAATGCGCTCGCCTCCACTGCTGACGCATAGGGAGGTAGCACGACCAACTTGATGATGCGCTGCATCTCATCGATTGTAGCAACAGTCGGCTTGAAATTCTCGAGATATTTTCTTGTAATCTTTTCAGTTAGTCTGAGACCCGCTAAACAAGTTGGCCGCGATAGAGCCACGTAGAATGTTTGTTTAGGGGCTCCTTTTCGACGATCAAGTGGTGTAATGACGACCCCGTCATGGCAGGTGTGCCCTGTAATTTTTCCGTTGTGCATGCAAAAGCAGGCACCACTGCAAATTGATCGACAGTGACTGTTGCTTGCGATAAGTTGGGGATCTTTTTCAGTTGAAGGCTGACATGAAGCGGCGGCAACCCAATCACGCCTTCCGGGAAACCATTGATGAGCGTAGAGAGGCACCCATGAAGTTTGATGAGCAACAGTTCGGGGTGACGCAAAAGTCTGTGAATGATAATGCCGTTTACACTGTAACTGGAGAGTTGAAGTTCATTTGGTGGGGGTACGTCCCGACAATGCTTCCGATGACACCGTTTGCAATGATATCAGCGTCGAGTAGTAGTGGATGCTTCCGCGTTATCATTACGGGCATGCCAACATAAAAGAGCAGCTTTATCGGCACGCGATTCGTAAGATCGTCCGTTACATTAGCGATATTATCCACGAGCGAGATGACGCCGAAGACAAACATTCATATACCGTAACTTTGCCTGTATCTGCCATCTGAAAAATCATTCGGTGATTAATGGCGCATCGGACCTTGTTGGTGCAGACGACTATAGGACGATAGAATGAGTCGTGTACTGCTGGAGCGGGTACTTCTTGCTGAGGTTCGGACTGCACACGAGAGTTTAACTTTTCCAATTGTTCGTCTGACAATCTACCCCACCGGAGACCGTCAAGGATGTTAGCGTATACTGGATCCAGTTGTGCCCGCATATTTTTGTTAGAAAAACGACGAAGTTGATCGCAGAATATAGAGCGTAGCCAGCGTGGCGTAGTCTGTTTGCTGAACATTGAGGGAACTGATAACCTACACATACATAACCTACACATACATCATCAATTGTTCAGAATCGAAATCTTAATCGCTTCTAGTCAACAAATAATAACCTTACACGGATATCCCTATTCCCCACAGGAGGGAGTCCCCAATAAGAATAACATGCTTGCCCCCATAAAAAGATGACATTTTGCTGACATCGAACGAGACACGCTATCGGCACCTCCTAGTAGTGCTTGGTTAGACATTGAAATTTCGTCAATAACAACCAGTACTACACGGCTGAATCGAGCCTTCATCTCCACGGAAGGGGCAGAATTCGGTTCTGCGCCGTTCAGCTTAAGATTTCGGGCGCTGTGCATTGTTTTTCTGTGGATGTTAATAGCTGCTGCACCTGTGAATGCCAAGGTTTGAACGGTGCCTTCACGGCCCCATACCTTAGCTACGGTTAAAAGCGCTTCAACAACCGTAGATTTTCCAGTCCCTGCCTCCCCGCCAAGGTACGAGATAAGCTGTGGTTTGATGTCGTACGGCGTATTGTTGGTCAGAGGTTCGAGGAAGGATTCGCCAACTGCTTCCTCAATGTCGTTTGCACAAGCGTAGATAAGGTGTCGGGCTGCTACTTCGAAAATAACGTGTTGCCAAAAGTTCAATTTGAACGCTTCTGATATCATCGCAATAGTTGCAAACGAAGGTAACGTATCTGGAGTCCAACGAGGTTCAGAAGTTGTCGGTTGGTAGGGGACTGGTCCATAACACTCTTGCAGTCGCTCTATACTCTCGCGAAAGTATCTAGAAATTCTTGGGTACCAAATCGAATGTCTGCATCGAGTGGCTTTACAATTCGAGACGTGTACGACGCAAAACTAAAATCACTCGGCAACGCTACGCATTCAGCCTCCGTATATACCTTACACGAGACAGATATAGCCGCATCAAGATTTGCTACGCCACTCACGACATTATCTGCTTCTTGGACCAATTTTGTAGTTGATGCATCGGGGGATGTTATAATCGCTCCATCAACGAAATCATCTGGAATAGGGTTCATCAAATTATCAACTTCATCCCGCGGAATAGCATCGCCGTCGTTTTCAGGGATCCACGACGAAGTCGCGGGCATTCTAGTTCGTAAAAGGATATCCTCTTGGGATTCGTCGTGCCTATCATTATTTCGTTGAGCGATAGTAATCTTGCCACTGCGATTCGTATTGTCGTAGAAGCCGTACATGAGTGACATCACCAGTTTGCAAGAATTCGCGGTAACTAGACATAGGACTCTGGTTTTCAACTCGCAATGTACAGCGATGGTGAGGCTTAAACAACGTTAAAACAGCAGTATAGTAATAATCGACACGGTCCTGGTCCAATTGACTCGCGATATCTGGAATTTCATCTCCACACAACACACATATTTTGCTAGAATCCACCTTCGTTAACATATGGTTTCAAAGACCCCTGATCTACCCATTCCGCCCTGCTTCTTGCCACTACACATGTACTGCTTGCAAATTACCATGAACGTAACATTCTCCAAGATCCTTTCCCGGTTCCAATACTTTTCTAGCATATTACACTAGACAAATTGGTTTGCCCATCTCCGTTAGTCTGTTGAGATATCGTAACCTCCACAGATTCACCGTGTTTTGCAATAAACTACGCAAGTTGATGTGCACGAATTCGTGAGAAAACCAGAAAGGAGTACGTACAAAGCCGCCATAGTTGCAGCGACCTCCTGGCCATTTGTGACCGAGTACAACATTGAGCCCAAAATTCAATAGCCGCGCTCCATTTCGGTCGTGTCTGACGGTAAAGAATTAGCCTTCTGCGCAGCCTTGGCAAAAGCTGCCAAAGACAGCGCAGAATGATTTTTAACCGGATTCTGCTTTTTGAAGCAGTACTTGGCAATATAAGCCGCTGTGTCTTTGGCTCCATTGAGAACGAACTGCGCGTCGTGAGTGCACTTTAACGAAGCCATCACCACGGGATTATAGGCATTTACGTACTCGCAACCGATGGCACGATGAAGTCGAAGGTTGGAACCATTTTCTACCATCGTGGTACCTTCGTGAACTTCCTCAGGCTTAAAAACCTACACACGCTACCTTTCGGTGTGCACACGGTCGTCTGTGTAAACAAATGATGTTAGTATGTAATGCCTTTAGATATTTCTCAATACTTATACTTCTCCCGAACCTTGAAACACGACTTGCAGTGATTCCAGTAATGTACTTGAACATCTCTTACGAGTAAGGAGGTTGCTAAATTATCGCCCATGCCCGTCGAAGGCGGTCGACACTTCTCAAAGTCAGTTGTCGCAGAATCAATGCACACATGATGACTATTTGCTGTCGACCGCATCGTAAGATCCATAATCTCTCTGTCACCAAACATTTTACCACAGGTCTTGCAGTGAGAGGTCGTCGGTCGTAATGCTCCAGGCGCAGGGCGACGAAATGCGTCGATACCGGGTACTACTGGATCGAGCGAGTTGTCTTCACCACAGCTAGGACATTGACACTCATGACGAATACACGGACACTTCGTGCACAACACAGTTTCAACAAGACGAATAAAACGATTCCGAAAATCGGCGTTATTTTCCAACGTATATCTGTAATCTGCAGACGTCGTAGGAAAACCATATAGCCACACAGCAATATGTGCATGAAGATCACCGGCAAGTTGAGTTTCAGCTGCTGCTCCAAATGCCCTTACAACCCCAAAGATACCCCCACCACGCTTGGGTGCGTGAGCGTTTAGATCCCATCCTAACAACACATCAATAACTGTTTTCATGACCCGCAAAAAATCTCGCGCATTCGACAGGGTGTGCTGCAGCAATAGCTTTCCGTTCTGCTCGATTGGGCAGCAAACAAACGTTTGCATCTTGAATTGTTTTTTCGGTTACAGTTCCTGATTTGATGGCGATATTGTAAGTACCAGCAGAGTCAGGAGACACGGTGAAGAAAACTTGAAGTGGCCCATACCGCTTCAAAATTCCAAACAAATCATGTCTCGCTCGCATGCGCCCTGCATTAGAACCATAGAAAGCGGTCTCTGGTACATGCAAACCTTTTCGCAAGTCGATAACTCTTTGCACATCCAGTGATGGACCTTGCGGTTTAATTCCTTTCGAACGACAGATGTTCAAGTAGTTGAAGTATTTTATAGCCTCTCTAACAGTACTCCGCGGGATTGCTGCCGCTTTCAAAGCCTGTCGCTTGATGTTCATCTTCACGTACATGGTCTTCCTTGCATTTTGCGTAGCCAAGTAATCGAAAGCTAGTAGCAAAAAGGCGTAGTGATTCTCGAATTGATGACCGTGTATACTTAAGCACCTCAAAATCCATTTGCGTACGGACATTCGACTTTGACGGGGCTCCACGGGCCCACCAGAACCAAAAGGAAACAACGTAGGAAACATCGACACACATCCGCGCCATTTGTCCATAGGGACGTACGCGTTCGACTTTCGAACTAAAAAATCAGTCCAGTCCTGTTGTGGAGGCTGTAGTAAGAAACGTGATGATCCAATCCATGTTCCTTCGATATCCTGTTGTCGCCCTTCTTCTACGATAGATCCAAATGTCGAATATGTGCTGTTATCACGAATACGAGCTACAAGTGATTCGTCCTCAGATACTTGATCAGCCGAAATGGTTCTATCGACGATCACACTCGTTGGGGTCACGCACGGATTCGTCGAGTACGCTCGATTAGACGTTTCGACGTGTTGCTGATATTCACGATTGTGCTTGTAAAGAAATTTGAGCAAACGCTTGCAAAGCAAAATATTAAGTCGATATCGTTTCTTGCAAGCAGCCACTTGATCCGAAGTCATGCTTCCCACCATAGTGACCCGTACACGGGAGTTCAAATCGCGGGTAGC
Source organism: Phytophthora hibernalis (assembly GCA_012656075.1). Lineage (NCBI taxonomy): Eukaryota > Oomycota > Peronosporomycetes > Peronosporales > Peronosporaceae > Phytophthora > Phytophthora hibernalis. Next base: position 184,781 of record JAAKBF010000037.1, read on the forward strand.
ATTTCAATGATAGCCCCTCCGTGTTTTGAACAGCGTAATGATGCGATTTTATCGTCTTGCATGCACCCAGACAACGACACACACGGCAGAACGAGGGCTACAGCCTGCTCGTCCGTCCGAGATATGGCTTTGAATTTGCTAGGTAGACGGCCAACGTAATTTCCATTTGCGAAGCCAAGACCGGAGGCCCAGTGTTGTTGGTACATTCAACATGTTTTAGACACATATCACATACGTTCATAGTTGTGCCATTGTCGTCAGTTGAGATTGCTGCACAGCACGAAGCGTTCGATTAGCTCATAGAGCATTCAAAGAAGTAAGAAATATGTGCTTACCTGACGTATACAGTAGAATACCACGGAGACGTGGGTCTAAATCAGACGCGTCGTACTGCATCTCGATCTGGCCAGGAAGTGTTGCATCCAGATGGATAGTGAGGCGGCGCCGCAATAGCTGTAGGCGTGAGAGGTGTAACGTAAGATTCATTGCGTAGCCGCTGTGACACTCAACTATCCAAAATAATTTAACGTACCCCAGCAAAAGCGTCTGTCAACGACTTTGTATACACCTCGCTCCGCGGGCAACTTAATTCGCAGATACAACACGGCACCATCTCTTCAGAAGCAGACATCATTGTTTCCACGGCTTGGGCTTTGAGTTTTTGAAGGTGGTCTTCTCCTGGGACTATAAAACTCATACTTGTATCGATTCGGAGTAGCTCTTCATCGCTATATACCCCGCACGCAGGCGCTCGGTGTTCCGCCTTGACGAATCATTTGCATGATCAGCAAGCTGTTCAACTCCACGCACGGAAAAGTGTTGATTTTCTGCAAGGTTGGGATCCGGGTTCGTATCTAATATTCGCCCCTGTACTAGTGCTGGTAGGGAAATCGATGACCCGTTGTACCATGCTCTGACGGTGGCTCTCTCAAAGAAGAGACCCGAAGCGGCCCCCTCCCCCTGGATCCACGTTGGCGGTCAGCTCGAATAGTCGCGCGCTCCTGTTGAAGTACCCTATACATTTGACTCGATCGGATCCGATGAACCTCATTTGATCGACCCTTCCTTTGTCTCAAATGCATCGTGCCCCTGGAAGCAAAATGAAAGGTGCTAGGAACGATAAAGAGTAAGAGTATGTCGGATTTGAGCTGGTACCAGGAAACAATGTACTGTAGATCTGTCCTAGTGTCACGGTAGCAAAGTCACCTATCGTTAATTCAGATTTGTATTTTGTTTCGTTAAAACTAATACAACAGTCGAAGACAAAATGAAGCTGTCAGCCTTTTCTTTAACTTCATACCCTAAGGCTACGAACGGCATCGACATCTTTTCACTCAAGCGACACGACCTTGTTCCAAGTCGCCGAAGACTTGAGGGGACATCGTCACATTACTCGCAGAAACCGACGACGTTTTTATTGGAGCACATAGTGCTGTCGTCGCTGAGCTTCGAGTCAATAGGTGGCGTGCGACACACGCACGGTAGGCGCTGCCGAACCCGGTAACTACCGACCGGGTCCTCCTTGTACATATGCAATGCGCACACTTTGTGAAAACGGTAAATGACACCATTTTCGAAGTGCACAATATTGAGCGCCGGGTTTTGCTTTTCCAGAGCGCAAGTTTGAAAGCGACAGAGTTACGCCGACGAGCGTCCAATTCGTTGTACAGTTAAGCTACGTCTTCGAATGCCATGGACTGGCGAGATACAGCTTGCCCCTGCTCAAAATCTCGATCCACGAGCTCAAGGCTCCAGCACTTCTCTCGTTCATCTGCCTTGACAACAATCATCTCGAGGATACGGAATCCATGTTCGTTGGTCGCTTGCTGACAATGAAAGTCCGTACGTCTACGACGCGATGAAAGTGAGGGCTCACCTCGCGCGGGGTCTCGAACGGTGTTAGCATCGGCTCAAATCCAGAAATGGTTTAAGCTTCAGGTTGCTCGACGCCCAGCTCGTTTTTTATGGAGAAGTTCCTACGCCCACTCGACGTCAGTTTCGCGTTATCCAATTATCACCCAGCTCAACAGTAATACGGCCCTCCCGGTGTCAGTTTTGCGTTATCCAATACAGACGCTTATCTTTGCTTTGGCCGTTATATTTAGCAAATTATATGCGTGCAATTCATTCGTCGGCAAAACAATTACACGGTTACAGATCACATACAGACAGACTCGTCGTTTCAGAAATCGCGTCTTTCTTAAATCACCCAGTCAATGGTATTTAAGAAGTGCGTACCCGTTCCATCGATATTCTTCGCTCATGGCTCGCATCGATTTTGGGTATTGCTCACGCCGCGGCATTGGTGCGGGATTCCGCTTTCCGATAAGGTCCATTCCTGTATTTAGATTACACACTTCAACGCCACTAGATATAGTGCGCTACTTCTTTGACTATCGGGGAATGCAGATACCGAAACGGATTGACCAACTGACTAACACAGCATCGACCAAACCATTTCATAGTTACATATCACATACGGATAGACTGCTCTTTTCAGGAATCGCGTATTTCGTAGTATCTACATCTACAACAGGCGTACCATTCAAAAGATGTTCCATACTTATCGCTGACATCCATGCCTTATATCGTGCTTCGCTCACGCCGCGGCGTACTACATGTGCTTCAATAAAGCTCAATTCGAGATCTATTCCATCCACTACGTCATCATTTGATAGATAGCGCTCTTCTCCTCCAGCTACCCATGCATGTAGATAGCGGCCCAAATGAAAAATCGAGTAGCACGTCGTCGACAAAACTTTTGCACAGTTACAGGTCACATACAGATAGACTCGGTGTTTTATAAATCACTCAGTCAACGGTATCTACGAAGTGCGTACCCATTCCAACGATATTCTTGCTCGTGGATCACATCGATAACCTGCCTTACCGAAGCCGCGACCTCGACTGGTTCATACGTATCCCAACAATGTGACGTCTCCGCCCCCCAGTGGAAACAACCCCATCGGAAAAGCCCGGTTTTCGTGGTGTGTAAATTCTTTTGGACCACTAGACTTTTACGACTTGCCGTTGGAGATGCTCTTATATTGCAACAGTGGATGTGTCTTTATTCCAGGCAGTTCTTCGAGTGGCGCAAATCGTCATTGGTGTTCGGTAGATATGGCAAATGTCTGCTCTGTACAACAGTTACAGGAAACGCACGCTTCCATATATTTTTCACACAGCTTCACTTAAACGGTACATCCTGTTCGCATTCACAGCAATGCGCAGACCGCCTGCCTCGCTCATGCCATGTGCCACGCGGAATCCCCTGCCATTTGTAGCAATCGACCTCTGCCTGTAAACATTATTTGATTAACCACACAGACGAAAAGAAAACTTTAGGTCTGTCAGAATGTTGTTTTCAAACAAATCTCTGAAGACTTTTCGACATGTGCTATTAATAATTGCGCCATACTTCTTGTCTACTCATTAAAGCGTCACAAACCTTTATAACCGATACAATCGCAATCGCGTTGCTCCCCTATGTTATCACTACTTTTCTGTGAATGAACGGATGCAGATATTGTATTTCCTTTAGAATACATTGTATTCGCGCCGGCGACTACAGGTTGTTCAGTTTCAAAATCTGTTTATGGTGTCAATGCGATACTTTATTCCACAACGCGCTTTGAGATGTTGTGTCAATTGCTCGATGCAGTGTTTTTTTATCCAAATATTATCGTTCGAGCAGCTTATTTTTAGTTTTTCGATACAAAGGGGTAAATCAAGAGCATTGCTAACAGTGCCCATCAACGCATTGCGCGGATACAGGAACATCCAGGCCTCCTCCGACTCAGAGAGACAATGTCGATCGCGTCGTTTTGGAGCCGACTTCACAGACAACGCCTTGTCAGTGTCCTTGCGTAGCTTTTTGGGAATTGACTCGAGATCATCGTCCATGCGCAGTTTGCGCTTAGCTGATGCCTTGGCCACCGGCGTCACAACCCTTTGCACACTGGCCGCTACCCGAGGTGGTGTTTCTCCAGCTATCATCTCGACGGGTTGTGAAAGGTTAGCCAGGGAGTCTCCGAACGTAGCCCCGCTCAAACCGTTCTCCCGTATATTCTCAAGCGATTGCGAGTGCTCACTATCTGCACCAGCATGTTGTAGGCCTAGAGGTTGTGCGCTCACGGATCTGCATACTTCCCGTGGGGTTCCCGTAGAGAAGACGAAGTGAATGCACCTTTTCAAAACGGTAACTTAGGCCCTCGCGGAACTCGAGGCGATTGAGCTCTGATTTGCGATTCTTCCAGATGGTCAGCTGAAAGATGAACTTGCTCCGCCGGGCGAAGTCGAGTGTGTCGACCGTCTTGACCAGTTGATCGAATTGTGCCTCCAAAGTTCGGTCAACTAACTGAAATCGCCAGTTCTTGTCGAATTCCTCGATGCGAAGTACACAAAACTCCAAAATGGCGTTCTCAGTTGGGGTGGTGCAGCCTCCGCGATGAAAGAGCGTGCGGCCTCCACATCACAAATAGGTGGACGTGCTTCTTCTTCATCTTGCGCTTCTTTCTCGGCATGGAGTTGTGGTAAGGTTGTCATAATCCTCGCAAATTCGGAAATGACTATGGCAGTTAACTGAACGACATCGGGTTCGAAAGGTGGGCATGCATAGGAGGTCAAAAATCTTGTTACTGCTCCCGCTAGTCACGAAACAGATCGCCGACACCCGCCTCGGCCCTTACATTTTCCCTAAGCCAATTTCTTCTAAAGATTCAATATTTTTGTCCCTTGTGGATTTGTTGAGACCTCGCATACAGATAACGACACTGAATGACCAAGTGAGTAATAATCCTCGACAAATAAATTGCGCAGTTACAGGTCACATAACACAGATACCAGTAGACTCGGCGTTTCACAAATCACTCTGTCGACGGTATCTACGAAGTGCGTACCCATGCCAACGATATTCTTTGCTCGTGGTTCACATCGATATCGGGTCTTGCTCAAGCCGCGGCAATGGTGCGGGCATCCGCTTTCCGATAAGGTCCTGCAGTGGGGCGACGGTCTTCATGACCTGACCACGCATCGGGCTGATGGTAAAGAACGACCTCAGCTAAAGCTGGCGTAGGATAAGACTCTGAGGTGGGTAAACTAGTGCAGGTATCACTACAGCAGTGTAAGAGTACCTGACGAGGGTTTGACCGATCTCATTCTAAGACTTGCAGACTACAGTACAACCAAGGGTTTACAGGAAGCGCCAGCTTCCCTCGTGAGTTTGTTCAATCGGATTCTACTACAAAGTTACCTTTAGTGTCCAAGAAAACGACATGGACAACGGAACGACGCCGACCAACGCTACCGCGACTGCTACGTTAGCGGCTCCTGATGTGACTCAGTCAGGGGCTGAAAGCAGGCGAGCGCTGCGGTCATGGACAAGGGTGGAAACAGCATCTGCGAGTGCGGACCAAGCCAAGCCAAGTCGAGGCAAGGGCAAGAAACCCGCCCGCAGCGGAAACACCAATATTTCTGGGCGAGATGAGGCTCCTGCAGCTCCGGCCGGGCTGCAGGGTGGCTCAATACCGAAAGCCAACAACCAGGAACTGGATTATCCCACCGTGGCCCACCCGATCTTCGCGGTCTCGGCGGCGCCGAAGGTGGAAGACACGTCGCACGAAGCGCGTACCCGATGGGTTGACCTTCGTATGGAGTACGAAGAGATCATGAGGGCGCGCTGCGAGGCGTCTGGGGAGGATTTAAAGTCAGTCATGAGGTCCATCAGGAACTCCTTTGATGACAGCTTCCTTGAGACGTTGTGCGAGACCAAATGGGACAAGAAGAAGGAGGAGCTCACGGATGAGTTCATCTGGGATTGGATCATGAAGACCGTGCAGAGTTTCAAGAACAACATTCTGCCGAACATTGACGAGCTTTTCCAGGAGCAACTTGTGATGACCACTGCCAAAACGGACATCGACGCCAGAGTCATGGATTACTTCCATCTGTGTAACACGATCGTCAAGAACAACGGACTGGCGGGCTTGTTTTCGGATGACGAAGGAACCAAAAGAAGTGCATGGTTCTTTTGAGCTGCTTACCCGACGAGTTAAGAGCAAGAGTGAAGAACGAGATCGACTTCCGGTTGCCTTCCGCAAAGTCGAGCATCGCTGATCTGTTCAATATTGTCAGTGAAAAGGCTTTGGAGATTGATCGAGAGGATAAAGCTCTGTCCCGGAACAAAAGAAGACCAGCAGGGCATGATGCCAAGCCATCAGCGGCAACACGTCCGCCAAAGCGTGCGAAGACCGTGATGGAAAGTGGAAAACCGCGGGGAAATCGACCGCAGGTCGTTCCTCGCCAGATATTTCGGACCAGCTCGGAGGAAAACCAGCCAGGACCAAAGGGCGGGTGTTGGACTTGTGGTGGCCAGCATCGGCAAGCCGATTGCCCCAAGAAACCAGACAGTACTGCCAGTCCAGCACGAAAGCAAAAACCGGGGAGGCACCGCAAAGCTAAAGCGAATTAGCGCGTGTCTGCCTGACCGGCAAGGTCAGCCCCGTATGTTGCGCTAGATGGTGTTGTGGATGTGGAGTACTGTCCGGACGCTGGAGCTGAGATCTCGTGCATCAGCTCCACGACGTTAGCGAAAATTGGTGAGCAAGGTGTGAGCTTCGAAGTGACGATGCTGGTGAGCCCAATCGAATGCGACCTACCGGGTGGAAACAAGAGGTGGGCAAGTCAGTCAACAAAGCTGTGACTGTCACTTATGACGGCTGCAGGTCCTGTCAACATTTTCAAACCGGTAACATGCTTGATTTTGAAGAATGAAGGTGATGAATTTCTGCTTGGTGACGATGTTCTGAAGATGCTCGGGATTGATGTCGGGCAACAGTTGGAGCTGTTGGCGTCACCAAGCGGAGACGACGGAGAAGATGATGACGAAGCCCCTGACGTGGCGACAGACGACAATGACGAAGTCGCAATTCGTTTGGCGGTGGAGTTGATGATCGAGCAAGCTTTGTCCGAGGGTTTTCCTGCGGACAAACTCGAGAGGCTACGCACCATCGCGTACGCTCACGACGTTTGGAGGAATGTTCTCGGCAATGACCCCCGGCCAATGTTGAGCCGATGAGAGTGAAGATGAAGACTGGTTTCAAACCGTACAAGGCCAAGGCTTGAAAGTAGGCACCAGAGTACCAGGCATTTTTAGAGTCGTTCAACGAAATGTTGGTCAAGATGGGTTGGGTCTACGAGAACCCGACAAGTCGCTGGGCTTGTGCAGCTCTACCAGTGCAAAAGCGAGGTGGTCGCGCATTCCGACAAACGGTGGATTACAAGCCGTTCAACGTGCAGACGGAACCTATGGCTGGATGGATGCCCAACTTGCACGTTGATCTGGAGAAAGTGAGAGGGTGCAGCCACTTCGGACTGTTTGACTTCATAAAAGGCTACTGGTAGCCCCCTCTCGCCAAGGAGTGCCAGGAGCTGTTGTCATACATGACACACAGGAAGATTTACACTCCGCGACGGATGCCGCAGGGCAGTGCAGACGCCGCGCTGCATTTTCAGTCAACGATCGAGCGTTGCTACGTAGAGCTGTTGTACAAGCACTTATTAGTGTGGATTGATGACTTGCTGCTTTACGCTGCTGACGTTGACACGTACCTCGACAAATTACAGCGACTGCTCGAGCTTACGGCAAAGTTTGGGTTTAAGCTTAGCGTCACCAAGTCCTGCCTGTACAAACGTGAAGTGAAGTGGTGCGGAAAGGTGATAAATGGTGAAGGTGTCAGACATGATGCCGAACGTATTCAGGCTCTGACCGACATGCCGTACCCGAATAATGCTGGAGAACTCCAGCAGTTCCTGTGTTCAACTAACTGGATGCGAGACAGCATTATAGACTGCGCGAGATTGGCTCGTCCTCTGCAGGACGCACTGGATCAGGCAATGGCGAAGGCTTCGAGGAGAACGAAGCGGGTGGCAGCAGGGATACCAGTCGCACTTACCGAGCAGGAATGCGAGGCGTACGGCAAACTGATGCAGGCTCTGGCGGATGCCGCCACCCTGGCTTTCCCAAAGCCTGATGCTGAGATAATTCTTCTCACGGATGCGTCCGACGTTGGCTGGTCGGTGATTGTCAGTCAGGTGACAAACTGGAAGAGCGAGGAAGACATCCAGGACCAACAGCATGAGTTGCTTATCTGTCTCCGTGGAACCTTCACTGGAGCACAGAAGAACTGGAGCGTCATTGAGAAAGAGGCGTATCCAATTATCGTCGCGTGCGATAAGTTCAGCTACTTACTGTTGCGACCACGTGGTTTCCGCATGTACTGCGACCACCGTAACCTGATACACGTATTTGCACCCGGGCATGAAGTGAAGCAGCATGTTCGCGGCAAATTACTTCGTTGGGCGATGAAGTTAATGGAGTATCGATACTCCATCGAGCATATCGACGGCGTTCACAATGTTTGGGCGGACATGGTGTCTAGGTGGGCTAGAACTCCTCGCGTTTCAAGTGTAGCAATGAAGCGGGTCACGTTGCGTCGAGAACGAGAAGAGGAAGCTGAGCCAGCTACGAACACTAGCAGCCGTGTACCGATCCGTCCGTTCAGTGATGGTAATTTTGTGTGGCCAACTACGGATGAGCTGCTTGCAGCTCAACAGCGACATATCGTGGAGCGCCCGCAAGGTTTGTCGAGAAGAGGCGATGGTTTGCTGTCGAGCAATGGGCGCATTTGGATCCCTGTCAAGGAGTCCAGCTTGCTGAAGCGGCTACTAGTGATCAGCCACTGTGGATCACAGGGTCATAGAGGTCGTGCCGCTCTGATGAACGTCGTGAGCCGGCGAATTTTTTGTCCGGAACCTCTCAGCTATCGTAAAGACTTTTCTAGCTGATTGCCTCATGTGTCAGCACGTCAAAGGAGGGAAGGTGGTGAACCGTCCATGGGCAGAGACATTCCGCTGTGACGAAAGAAATGGAGCTTTGCATTGGGATTTCGTGCATCTTGGTGAATCTTACGGTAACTATAAGTACTTGCTCGTACTCAAGGACGACACAACGCACTTCTGTGAGCTCGTTCCGTGCGCACTCCCGACTGCACCAGTGGCAGCTGAAGCGATATTGACTGGCATAGCCGATATGGTGCATCCAAAGTCTGGATCAGCGACCAGGGTACACACTTTAAGAATCGAGTGGTGGCCGAGGTGGCAAGGCGTCTTGACAGCAACCAGCGCTTCACTGTGGCGTACTGCCCATGGATAAATGGATCCATCGACAGACTGAACAGGGACATTGTTCAGGTTTTGAGGGCTATGTGCCTTGAAGGCAACACTTCAAGTGGAAGAGCAACATCCAAGACAGATCGACTCGAAGACGCGTGGTCAAGTCTTGGTGGGGCGGTGTAGTGGGGCGACGGTCTTCATGACCTGACCACGCATCGGGCTGATGGTAAAGAACGACCTCAGCTAAAGCTGGCGTAGGATAAGACTCTGAGGTGGGTAAACTAGTGCAGGTATCACTACAGCAGTGTAAGAGTACCTGACGAGAGGTTTGACCGATCTCATTCTAAGACTTGCAGACTACAGTACAACCAAGGGTTTACAGGAAGCGCCAGCTTCCCTCGTGAGTTTGTTCAATCGGATTCTACTACAGGTCCTGAATTTACAAAACACATTCCATTTCACTAACTACATTGCGCTACTTTCGTTTGGCTGTCGGGGAATGCAGCTAGCGACACTGAATGCCAAGTGACTAACTCAGCATCGACCAAACAATTATACAGTTACAGATCACATACGGATAGACGCATCGTTTCAGAAATCGCAGCTTTCGTAAATCACTCAGTCAACGGTATCTACGTAGTGCGTACCCGTTCTATCGGTATTCTTCGCGCATCGCTCGCATCGATATGGGGCCTTGCTCAAGCCGCGGCATTGGTGCGGGCATCCGCTTTCCGATAAGGTCCTGCATTTACAAAACACATTCCATTTCACTAACTACATTGCGCTACTTTCTTTTGGTTATCGGAGAATGCAGATAGCGACACTGAATGACATAGCGATGAACACATCACCGACAAAACAATTGCACAGTTACAATATCACATAAGCATAGACTCGCCGTTTCATAGACCACTCATTCGTCGGTATCTAAGAAGTTTGTATCCATTTTAAGGATGTTCTCAAGTCGATGCTCACGTCCATAACGCGTTACGGGTGTCCGCTCTCCGAGAATGATCATCTCGTTTCCCATTTTCAAATTGACACTGCATGCTGAAAACAATCCACCATACCAACGTTCAAGGCCAGCGCGCGCAGTCGTGTTGGGTAGAGCCATTATGGTACCACATACTGTTGTCCCTCAGGCAACAAATGTGCCCAGTGGTACTCGAATGACGAGAGCTCAACACAATTGGCTTCGTCTCTTTAGACACCCCCGTTCCGAAGCCCACCGCAGAGGAGAAAGCAACAAATTGCGAGCTGCTACCGAAACGCAAACACTCGATGAAGCAGCACCCCATAATCAAGCGCCTCCATCTGACGCAGAATTAATCATATTTCTACCTCGCGTCGGGGGAGACTACGACTTCATCGAGCCTCAAGCGTGGCCAGAAGATACAATCTATCTAAGCTGCAACATCTTCAAAGCCTCTCGACCTTTTCCAGTTTCTAAACCCGCGACAGGCTGTCTCTACAAGTGTGATTGCGACAGCACACACTGTATTGCCAAGAACGGCATTCGTCTAACCAGTAGTTGCGTCAACGCCGGTATGGATATCATTTGTGAAGCAACGAACTGCGATCTGGGCAGCTCATGCGGCAACCGGTTCAAGTCGACGTTCACACTGGACTTGGTTCAAACGCGCGTGGGGCTCGGGGTCGTATGCAGTACAACGATTCCTAAAGGCAGTTTCATCGTCGAGTACGTCGGGGAGATCTTGCTCAGAGACGACGCATTGAGCCGATCTGAGCGCCGATACCAAGTTAAACTGAAAGAGAAGACGCTCTGGGGGACCCTACTGACATCTACATCGACTCTGCACAATGTGGTAACAGTAGCCGCTTCATCAACCATACGTGCAATCCCAATTGTGGTGCGAGTGGGCAAACACTACGCGACTTGGTATCTTTGCCAAGATCGATATTCCTGCGCTTCAAGAGATCACAATTCGCTACCGTAAGCGCAACTTGTCGCTGTTCACGCGCCAGTGTGAAAGCGTCAACTGTGTCTCGAAGTAGGTATGTTGACCAGTTGATGTACAGAAACAATAATAAATAAATATAATAATATTTGTCCAGTTACCATGCACTCGGTACAACCTCAGATAAATAGTTCTAAAACAGGGCAAGTCTTTTACGGTGTCGAAGTCTAAAGCTGCGGTGCTCCTGTAAACAGAGATTGTTAGTTCGCTAGCACTTTTACCTTTTTACTGCCAGTACAAGGTTGCCAAGTAGGAGTCTGTGCTCGAACACGAGTTGACGTCCACGTCCAGCGTGACTGAGGACTAGACCTCTACTTCTTCGTCTACTTCCTCTTCGCAGTCCTCTTCCGTCGAAGGTGCCGGTGTCTGCACTGTGAAGCAACTCAGTGCGGCCTCTGCGAACTTCTTGAGTCTGGCGCTGCGCTCCTTAGTGCCTGCCTTCTGCTCTGCCGACTCCGCCTCAGTATATGCAATGCTGGTGTCATTGCTGCCTTCTGCTCTGCCGGCACCCGCACCCGCTCCTTGCGCGCCTTCGTGTGCAGCATGTTGGTGGACGCGAAGAAGAGCGCTTCTGTCCAGCATCCTGCAGCTGTCAAAGTGATCGATTTACCATATTTAGTGCTTGACGCTTATTGGCCGAAACGGGCCCTCCGGAATCCTGTACAGGTAGACGCTGTATACTTTAGCGACACTTCGAGGTATTGAGTTGTGCCGCCAAAGTATATTTCTAAACCATTTCTGATACAAAACGTTTCTCACCATCAAGTTAACCGGGAGCACTACCGTGTTTCTTAGAAAAAGTACGAGATAATCGTGTGGAATTAAACGAGTAACCGGGAATTTTTTTGGCCAGTTTCACACTTTGAAGGGGCACCCGTACGAGTCTTGCGCACGTGAGGCCTCTACAAACTTCAAGTGATGGAAAAAGCAATCCGTAAAAACACGTGCCGGTTTTCGCAAAAGTGGTTTTAATCACCCCAAAAAGTCTACAAGTTGAAGTACGGTTCTTTAGAAATGCTCGGAGCTCGTCTAGCTTTCAGCCCTAATGGCTGAAAGAATAATTCAAATGGTTGTTGTGGCTCCGTTCGACGCCTCTTCAGCAAAAACAAGTTGTGAGGACAATTTGACACCGGACCACAGCTTTTGACACCGAATTGTCAATTATATCTCCACAAAAGAACTTTGTCTTCGATGTGCACCACACCAGTCGCACTTATCGAGCTTCCATACATTTTCCGCATCAAACGGCGCAGTCGGAGCTGCTCGCATCTCGCCACCTCTGCGTCTCCTCCTCCACGCCCCACCCTTTCCACCCACTACATACTAACCACTGATCCGCCGAATCGACATGGCTCAGGAGATCTACGCGACTCTGCACCTGGGACTGGACCACGTGCTGGCCAAACTGTTGCTGGACGCGCCGGCCCTCCTGACTCACTCAAACTGCAGACCGAGATGCAGTCGCTCGGCACCACGTGGGTGCAAGTCTCCGAGGCCTACGAGAGGCGCAGATCCATGCTGCAGCGCCGCAAGGAGAAGGAGAAGGCGAAAACCAAGGCCAAACGGCGCGAGGAGCTCCTAGCCAAGAAGAAGAAGAAGAAAGACGCAGAGTCGGAGGCGAAGAAGAAGACCAAGCTCAAGACCAAGAGCAGTAGATTCAGTGCAACGTTCGCCTCTCCACGTAGCGGGAAGAGCCTTCCAAGTGTCAAAACGGAGAAGAAAAGCCACAAGAAGTCGACGTCGACGTCACCAAGAGTTCCTAAGCCGGAGAATGTGGCGGGGACAAATGCAGCAGAAAAGCCGGTTGCGTACGGTGCATCGGTACTGAAAAAGCTGCGCAAATTGTCCATGTGCGAGAACGTGACTTTCGGTTCGAACAAGTACAAGGCTATTGTGCGGTGGCTGGAGCTGGATAAGGGCAAGGATGCCGGGACGTCGGCTGATCTGGTGGAGCTACTCTCGAAATTACAGCTCGAAGCAGTGGCAGAGAAGAAGAGCAAGAAATTGAGTCGGAAACGCTCGCTCGAGGCTGACTCAGTGAGGTCCAAGAAACGAAACAAGCGGTTGGTGAAGGTGGAGCATGGACGCGGTATGAAGCAGCGCGCCTCATATGTTGGTGAAGATGAAGTGGTGTACGAGTCGGGAGAAGAAGAGGAGCCGGAATATAGCGGAGGGTACTCTGACTCGGATGAAGCAGAGTTTGTGCCCGAGTTGGATAACAGCCCGCCTCCTAAGAAGGCCAAGAAGCGCGCAGGACGGCAGCCAACGAATCGGCGAAAGGAGCTGGCCGAGGAAGAAAAAGAAACGGAGCCACCAGCGAGCAGTGCTACTGCTTCGTATAAGTCCTCTAGAGAGCAGTTTGCTGCTGTGGTGGCCAAGATCAGAGCAGATGAAGTGGCTTCCAGCACAGAGACCGCTGACACCAAGTATTTGTCGTACAAGAAGAAGGCTAAACCCCTAAACTAGGGGCTTCTCCGAAGTCTGCAATCGTATTGGATGATAGTGAGGAGGAAGACGAAGATGAAGAAGAAGAGGAGCAAGAAGAGACCAAGGAAGCCCAGGAGGACTCATCTACAGACGATGACCAGGACATGTTCGACCTGAACGAGGAGGACGTGTACGTTGTCGAAGCTATTCTATGCGTCAAGGAAGGACGATCGCTACTGACGGCAGGAGGCCAGCGCCCGAAAGAAGCCGACTTGTACCTTGTCAAGTGGGATGGCTACAATGAGCTCACGTGGGAGCCCGATGAAAATATCCCGCGGCGGCTTATTGATATGTTTCGAGCGTGAGCGTGCCAAGCGAGCGTGCCAGTATCAGATCAAGACGGCCTCAGAGCGCAGGGAGGTGATCAACGTTACGACACAGGCGAAGGAGATTATTTACATGATCCAATGGATCAATCAAGACATGCCTGTGGGAGTCACGCTCCACGCTTCCTACCAAGACGCAAGTGTGGCTGGACAAGGTCCTTGGCGTTGGCTCCACAGCCAAGAAGCGGACGAAGGCGGTGAAACAGTACATATACCAGTAGGTGCACCAAAGAATGGCACAAGCGAGTTGCAAGCCGAGTATAGCAGCAGCAGCTCCTACACACGTGAGTTACGAATTGAAGAAGTACAAATTGCAGAATGAATCAAGGTCACCTATTCGGAAATTGACGCCGTGCATTGCGGCCGTGGCATGGCTTGTATTTTTGGTTATTGTTGAGTGTTTTTGCCATGCCCTGTTCAGCTTCTCCTTATACGATACGGTCCAATTCCGTGGCGTATGCGAGCGTCTCACCAACTAGTCTCAGCGACGGATGTCCGAGGCGCCGAGAGACTTCTCCGGCGCCTTGAACCACACGCGGCCTTCGCGCACGACCCACTCTGGCTTTTCCTCTTGGATGTAGGTGCCAAGCTCGACCGCCGAATCGAAGATGAGCATCTGCTGTGCATCCGCCAGCGTGAGGCACTGGTAGGCTACCTCGGCGCAGTCCGCGATGTTCTCACGCACCGTCTGCAGGAGCTGCAAGAGGAAGAAGCGGAAGAAGGGGTTGGGCACATTGGAGCGCGCCTCCAACACCTTATTGTACGTTCCCTCCATGAGGTACTGCTCCAGCTTGACCGCGAAGGCGATGTTGGGGTCCTGGCGGCTCTGCTCGGGCAGCAGCTCCAGCTCGTTGTGGAACTCGGCCATGCGGTTCTCCACCAGCAGTTGCAGGAGCCTCGTGCCCAGGATCGGCGAGTGCAGCGGCGACGTCTCCAGGCCGCTGTTGTAGTAGACCTTGAGCTGGATCATGCTGCGCTCGAAGGCAGTCATGTCCTCGCGCAGGATGCTCAGCAGCGTCGCACTCTCCAGCACGTGGCCTGCAGCAGCAATTCAAAGGATTTGGGGCGAATATAAGCGCTCTGAAGTCACGGAAACCGGTAAAACGCACGTACGTCCAAGGTTTAGCTCCTGTTTGGCAGTGGGGGAGTCCACGCCGCACGGAGAAGCGCTGGGAGCGTCGTCAGCGTCATCTACAAGGTCCAGTTCACAAAAGTTGGTCTCTCGCTTCGTAGCGGACGCAAACGAGCGGGTATTGCACGCACCTTGAGTTGCGCGAGCATCTTCGTTGCCTCATCCACCCGGTTGTCGTCGATGGCGGCGCGCAGCACGTGCGCCTTCTTGTCCAGAGCCTCGAGCTTCGCCGACATGTCAATTGATCTTTAGTGTTGAGGGAGGATCGCATTTATCCCAGCAACTGTATAGCAACTTAAATGAGTTAATGTTGCTGGAAGAATCTATGTTGAAAAAGACAACATTTGCAAATGGCTACAGTTCACTTCAATTACTTGGAGCAAGACTTGCATCGTGGGTGAACACGACGTCAAACAGGCCCAAGTACTCGTCCAGAGCCTCATCCACGTGCACGTTGAGGAAACCGACGTGGATGACCTCTTCTGCGTCCAAGCCTTCAGACATGCGTACGTCGCCCCTTGAGTCTCCCAGTAGCAGCACGTTGCGGCGCTTCTCTAGCTGACAGTATTCCCATAACGGGGAGTCGATTAGCACGCGCGCAGTCTTGTTCAGTAAGATAAGCAAGATACACGCTGCGACTCCTGACACCAGACACCAGCGTGCGACAAACGTACAGGCCCTCTGTGGATCTCATCCACAGAGCGCCTGCGGCCCTGCCCAAACTAGTTCATTCCGCAATCTACATGTCGAGAACAAGCTAGCCTAATAAAGCGAAGCCTTTGTCAGCGCAAAGTCAAGCTGCTACCGTTTGCGTGTGTATTGAAGTAGCAGTAGCCCATGGTTATGAACCCAAACGAACCAGGCCTGGACAGGCGTCCCATTGATACTGTTCGGTCGCTGCGTTTCGATGGCAAGAACTTCCTGGTTTACAAGAAGGGGCTGAAGTCGGCGTTGAAGGCACGGAAATACTGGAAAATCCTGATTGGGAAGGAAACCAAGCCGGACCGGGATGGATCGTCGGAGACGAAACATAAACGGAAGATGTGGAGACTCAAGATGTTGATTTTGAATGACATTATCACTAATACGCTTGATGATGGAGCTCGCGTGCGACTGGCTCACTTGGAGACCCCGCAGGCGAAATGGACGGCTCTAGTGGAGGGACTTCGAGAAAAAGTCTTTTGCTGTAGCGTTATTTAAGCGTCGTGAGTTGCTTAATGTGGAGTTTGACGGTGTAAATGAATCTATTCGTGACTACATCCACCGTGTTGAAGTGATTCGGCAGGAGTTGACACTCATGGGAGAAAATGTTTCAGATCGTGAAGGGATTACTGCACTGCTGACTGGACTTGGAGACACGTATGAGAGTATGGTGGAGACCTTTGACAATCTTGATGATTACACCCTGCAACAAGTCAAGGTCAAGCTCACTAGTCGAGAGGAACGAATGATGCAAGCTAAGGCTGTATCGGAGGCGCGAGCTAGGAAAACTCGCAGCCAGCAGGTGCTGATTTTGCACCGCAGCAACCACATACTGAGAGTACTTTCTTCGCCCAAGGTAGCAGAAAGCGTCGTTCCGATGGTGGTGACGGGCAGCCCAAACGACGACGGAGTGCTGAAACTGCAGCAAATGGGGTCACTATGAAAGAGAGTGCACAGCACCGAAGACAGACCAGTCGAAGAAAGGCAAGAAGAGTAAAGGCAAGCTGCAGGCTAAGTGTCGGAGTGGTGATGACACTCACGACGATGTGCCGGGTTATTATAACCCGTACGAGGGTAAATCAAAAGCCAAGCCTGTTCACATGATTGAGGTCGTGATGGATGGCAGTGTGCCTTGCTTTACCAATGCCTCGACTAGAGCTGAGCCTACAAATGGATGTTGGTTATCATTTGTGTTGGATAATGCGTCGGGTGTGAACATTTGTGGTTGTCACGACGCGTTCGTTTTGATGACCGAAGACAATGAAACTGTGATGAAATGGGTAGAGAAGTCAACGACGCTGAAGCCGAAGTACAAGGGCATGATAAAGCTGGCGATGGTGGATGAGACTACTAAAATGAAAGTGCCGATCACCATTGAGGCTCTGTTTGAGGAGGGTGCCACGAACATTCTTTCGCAGCGTTTGATGTTTCTCCAACATGGATTCAAACCGCAGACGAGTGACGACCAGGAAACAATTACGTTGACGAACCCTGTGATGAAGTACAGTTGGAAGTTTGACTTGGTTGATGGTTTGTTTCAGTCAACTGTGGAGGTGCCTCGACCAAGAGAATCCGTGTCCCTGCTGCAGGTTGCTGCCCAGTCGGCTTCGACCTTGAAGATGTGGCACATGCGTCTAGCCCACGCGAACTGGCAGACGATTAAGGAGATGGAGGCAAATCAATTAGTGACGGGTATGACATTGACGCAGCAGGAACGGAAAGTCAAGGGGCCTGCTACAAGTGTGACATGGCCTAAATGAAAAGAATGTCTTTCCGAAAGACATCTCCGAAGAGAACTACTGTACCGAGAAGGTGTTTATGGACCTGGGCTTCATCCAATGCCAACCATGGAGGGACATACAGTGTACCTGCACTTGCTGGACGAGAGTTCACGATACCAGTGGATCTATATGCAACAGACTAAAGACGAAACTGTTGATCGACTGCGTGACTTTCGTGATTTCGCCAAGGCCAAATATCAGAAGGTCGTGAAAGTTTTCCACTCTGATCAGGGAACTGAGTTCATGAATACGAAGGTGGCAGAACAGTTGGCTGGCGAATCCTGCAGGTATGCTCTCATCCTCATACACCAGAGGAAGCCTGTTTGATAGAAAAGGCTCACGAGACTTTGTTTAACAAGGTGCGAGCGGTACTATACAGCAGTGGGATGCCCAGCATGTTGTGAGGAGAGGCCGCAGCGTACGTGATCAAGACCATAAATCGTATGAGCACTAAGGGAAACAAGGATAACCTGACGCCACATGAGAAGGTGTTTAGAGCGAAGCCGAGCGTTCAGCACCTGCACCCGTTTGGCTGTTTAGCTTTGAAATTCGTGGACAAAGTGTATCGGGGCACAAGCTGTCACGGCGAGGTGCACCGGCTTTGATGATGGGTTAATGCAAGCAAGACTAAAGGCTATCGCCTACTGGACCTCGCTCCTGGGGTGATAAGCGAGCACCGAAGGCAGAAAGTGAAGTTCTTTGAGAAGACTACCGTGAAGAGTGACTATGTCGAGAAGCTACTTAATGCAGTATACCGTCAGAGGCGTAGACCTGATCTCGATAGCTCCAAATTGCCATTTGCTTCGTTGCCGGTTGTGGAGGTGCCATGTACTGCAGGAAGTGATCTCGAATGCGGTAGACACACAGGAAGATGAAGAAATAGAAGAGAGTGACGGTAAAATGCGACCTGTGCACAAGCGTAAACGCCATCTACCAGTCGAAGTGAAGAACCCGCGTCGGCCTAAGCGGGAAAAGAAGAAAACTGAGCATCTGAGAGACTTTGTGGCAAGTGTGATGAGCACGTCTACATCAGCGACAGCTTCCATGAAACTGCAGGTTCCGTTGACGTGGGAGGAGATGATATCTTCTCCGCAGTGTACTGAGTGGCTTGAGGCCACGAAGGAGGAGTTTCTGGCTCAGCTGAAGAACGAAACCTGGATATTGGTACCGCGGCCGAAGGATGCTCACATACTCAAGAATAAATGGATATGGGTACTAAAAGAGAATGGGCAGCGGCTGCTGAGGTTCAAAGCGAGACTAGTTGTTCTGGGTTGTCTCCAGATTTGGGGACTGGCGTTCGACAACACGTTTGCTCCTGTTGTGCGGTTTGAGTCTTTGAGGTTCGTGCTATTGTACGCGGGTATGACCAAGGCGGTGGTCAGGCAGTTCGACTTTGTCACTGCGTTCTTAAACGCGCCTACGGATAGAGTGATCTTTATGGAGCAATCACTCGGACATGTGAAGAGAAGCTTTGAAGACTGGGTCTGCCTTTTGAAAAGAAACATCTACGGGTTGCGACAGTCGCCAAGAAACTGGAACAACACCTTACACTTGGTAATGGTGGAGTTTGGTTTTCGTCGCTGCTTTAAAGACGAAGCACTGTACTGGAGACGCGTGGAGACGCGACTAGTCCTCTTGCCGATCTATGTAGATGACATCTTGATTATTGGCAGTGAATGCGATGTGAAGGTCATCGCAGACAAGTTGATGAGTCGATTTAACATGAAGGACTTAGGGTCTGTGAGTTATCTATTGGGGTTGCAGATCACGTACGACCCTGAGAAGTACGTGATCTTCCAGCAGACGAAGTACGTCCAATACATCGTAGAGAAGTTTCACATGACACTGCTTATCCAGTCAGCACTCCTATGACAACTGATGCTGTGAAGATGGAGCCAGCTACCGCAGACAAGCATAAGCGAGATGAGCGCTTACCGTATCGGAGCCTGGTAGGATGTTTACAGTATCTGGTCAGTGGTTCACGTCCAGACTTAGCAACAGCGATGCGAATGCTGAGTAAGTTCCTGGAGACATACAGTGTTGTGCATTGGCAAGCGGCCAAAAGAGTACTGCGTTATCTTATTGGCAGCCAAGACATGGGACTGGCGTACGATTTGGTTGAAGCTAGGAAATACGAAAAGCTTCACATTGAGGTTTTTACAGATTCGAACTTTGCTTCTGAAGGGGAGATATGAAGTCTGTGGGTGGGTTTGCGGTGTACTGCAATGGACAACTAATTTCAGCTAAGAGTTGGAAGCAAGAAATCCTCGCAGAAAGCACGTGTGAAGCAGAGTTAATTGCGTCAAACACAGGCGTGCATGACGCTGTGTGGTTGGAGCAGTTGGTGGACAAGTTGGTGTTACCAAGGGAAAGTACTACGCTGTACTGTGACTCTAGTAGTGCGCGTGAACTGATGCAACACGCTGGCAAACACCGTCGCACCAAACAGCTCAGAATCAAATACCTAAAAATCCGCGAGTATGTGGAGATGAACGGCGTGGTCGTGAAGTCTGTGGCGTCAAAGAAGAACGTCGCTGACTTGCTGACAAAGTCGTTGCCTGCTGAATCGTTCAGGCGCCACCGTGCACAGCTGGGAGTGCGTGCGATAGAGTGCGCAGCCAAGGGAAATAAACAAATCTCCAACGAAGAAGAAAAGTCGGAGTAGCTGGACCCGTGGCGCGTACGCTACATGGGTGATGTGGACCAGTTGAGAATACCAGTACGCAAACAGAAGAGAGCCCACATACTGATGAGTTGAGTGTCGTGAGGATTTGGCATTTGTGGAGCTCAGCGACTGGAAGAGAAGACCTGATCCGCGCACGAGCGATGCTGTTGCTGTGCGTTTGAAGGTGTACATGAACTTGCTCTGAAATTCATGTTGTTCAAGTGGCCATCAGACTTGTAAAGAGTGTTAACGTGTGCTTCTTGTTCTGAATGTCTAGTGTTGTGCATGAAGGGCTCTAAGATTGTGACGGTGACGAAGTCGAGAAGAGAGTAAGAGAAGCAAGATACGAGCTGCGACTCCTGACACCAGACATCAGCGTGCGACAAACGTACAGGAGCTCTGTGGATGAGATCCACAGAGGCCGTGTGCATGAGATCCACAGAGGCAGTGTGGCCTTGCCCAATTGAAATTGAAGTAGCAGTAGCTCATTTTCAGCGAGTGGATGATCGCCCCGTCGATGTCTTCTGTGCGTCGAACCGCATCATGTTGGACACGACGTGCACGTTGCTCGGCGTGGACACTTCATCACTGCTGATTACATCTTTAGCACCCTCACTGTGACAGTGTTGAGCTGCGAACTCCTGCTCCAACGCAGCGTGAATGACATCGTACAGTCCAGCAGAGAAGACGAGGGTCGGCACTTTCTGGTCGTGCAGCAGCTTAACCCCTTGGTTCCTGAAAAAGGCCGTCGTATCTACGACGTAGACATGTATATAGGAATTCGTATGTAGCAAAGGTACCACATGCGGATAGGTGTATAAGCTTTCAACAGGTTTGTCGATCAATGTCGTAAGTTATATATACAGTACACTGCGCGACAAAAGGTTTGGGACACTAGAACAAGTCGCTCTAAGTTGTCAAAACCGCACCTTCAAATGATAAAAATTGACGGAGTTATACTATAACTCCGTCGAGTTTTAGAATTTGAAGGTTGTTGAGCGCCCAAGGCACTAGGATCCAGACGACACTGCGGGCTGCCGATCCCAACGCAGATCTCGCCGAGATCATCTCGGCGCCAATCGCAAAGCTGATATCTTTGCGCAGGAGCCCCGAGCGAATGGCACGGCAGGACGCGTGCCGACGAGGCAATAAGACAGAGGCAGCGACTGCATTGGGGCGAGCGGCACGCGGCGACAACCGTGACTGTCTGGCGGCGTGGGGAAGGAGCAGCTATTGGAGGATCAGCGACGCGCAGGAGGCAAGACCAAGCGCAAGAGCTGCTGCCCCAAGGCAGCCCTCGTAGGTATGCACTTTAGGACCTCTAACGCTAATCTCACTTCACAATTTACTCTTCTGAGCTCAACTTGCCATAAAGGTGCGGTTTTGACAAAGCCGCGACTTCGCACGGAACAGCTCTGGATTTTACGTTTGATCTCAGCAAACTAAGTTTCAAAGAGAGTGTATTTAGAAACATGGATTGAATTCGTCGTGCAAAATTCACTTCATATTCATGTTCGCCATTTTTGGATTGTACTGATTAGGAAATACTGATAGGAACGAATATCAAATGAAGGCGAAAAATATGCTGTACTTAGAAGTATTAGCAGAATGTTGGTTGAGGGGGTGTTGAAGGAATCCTAAAATCATCGATCTAGCATCACCTCGCTTCTAATTCAATGGTTGCTACTTGTAACTATGCCAATCAGGGCTCGAAAAAACAATTGCGGTTTTTGCAATTACCGAATAACCTTAGTTATGGCGAGCTGTTTGTTATGCCATACAGCCCCTCTAAGCCAATCAAGGCAGGCGCGGGAATCCAAGCTGTGCACCCTTTCTTATCACATACATGTACTTTCCCACTGTTTCCTCACTTCTCAACCACCAACGATGCCGCCAAACCACACAGATCGCCGAAAGGAAGACCACGCCTTCCTGGTGGCCATGGGGTCTATTCAAGAAGTTCAAAGTCACAGCCTACACAGCTCGGCATAAGCTGAAAGTGCTGCAGTATTTGGACAAGTACGATGACATTGCGCTAACTATTTCAACCTTCTACCCTGTGCTGCCTGCGGCCAAGTACAACAGCCGCTGAACGCTTATTCTCTCCTGGCGCCGCAAGCTGAACAAGATCGTGGCTGACTGTGCGGCACCTGGCCGAGGCAGCAAGAAAAAGCGCGACGATGTGGTGTAGCCACCGTGTTGCCTCCACACCTGGAGCAAACCCTTGTGCGTTGGATTAATGATCTGCGTGACGAGGGTGTCCCAGTCATCCCAATGATGCTGCGGCTTCAGGCGTTGGCTGAAGCAGAGGCTGCCGGAATCAACCAGTTCAAGGCGTCTTGGTGCTGGCAGCGTCTGTTTAAGGCGCGACACTGCTTGGCTTTGCGGGCGAAGACTCGGCAGGGGCAAATTCGCCCACCTGAACTTGCTGAAATTGCCAAGAAGTTCGCCGAGGAAGTTCAAGAGAAGGCCAAGTCGCTCGGTGTCACAACGGTCTACAGTGCAGACCAAACCGGTACGTGGAAACTCTCGCTGCTGTTGGTTTATTATCACTAACAGTGCATGTGTGCATCTTTGAATTTAGCTGTCAACTTTGAATATATCCCAAAGCACACTCTTGCCAAGAGAGGTAGTAAGACGGTATGGGTGAAATGTGCTGGAAAATCAAAAGAACGGGCTACAGTGATGTTGCTGGGTAATTCAGACGGTTCGAAGCTTCCTCCGTTCGTCATCTTCAAGGTGCGACCTTCTAAGGACACTGAGCGTCAAGAGCAAAACAATCGTCTCCGTCACGGCTTTGGGATTCAAATTTGGAAGTCCATTTCCAAAGTTCAAAGTAAAGGCAGCATGCAAGTCTACGGAAGCGGAAAAGGTAAGTCAAGTGGACAAAATGGAAATTGATACTGCTGATAACTAACTTGTTGTGATATGGTTGCTGTGTAGGCTGGTGGAACGGGGAATTGACTGTGGAATTTCTGCGTTTTCATTTGGCAACCGCTCCGAGCATGATAAACCCGTACTGCTGCTACTCGACGACTTCTCAGGCCATTGGACTGACGAAGTCGTTGAGTATGCGAAGGACATTAAGGTGACCTTAATGAAGATCCCGCCGAACGCGACCTCCGTTTCCCAGCCCGCGGACGCCACATGGAATGGCCCGGTCAAAAGAGGCTTCGCAATGCATGGATTGAAGACCTGCGTGCTCAATTGGCAGACCGAGTGCTAGGACAGCCTTTCAAGTTGCAGCCACCGAGTCGAGCTTCGCTGTGCGGGTGGATCGACTCCGCCTGGGATGATGTGCTGCCGTCAACTATTCGTGCAGGCTGGCATAGTCAAGCGCAATGACCCAAGGGTCTTACCGGAAGAAAGCGTGGCATTGGTGCAGGCGGACGAAGCAATTTACGAGGCCATGCTCCACTCGAATATGATCGATCATTCCCAGGCTGAGTTCGGACTCGAAGAGGACTTCGACGAGCTTTTTCGCTCCATGGCCTTAACAGATCAATAAAGTTTGCTTCGCACTTGTTTGCATATTAACTCGATTCTTTTGGGTTCTTGCAGACTCGAGTCGGCATGTTTTGATAGCCGGGGCATAGCAAAATTGGGCTCTGCACTGCAGATCAGGTGTGTGCGAACTAAGGTTATTCGGTACTGTATTTTTGTACGGAGCTATTTATTACGGGAGGAGATGAAATTGAATATATTATTATTGAAGCTAAATTGACTGAATCCCCACCGGTCCATACGAACAGCAAGTTATATAGGTTATGCATATTATTGTCGACTGGAGTATTGATTATTACAGCCTCTAATGTCTTGCAATGCAATACTATACCGGTACTGTATTTTCCGACCCTGATGTCAATCATGCCTGCGTAATTACTCAAACGAAACCACTCCCAATGCGCGTAGCTTTCTCACCGTGTATCCATAGGCTACCGGGCATCCTAATTTTTGTTGGCCAAGATAGCTGCGGAAATGTTTCGTTCAAATTGCACGAATAAGTTTCCGTGACTGATGCGATTTAGATTTTGTACGTAGTCTTGCATGAAAGTGAGAAGATAAGTCGTCAATTCAACGACGCACACATATAATATAGCTACATGTACACTGTATGAATGCCGGACAATAACCAAAAACAATATATTTACTGCGCTTCAATATACTCCAAACGTACGGAATTATCTAACACATCACTGTAGTGTGCTCTAGTGTGTTGCTCGAAGAAAACAGTCATCCACAATGTTGGTCGAACGGTCTGGATAAATCATCTGCTGCAGGTAAAATACGATTATAAGTGATATCATATCATAGAGGTGTTTTGTCCTAATCTTCTGCGGATGGGTCAACCGCCACAAATACAATTATAATCGATCCGGTTATCAAATTTAGCAGGGTTTTAAAGCTTATTTGCTGAAGTATCCAAATCGTATTACGAAAGGTATCAGAAATGCAAGGATTCAGACCTCGTTGCAATCCCTGGTAGACTCTGGGTGTAAATTCCAGAGAAAAAGTGTACCAGAACACGCTAGGGAAGGGCGGGCATGCGCTAACGCTCGCGTATTTGCACTATAGGGTGGATCGCCTTTGGGTGGGGGAACCTCGGTACCATACAAATCCCTAGTCATATCACTTTCGACAGGTTTTATTTAATATAGGTCTTTGTATGGAGGTCAGATGTCTCATAGTTGTATCGCGGTGGCCTAAGCGTTTTTGTATGTGAGCCACCCTATAAAAACGCGAGCGTTAGCGCATGCCTGCCCTTCTCTAGCGTGTTCTGGTACGTGCCAAAACCGCACCTTCAAATGATAAAAATTGACGGAGTTATAGCGACTTGTTCTAGTGTCCCAAACCTTTTGTCGCGCAGTGTACACCGTTCCTATTCCAAGAAGAGCGTCCATGTCGTAACAATGCAAGGTCAGTGAGTTCAGTCATTTCAGAAAACAAGGAAGAAGGTACGTTCATTCAAGCAATCATGCATTACGCCATAGCGACAGCTAACAGTCATCATGTACTACGTAACCTACTCAGCAATGTCTCCCTCGCTGTCGCTCTCACTTTCATCATCAGCATCTTCAGCGCGAAGCTGGAGCTCACGGCGCGTCTTTTTCCGCACACCAGCCTTCTGGCCAGGTCGCCGCAAGACCACACGCTTCCTGAGCGTGGGCGGGATCGACTCGCCGGCGTCAAAATCGTCATGCCAAATCTCGAAACAGGTTTTCGCCACGCCCTTGTATTCACGGCGTATCTTGTTGCAGAGCCAGGACTTGGCGTCGTCGACCGAGCAGCGCTCGCAGAAGGAGGTCGTGGCGAACGACTTCTTCGCTTTGCTTGTCCGCAGCAATGCGCACACCTTACACGAGCGCTGCCTGCGCTTCTGCACACCGCTCACGACCACCCAATCTTCCAACTGCTCGGGCGCGTGCGTGTCGAGCTTGTGCTCGCTTGCGCTTTTGGCTTCCGATGGTCGGTGTGGCGACAACTCTGGCGAAGTCTTGGGGTTTTAGTTGGAGGAGCTGGTTTTGGAGAAGGCTGAACCACTCCCCACGCTTCATGGGCTGTGTCCACGCCATCCTGGCTTCTTCTTTACGCGATAGGTAGGCATTCACCATCGCCATGTCTACCAGTCCGAGGAACAAGCTCTTATAGTACTTCTTGAACTTGGTCGAGGTCTGGAGAGAGTATCTTTGCAGGCGGAGTTGATCGTGCACATCAACTCCGCCCATCCAGCGCTGGTAGTTCGTAACTGCGCTCAGGCACGGCACGGTGATCACCCCGACCTACTTGACCTTTCGCTCAATACTTGCCTCCGTCATCTCTGAGCCCTTGCACAAGTAGTGGACAGGCTTACGGTCCCACCACTGGAATGCGACCAAGCTAGGAACGGCGACCGACCGGGAGAACTTGAACGAGCCACGCGGGATGCTGGATGGTCGGCCAGCGCGATTCTCCTTCACGTTGGCATCATACCCGAGCCTGTTGGTCATGATCGTCCCGATGTCATAGATGCCCATGCCTAGCAGCTCGATCGCGAGGAGGACGGATGAGTAGAAGCGATCCACGACTACCGCGTGCCACGGATGGCGCTCGTTCGACTCAAGCACAACCTTGATATTACGAACGACTGCGGTGGCGCCTGTCTTGTTGTCAATTGGTGCATCTCCACCGTCATCTGCGTTGCGCTTGCCAAAATATAGCTCAAATCTAGTCAGGCCCGACATAGCGCGTTAGGATTAGACCTCAAAGTCGTAACTTTCGACATAATATCCGAGCAAAAAGACATCCCACCTGTGGCAGTACGCCGTTCTCGGGTCGTACGTCATAAACATCTTTGACCCGTAGCTGTGAGGCTTGTCCGGCATAAACATGCGCGTGCTGTTTTGCTTGATGTCGACGGAAGCACGCCCTCGTCGAAGGAGAACACTGACGGCAGAGACCATACCGACAGGAAGCGTTGCTGGAGCCTTTCAACGACCGGACGAAGCTTCCACAGTTTGCTCCACGTGCGCTCCGCCTCGTGGTCCACGAAGTGCAGGTCGCGGAGGATGTCTTGACACCGGTTGCGTCCCATGAAGCGGCCGAAGTTGCGGTCGGGATCGCTCCGTCCTCGACCATTGACCAGTTGTCGGCAAAGCGCCGTTTCTGAGGGCACAACAAGCGTGCCACCAGGAGGCCGACGACATGAAGAATCTCGTGTGTCTCGTAGGCGTTCTTTAGTTTGATCCGCCGCTGAAGCTGCTTAAGCGTCTCAATCCGCCGACCGTTCTGCTTCGCCCGTAGCGCCTGCGCGTGCCGATCAACTTGATGGCCTGCATACAGGTTGCTTTGGTCGTTGATCATAACCCACAATGACTTGGGCATAAAAAACAGGAACGTCTGGAGGGGGAGTCAGCGAGGGCCCGCAATTCGAGCACTGGCTGAGCCATCTCATCACCAATATTGACGTACGCGTTGCCACCCACCTCGAAGTCTGACGATGTGGGCGCCCAGGCTGTCGCCCGCAGCGCGGCCTCACGCTGCTTTATGTCCTTCTGGGTGCGTGTCGTGTTTCCAATCTTTAGTGATGCTATGAAGGCATCATCCATATACACTGCGTCAGCCTCAGACAGCACGTCGTCTTCATCATCCTCCCCTCGTCGCTCATGTTCGTTCTGCTCGTCTCCAATATATCATTCTTCGCTTTCGCTGGAGTTGAAACTCTCGTAGTTCGCCTCATCCTCATCCGCCGTGATCGTCGAGCGAGTCCGACACCGATCTCTCCCAATCGGCAGTACCCCGTGTATTTAGCATGATTCTGAGTGATATTCCGACCGAAACGGCGCACCTTGAGGCGGTGGTGAACCTGCAGTTGCTCTCCGAGGCGTCAGCGTTTGAGAGCGCGGCCGAGCTGGACGAAGGGGAGAGGAGCTGGCTTCTCCTGTGCGAGCGCTGCGTCCGAAAACTGTCGTCAAGTACGACGTCAAAAACGTGGTCAGGGTTCCTTGCGAGAGCGTGACAGTAGTGTCGATTTCGGACGCACTTACTGCAGCCGTTGCCACGCACTGCGCCGCCGTCGTCGACCCTGCTGCTGCCGCCACCGTGTACTGCCCTGTCGTCGGGCTCGTGCTCTGCCCCGCCGTCGGTCTCTGCTGCCACCGCCGTCGTGGTCGTACCGTCGCTGTTGTGGTATCTGCACCGCCATCGTGGTATCTTGCCGCCGTTGTAGTAGTCGTCCTCGCCGCCTTCGTCGTGGTCGTCCGCGCCGCCACTGCATCATTCATCTCGTCCAATATCCCCGACTCCAACGCGTGCGCCACTAGGAGCTCTCCCCAACAAATACCCCTGCACCATGGGGGCTTACATACCTTCCCTCTCTTGCGAGGTCACTCGACCGCTTGTACGTACGCCCCACCGCCCGCAGTTGCCGCCAGAAGTGTGGAAAGTCGATGTCACAGGCGTCGGCGGTGGTCGTCCCGCGTGCGCTGGTCCGGATGCGCACCATCCAGCAAATTCTCGCATGAGTGGCACCTGGACCCTTCAACTGGCGCGCGTGGAACCTAACCCGGATTCATGTTGTCATCTATGTTCTCTCCGTTGATTTTTCTCAAATAACTCCACAGTCTAATACTTTTGGGAGGCCACAATTCACTTGAACAAAGTATGGGAAAATGCTTGTTGAGCCAATCCCTGTTGTTCTGAATTCAATGTCGTAACTTACGACATAACAAAAACGCTGTGGCACAAGTTACGACGTCGGGAACCAAGGGGTTAATGAGAGGGTGGAAGCCCTGACGAAAATCAACGAGCCAAGCACCACCGCTTCATCCACCTGCTCCTTCGTCAGCTTGTGCTCAACGAGCAGTTCATGAGCACTATTCCACCACTGCTGCATGAACGACAGCTTCTCCTCAGCCGAGAGCATCGGAGACACCTCCACAGGGTAGAATCTTGCGAACAGCTCCTGCTCCCCAACACACACCTGCGGTTGCAGCACACTGCTGGTCATGAGCAGTCCGTGGCTGCTGCTC
This sequence comes from Phytophthora hibernalis, assembly GCA_012656075.1. Lineage (NCBI taxonomy): Eukaryota > Oomycota > Peronosporomycetes > Peronosporales > Peronosporaceae > Phytophthora > Phytophthora hibernalis. Next base: position 213,531 of record JAAKBF010000037.1, read on the forward strand.
TCCTGCTCCAATGGGACCTTGGGGTCACTCCGCTGCTTGTAGTATGGTGTCAAGGTCCGATCGAAGTCGGTGATCACCAGCAACTGATCTGGTCCGTCCTGTGTTAGCTTCTTCATCTTGCGAGCAAATCCATCTGCCAGTACCGCCACCTGTTAGTATTTGCGTTAACGTTAGCTTATACTACTGGGCTATTGCATACCAGGGTCTCCGATAATAATTCGAGAGGCGCGACGTTGGTGGTCATCGCTGTAGGAATGAGCTTGGATGGAGGGCCCTGCAGTCGACGAATCGGACCACAGCAACGGGAAACTGGGCAATACGCCGAGAGAGACCGCCCGTAGCTGCGCACAGCGGCAGGAGCCCTGAACGAGACGCGAAGTGCCACCGCGCCATTTTGTTCAATACATGCAACATCAAACTGCCAATAATAACAAGTAGACACTTTAGAATTTTATAAAGGAAATTAACCACCCATCTCCCCTGAGAAAGAGGGGTGGAAGCTAACTTGCTCGGCAAGCTGAAACAACACCTGCGGTTTAAAGATCCGTGTGCGCAGCACGCGGCTTAAACCCAGGACCAAGAAGGGTCACTCCTAGGTTGTGTTACCGTTTCAAGGGTGAGGCTAGGGTGTAGTTTCCCTGTCGGTATCTCCCGAATTTCAATTATATAGGAAAACGTAGGAGACCTGGCCAACATTACAGGTTTGCCTACTATTGGTTAAATCAAAGAGGTTTTACCCAATCATGAAGCTGGAGTGCGCAAGCGGTTCTGCTGCTCTTGCCTAACCGGGCGAAGCGCGCTTCCGACTCTTATGAATACCGGTAGATGGTAAGACCGGCAAATACATCATACCAACGCAAAAATGTTGTCTGCCTGTTCCTCTGCCATGGTTGTCGGAGGAGCAGACAAACAACATCGTGATATCACATACAGGATTCCCGGTAGGCACGCTGTGTCATTTCCGACACACATGCGTCCCTAACGTCTTTAACCATAAGTTCATCCTGTTGGGCATCGCTGCGGTCGTCAAGACCGTCCAAGTCCTCGCCGCTGCTGCGGTCGTTGAGACCAGGAGAGGCTTACTGACGGATTTTGTATTGCGTGGTTGTTTCCTGGGAGGTGCCCTTTTTAACCAATCACCGGCTTGGCCTTCACGTAGGAAGCACTCGCTACGAAAGCAAGCTCATTCGGTTCACTCCCGATTTGCATAGAAAAGAGCTGTGTACAGCTTGTGGCCAATAACATTGTTCGGCCGCTGCTGCGGCCGTCGAGGTTTATCGAGTTCTTGCAGCTGCTACGGGGACAGAGCCGTGTCCTAGTTGGAATGTTGCTACATTGTGGAGACAGCGAGCCAGCACGACGGCTGCTACTTCTTCGGGGACTGTGGTCACGTTGGCGCTCATCCATTTAGCGCCCTCTCGATTGGAGCTCTTGGTTCTTTTCGGCATCGTGGAGGGTGGCACTGAGGATTGATCCCTGTCGATCTCAGCAGCGACTAGAACTTGGTCGGCCCAGTCGGACGCAGGAGAGGCTATGATTTGGACTTGTTTGCCGTCATGTTTGGAAAAGCTTCTTCGGCTGCGAGCAGTCTGTAAAGTTAAGCAGCCATTTGCTCGGGTAGTACCCGGGTGGGTGACATTATGATTTATATTATATAGTAGGTTGTATTCTGTAAGGTAGGATAAATTGATAATAGGTATTCGAAAAAGTTGCACATCCTACCAGAATCTCTAACTATTACAGATTAACCTGGCACACTTGATAGCATCCGTGGACAACGGCCGTATCAGGTATAGCAATACTATCAGATTTAGCAGTAGACGGTAGCGATAGTCCAAGCTATAACCACCACTTGATGCAAAACAGCAGGTAATAATCGAAACCATCTGATACTACGGTACTACATTTTGCTGCCCGAGCACACTGAACTCGATGAAAAGCTGCTGAAAGACCATTGGAAGCTACAGCTACGAGTGCCCGAGGACGTTTTCTCGACCAAGAAGAGAAAACTACTCAGACACCCATTACGAACTACTTTAACCCCGACTAGGTAGTATCAAATCCCGCCAAATTGGCTATCAGGTATCAGGGTCGATAGGTATCAGATTTACTCCATACATTTTACTAACTACCAAGTCGGTGGATCGATTTTGTATCAGATATAGCAGTGTATCAGGTTTGTCAGGTATCATTTAGGACAGGTTAATCTGTATAGCAACTCGAAACCCTAACTCCTTACATTCCCTAACCCTAGCACCTACACGTATAGTCTGTGTATATCTTACAACGTACCCTGTCTCTCCTGAGGCACGCAGCTCGCCATCCCAGGTGAGCACGTGTCACCTAAGACATCGTCAGGTGGGGGTTGGTTTGGGAAGTACTTTCCCAATGCTCGCAGCCGAAGAAGAATCTTTTCCATATCGCAACCGTTCCGACTTCCCTACACTTTCCGACACTTAGGATTCTAGGTAAAGACGGTTAGAGCGCAGGGCTTCGGCCCTGAGAAGTCTGTTCGAAACGGACCGGTGTTAATTTTCAACACTTGGTGTTTGGAGCTGCGAGTGGACGGCTGCTGCGAGTGGACGGCTGCTGCGAGTGTGTGAGCGCGTGGACGGCTGATGCGAGTGTGTGTGGACGGCTGCAGCGAGCATGTGAGCGAGTGGACGGCTGCTGCGAGCGTGTGTGGACGGCTGCAGCTGCGCGTGTGGACAGCGGAAGTGTGCGTGTTGGCCCATGGCATGACGTGCGCGTGAAAGCTGCTGCTGTGGCTGTACTGAATGCGAAGAGCATGTGAAACTGTATATCTGTGTGTCTTATCTAACTCCCTTACACGTGACCTGAAACAGTGAAGATGTCTTGCGTCTGGACTGGAGCTGGGTCGACGATCCTACCGATCTCAAGGAGCCGCTTGTGGTTAACAATGCGCTCGTCCAAGTCTTTGGAGTGGGAGCAGCGCACGCAGAACGCTGCCAGAGCCTCTTGCCTTGATTCCCTTCTCCTTCAGAAACGCCAGCATGGAAGATTCAGCGCGAATACCGAGATCGAGGACTTGATCGTTGTATCCCGGTGCCTGCTCGTCAAGCGTGAAGCCTTCTTCGATGAAGATCTTCATGAATGCAACAACGTGCCGGGACTCTGACTTCTTCTGTCTTTCCGCGGAGTCCCAGACGCGAGGCACCCGTGTGTACCATTCGAGCCACGCGTTCGACAGGTTCGTAGCAGCCTTCTTTCTGCGCTTGGGATTCGGTGCTTGAACTGATGCTTCTTGTTCTTTTTCTTCATCTGGTGTAGCACTCATGCGCCGCTTAAGTAGGAGAGGAGCACATCAGCCTGTTACTGTCAATAAGCTCTTTAATGACAGACGCATGATGACAGCCAGCGCCACAGCATTGGGTCCTATTCTCTTGGTCCCCCTTTCAGCAGAATTGGTCGAGATGGTGCTTCAACGCAATGGACCACGCAAGCACGTCCGCGGTCGGGATTATCGCAGCACTCAAGCACTCCTCCATCCGAGCTACGAACAAGCTTTTGGTACCAAACCCTTCATGAGGGGAAGATACTTAATCAGGTAAGCCGTCAGAACCCCGATAACCTTGCGACTCACGGTTAGCGCTTCGTCCCTAAGGCCTGTGTAGGAAGAGAACAGCAAGGACTGCAAGCGCGCTAGACGTTCCTGGGCACCGTGGTCAAGTACGGTAACATCTGCGAGCTTGGGACTTCGTCTGGCTTCCAACCACTCAGGACCCGGGCTACCTTCCTGTCCTCGCGAGGAGTGTTGAAGACGTAGGCGAACCCTTTGTTCGTCTTCGACATATCCCACGAGCCCCGATCGAAGATCCACTGCGCAGCCAGGCGCTCGTCTCCGTTCGCATGCTGGGCGCCGCCTCTGCGAAACGAGTGAGACGTCAGGTTGCTCGTCGGACCTGCCGCGTCAGCCACGCGCTTGAGCAACCGGTTCACATACGCTTGTACTCCGTCTTCACCGCGCGACTGTCTTGGCGGCGCAAGTGAGGATGGCGTCCCAGGCGAGTGGGTAGCCTGCCGCACAGGAGCTTCTTCCGGCGAAGCAATGGATTGCAGCAAATCGAGCAGCGGTACCCCAGCGTCCAGCTTCACTGCAGCGGGCGAGGACAGCGTAGGGAGCTGGCTTAGCAAGGAGGAGCATGGTCCCTGCTGCATCATCAGGGCCACGGCTAGGGTGAAGATGGGGCAGGTCAGGAAGTCGTCGCGATCAGGTACGAGCGTCAGGCCTTGTTCTTTAGATGTTTTCACTCGGAGCATGAGGATGTGGAAGACGTCGTCCGCTAACATGGTCACGTGCTGCTTGCTCATGTAGGCGAGGTCCGAGGAGCGTCCAAAGCAGTGCCACATAAGTCATGCAAGCGCTGCATCCTCGTAGTACGTCACGACTGCCGCTGCTGAGTAGAGATGGAGCGTCAACGACCGTAGGTCGGACTTCGTGCAGGGTGGAGCCTTGTTAATAAAACCTCCTTTTCACGTTTCATGCAGTGCTTTTCTAATGTTTTACCCATTTTTAAGAGGTCAGCTTCGCTGGGCTGTCTAAGATGAGGGTATTCCTCAAATAGCCACAGCTTCACATTTGTAAAGTAAGAGATAGCAGAGTTTCGAGAGAGCTTACCTTTCTTACCTTCGTTCGTAGCTAGATAGTAGCCAAACCGGTCCATAAGTGCTGCGACGCTTTTGCCTGCATTTTCACTGAGAATGCACGCTTGGACAATGTCCATGCTCACATTTTCAGCTTGCAACATCCGGTTAAACGCACAGATTGCGGTGGTGCGAGCTTTCTGCGTGTTGGCCGGGACAAAAGAGGCGAGACTCATGCTGGTTGAATGTCTCTTCTGCTTTTTGACGGGTAATGGTGAATGGCTGACAGCTACAGTGTCCACCACCGCAAACCGTCCTCAACCTAGACTAGGATGACACCTAGCTATTGGAACCGCGTTAATATTTGAAATAATTGTTTTTGACTTGTTTTTTGTATGGGGATATATATATATTGCTCGCATTCCGACAAATATTTGTCGGAATGTGTCGGAACGGAAAACCTACACCTAATGCACCCTATTGGCTAAATTTAGCGAAATGAGGCACTCCTATTGGATAATACTCTTAATTCAGTGACCAGACCACCATCTCACACGTCTATCTGTCGGAAAACGTGTATATTCATCCATAACTTTTACCATGACTCCCAGTAAATATACATGTATGTATAACGTCTTCGCCTCCTGAGCGCTTTCCGGTTCCAGGAACCGTTACCGCAGTGATCACTATCAACCAGATGAGCATTCCCGTCTCACGATTACGGCACGCACGTGGTTCTGTACCCATATCAGCGTCCAGTCGTAGACCCTATCCGAACAGCAAACGTACGTCAGTCACCAAAATTCCAGTCAAGATGAAGAGTGCGTGGCTCGGCTGGGCCTTCGTGCTGTGTGTGGCGCTGCTCTTCTTCTCCGTCTCCCGCCTGCTGACGCTGCGCAGCCTCATCTCCATGTACGGCACTCCCGAGACGCCACGATGGACGTGCAGACCGCTGCTCTGGCCTTGGGGATGCTGGAAGACCTCGTGTGCGCCACGTACCTGTGCGCCGCGCTCTGGGGCGTCGACCGCTGGCTGCGCAGTCGTCAGGCGCTGACCGTTCGGTGGCGCTGCGTCGTGACGTTCGCGGCGTCGTGGCTGCTGTTCGCGCTCATGGCGCTGCCGTTCGTGGCCGACCTGCTGCTCGTGCGCATCCGAGACATGCGCTTCAGCTTCGATCTCGTGAAAATGGCCATCCACGAGTCCAGCAGCGCTGGGGCGGCCGAGATCTCGAGTGCAGAGGTGGACAAGGCCTACATCAGCGCCTGTATAGCTGTAGCCACCGCCACCTTCTTCGCGACAGTACGAACGACCAACGAGTGGGCGGATCTCACGCGCTGGAGCCCTGCGGACGGCGTCAATGGCCTCGTCGCGGCCTTTTTGCAGCAAAAAGTTCCGCTGGACCAGGAGCGCAGCTTGGAGGAAGGTGCAGCCGAGACCATGCGGTTCTTGAGCTCTGGCGTACAGAGTGACAAGAGTGTGGAGGACCAAAAGGGAGCTGTACAGTGGTGCGGTCCTCGTGTGCACGCGGCTGTGGTGGTAGTGACGCTCGTGTTTCTACCAGCTTTTGTGTTGTCGCTGAGTCAGGTCTGCTCGGCGCTGGTGGCGTACGCGGCGCTGAACGCGACGCTGAATGAGCTCTTCATACACGCGCTGTACGTGTCGTCCCAAGGGTTCGTGCCGTTGATTGCGGACGGATCCATTGACTCGGCCAAGAGGTTCATCCACACTGCCACGGAGGACTTTGAGCTCTTTGAGGACGACTCGCTGTATCGCCGAACCATAGGCTTCCACGGAGACTTGGCGTTCGAAGTGCCGGTGGAGAAGGACAACCCGCCCAACGTTTTGCTGCTCGTGGTCGAGTCATTCCGGTACCACGACTCGCACTACCTCGTTGGGGACGAGGACCCGTCCAACTTGTTCCGAGGCAGCAACATGACGGTGACACCAAACTTTGATAAGTGGGCGAAGCGAGGCGTGGCGTTCAGCAACATGTGGTCGAGTTGGCGCACAAGTCGCTCCGTGGAGAGTTTGCTGTATGGACAGGTGCCGTACGACAGCGTGGCCAACTCTGGCATGTCTGGTGGAAAGAAGGATTTCATGCTTGACGGTTTGCCACAGTTTTTCAAGACTAAAGGGTATGAACCGTTCTTCACTACAGGCTGCAAGACTGACTACGATGACTGGAGAACGTTTCTTTCCTCACACGGCTTCGACACAGTGTGGGGCGAGACGAGATGATCGAATTAGCAGAGCGCGATCTGGGAATTAAGCCTGATCAATGGTTTGGAAAGGAGCACCGAGGGCTCTATTGGGGAGTGCACGATGACGTGAGTTTCCAGCTTCTTGGCGACCTCATGGTGAACAAAACCATGGAACAGAACGGACGCGTAGCAAAAGGAGAAGCTAAGAAGCCGCTTTTCCTCACGCACTATACGATCTCGAGCCATGTATCGTACGAAGAACGCCCAGAATGGTACGCAAAATCCAAAAGCCCGACTTCTCTGCGCTCTATGACGGTATGGAATATGGGAGCTGCATCAAGAACTACATGGAAATGCGGTACTTTACGGACATGGAGTTGGGGAAGTTCATGAACCGCATGTCGGACACAGGAGTTCTCAACGACACTATCGTTGTTATCGTGGGCGACCACGGACAGGCTCCAGAGGCCGGAAACTACATTCCCGAGGCACGCGATGTATCCGTTCATCATGTTGCGGGTGCTCTCGTTGCTGAGGGTCGGCTAGGGGAGGCTGTAGGATTGAAGATTGAAGACGCTACCGAGCAGTACGACATCATGAATACGCTGGCAGATATTGTTGGCGTTCCGGAGGAAGGATTCCTGCAAGACGGTGTGGGTCGCTCCTCAAGCGCCAGTCGAAGTTTGGTGAGAGAGTTGTGTACAGCAACAACCCCAGCCGAAAATGGCTGTGATCCGTGGAACTGAGCGACTACGCTACGATCGTGCTGCAAGGTCCGTGCTTCTACACGACGCTAAGGCCGACCACGACATGCAATTCGACTTGTTTCCTAATCTTACAACGGAGCAACAGAACGAGTGGCTAACGTGGCGTGACAATGGCCGACAGCTCACTGAGTATTACGCCCAGCGATGGGACAAGAAGTGTTTGTTTGCAGCAACGTGCTGAGTATCATAGATAATGCAGCCACATCGACAAGCTGCAGCGAGACAAGTAAACTGCAAAAGGAGGATCAAGTTTTAGTTTTATTACGCCTTCAAATTCAAGCCTGAGTTTTGATGCCTAAGTTCAGCATGTTGCAGCCAGCAGGCACTTACCCTCCCATCGAGTTTTGTAGTACGCGGCGACTTCGCGTCCTTTGTTGCGCCAATCTCGCCACTGGTTCTTCTTCTCGGAGGAGAGCGTTGGGAACAGATCGTGCTGCATATCGTGGTCGCTGAAGGCGTTGTGTAGCACCACAGAGTCCGTGCTCCGGTCGTAACGGAGACGCTCGTGGCCGCGAACAACCGAGTTCTTGACGTTCGGATTGTTGCTGTACACCACACGCTCTCCGAAAGGAACGATGCGCTTGAGCGAGCGACCAACTCCATCCTGAAAGAACCCGCCTTCTGGAACGCCGGTGATGTCGGCCAGCGTGTTGAGCATATCGTAGTGCTCCACCGCATCTTCAATCTTGAGCCCAACGTACTCACCTAGTCGACCTTCAGCAATGAGAGCACCAGCTACGTGTGTGCACGAAACATCTCGCTTCTCGGGCGTGTCGTTCCCAAATTCTGGAGCTTGTCCGTGGTCTCCGACGATTAGAACGATGGTGTCGTTGAGGACTCCCTCGGTAGCCATTCGATCCATGAATTTCCCGAGCTCCAAGTCCGTGAAATAACGAATTTCGAGGTAGTTCTTGATGTTGCCGGAATGCTCTTCACCCTCATAAAGCGCTGAAAAGTCTGGTTTATCTGACTTCGCGTACCATTGAGGACGAGCTTGATACGCCACGTGACTCGTGATGCTGTAGTGCGTCAGAAACAGCGGCTGCTTAGTTTCACCTGTTGCCACTCGGTCGTTTTGCTCCAGTGTCTTGTTGATCAAGAGGTTGCCCAGGATCTCGAAGCTCACATCGTCGTGCACTCCCCAGTTGAATTTGCGTTGCGCAGGCCCCTTCCAGTCATCGGGTGAGATGCCCAAGTCGCTCTCGCCCAACGCCATCATCTCGTCTTCGTCCCAGAGATTGTCAAAGCCATGAGCAGGCAGGAACACATTCCAGTTGTCGTATGCGGTCCACGTTCCGGTCGTGAAGAACGTCTCGTACCCCTTTTTCTTGAAAAGCTGCGGCATCCCAGCGAGTTCCACGTCCTTCCTGCCACCTGCTGTATCGGTCGCTTGAGTGGAATCGTACGGGATCTGCGCAAACATCAAACTCGCGAGTGAGCGACTGGTCTTCCAACTGGACCAAGGTTCGGGAATGCCACACCGCGCTTCGCCCACTTGTCGAAGTTGGGCACAATGGTGCCGTTCCAGCCCTGAACAAGTTGGACGGGTCTTCATCGCCAACCAAGTAGTGCGAGTCGTGGAAACGGAACGATTCCAGTGCGATGACGACCACATTGGGCAGATTGGTGTCGTTCACGCTCACGTTGAACGCTAAGTCACCGTGAAACCCGGTAGTTTGGCGATAGAGTGAGTCGCCTGCGTAGAGCGTGTAGCTCTCGGTGGCGTGGATATATGCAGAGGCTCTCTCGATGGTGCCGTCTGCAACGATCGGTACAAATCCAGCCTCTGTAACCTTCAGCGCCCGCATGAACAGCTCGTTGATGGTCGTGTCCATCGCCACGTTGGCCACCAGCGGTGAAGACACCTGACTAGTGGCCAAAACAGCCATTGGCATCAACACGAAAGCGAGGAGTGCCACGATAACTTGCATCACACACAACATCCAGTCGACACTTTGAATCCAGAGCACCACGCGTCTGCACTTGGTTGCTGAAACACTCGAGTCACTACTTGTAGATGCACAGACAAACTTGTCCACTGCGACTACTTGGACGCCACTGCAGCTCAATCGCTTGGGCGTGACAGTCTCCGCGTACGGATTAAACGCGCCGCTCTCCAGGAGCGACTCAGCCACGTCGTCGCCAGCATCGCTCGAGTCGCTCGAGTCAGGGTCCTCCTTGGGCGTCCACAATTCATCATCGAGTTTCTTGTATCGGAAGGGGTTTCTCCTTACCATACACACTAGTGCGTGTGCTGGGTTCCAGCATTTGAGGTCGCCCCACGACGTCCAGGTGCGTACTGCAGCGAAGAAGGTGGCAACAGTGACGAGGATTGTTGCTGCGACGTAGGCTTCGGTGAATTCAGCGCTGGAGATGGCGACGCTGCCCACCATGTCGCTCTCTTCGATGGCCATCGACACGATCTCAAAGGTGAAGCGCATGCTCCTCAATCGGACCAGCAGAATGTCAGCGACGAACGGAGCGGCCGTGGCGACGAACAGCATCCAAGACGTCGTGAACGTCACGACCCGACGGATAACGCACTGCCGCTTCCACCGGATGAAGGTTTGCACCGTCATGCTGTCGGGAGAAGCGCCAAGCAACCAGTTCAAGATACAGTCGATGAGCCACAGCACGGCGACGAGGTACGTGGCGCAGAGGAGGTCTTCCAGCAGACCGAGACCCAACGACCCAAGCGCCACGCCAGCTGTTCGGTCGTTTTCCGTGCCGTACATTGCAATCAGCGCCGACATCCCCACGCAGCGATAGACGAAGAAGAAGAGCAGCACGACGACGTAGACGAAGAGCCATCCGAGCCACGGACGCGACCAGAAGCTGGAGAGCTCCATCTGCAGGAGCTCGCGGGGCTTGAGCCAGCGTCGACGCTTGTTGTCTCGAGTGGCATCAGCAGAAACCTTTTCTTCTCGCATCGAGGCCTCGACGCTCAGAGCTGCAGACGAAGATGACATCATTGCAGCTGAACGAAGAGGAGGCGAGTGCTTGAAAGTTGGCGATTTGGGGAATGACCAAACAGCAAAGGCAAGTCGGAGAAAAGAGCCCGTGCAGGAGGCGTTAGCGTGTATTGATCAGTCATTGCCCAGTCATCGTTTCCTAACAAAGCCGTCGCCAGAGATGCAGCAGTCGTAGGTGCCGCCACCTCAACATGACGTTGCAAAGGTTCTTTTTTTCTTCGGAACCCACGTTTGCTGTCCGTATGGCGACTAGCAAAGATCCTCATTCACATGGCTACATTCTGAGCCGGTACAGCGCAACTTCAAGTGAAAACGATTGTACCGGTGTTTTGGCACATCATTGCAGTACAATTAATGTCCGCCACACCACTTGTCGCTTTGCTATGGTGCATTGGGGGACGGTGTTCGTGACGGTGACGGCGGCGAGTTTCCTGCTGGGACGGCGCGAACTGCCCAAGATCGGGCGCTTCGTGGGGCTCTACAGCGGTCGCAGCGTGGGGGCAATCGTGCGTGCCAAGAAGGAGTTCTTCGACGCTACTAAGGACAACGACCTGGTCAAGGTTAGGCGAAAACCACGTCAAAACCCTAACTTGTGCAATAATCCCTTAACATCCACGTTTCCTGCAGTTGCAACGCGAGTTCCAGCGCGGCATTGAGGAGCTCAACGAGATCCGCTCGGAGCTCACGAGCGTCGGCAGCATGCGGCGGCCTCTGCAGCCCTCGAGTCCCAGTGGAGACACTCCCCGGGCAGTACAGTGAACCATTCGGCTGCTGCTTTTGGAGCTACTGCTACGGCTTCAGGCACAGGGCTGAAGACTTCCACTGGACGCTCTAGTGTGGATCTGGCGTCCACCGCCGAGTACGAGACGCAGGACGGCGTACGGCGCAGCGCAGAGGCCAGCTTGGCCTTGGTCGAGCTCAGGCTCGCAGAACAGGGCAAGTTTTCACCCAGAGTGGAGAGTCAGGAGGGAGGCGCGGACTACGTGTCTGCCAGTATCATGGACAGTTTGTTGCTGGACCAGAAGAAACCCAAAACAAGTTAATTGGGGACAGGACATTCAAGGGGACTGCTTTTGTTAGGTTATCACTGTTGAGTTTCTGCAGTACGGGTACTGTAGCTGTCTCATTGGTTCCAGCTTCAAGGCATGTCGATTATGAACTCGTCGGCTTGGTACGGGCTGGCGTCGGAGGTGTGGGCATCATTCTGGTTGGTGTTCGACAGCCATGCCTCCGTATTGGCGTTGCGGGCTGGCAGTTGGGGATGGATAACGGTTGCGAAGATTGCAGCACACGGAGGGGAAGATTGGGTTTGAACGAGAATCATGCAAACAACACGATTGTGAGTGTTTATTTTTGCTGAATGAATTCTACGAATGTGTGGCAGTGCAGTCTGCCCGACTGTTGGATTGGTCTTCCACTCATGTTCTGAATATAGCGTCACTGAGGTTGTGGACAAAGTTAGCGGGGATCTCGGAAGAGTGACCCCGTCACTCTCGGATACACATCGTCACAAATGGTGTGGGACACACCATGGCCACGTCACCAACGTGCCACAACACTTCATATTACATTTAGGACAAACTATACGTTACTTAGAAAGAACGCCCTCCCAACACTTACATTCTAACCAAAACACACTCACTGTACTCACAGCACCCACAAACAGAAGATGCCACCTCGAGGTGTACCTTTATCACCCCAGGTTTGCCTCCAACACAAACGACTGGACCAGAAACACTCTTTTCTCTCTATGAATGGCCATCACTATTTTGGCCAATCTAAACATCCTATTAGGGCGATATTTGTCCAATCAAGACACTAGGCTCGCCTTGGTTGCACCCCGTAAACCACTTCCTAAATCACCGCCGTTCGCCACGACCACCGCCGCCACCCCACGACCATGACATCGAAGCTCCAGTGGATTGCGCTCGCGCACCACCTACCTAAGCACGACTCCGAAATTCTCATGTAGTCATTTGCCCCGTTCAAAGTCGCCAAAAGCAACCTCAGGCCTTGCAATATCTGCACGGAGATCACGCCGCACAATAAAAAGTCTCAACTGCTAAGTTGAATCTCTTCAACGTGCACGACTGCCTCTCCGTACGCTCGTTATCCGTGGCGAGGAAAACTAAAGACATGTGAAACGCTGAAGATCGTGACGCTCGCTGAAATTGGCGCCCACGTTACACAAGTGCGCCCTCCGCGGGCTCCACGTTTAACTGAGTCCATGAAAGCCTTCTCGCGGGAGCTGACTACCCAAGGTCTCAACCCTACTCGCATCCACCACGGCATGCTGAGACGCTTCGACGTGGATGCACAGAGCTTGCCAAAAATCTGTCTACAGTCCAGCGTTTTGTCGGAAACTACAAGAAGCGCCATCTGGGCTTTAACGATTACCACGATCTTATCGTTGACAAGGTTCGTGATGGTACGTACACCGGGGATGAGGGCGACCATGTCGCCTTCACGTTTGCGTGGTGGGATAAAACCGACGGGAGGCCGTATGTTGGCCTAAAAACTGACGATGACCCTTTCATGCTGGGTTTAACCTCCAAGCGTCTGTTGCAGTCTGCCGGCCGAGACACCAGCACCTTTGTGCTTCATGTCGACGCTACGTTCAAACTGAACTCGTCGTACTATCCTGTCGTGGTGGTGGGCATCTCAGACCGACTTCGGCCGTTTCACCCACTGGCGCTCTTTATCGTTTCACAGCTCACTGAGATTGTTTATGTGGAAATGCTGGCCGCGCTGCGTCGTATATATCACAGGGTAATGGGCGTGCAGCTCAAGGTGAATTTCGTAATGGCAGACGCTGAAGCACCAATGTACACAGCGTTCGAAAGCGTCTTTGGCATGGACAATGACTATTGTGGTGTTGTGATTCACAGAAAACGTCGTTAATTCGGCTTCAACGCAACAGCACAACAATTCGCTGAGTCAGGTCGGCGATGTTGGGCTTGCGCAGGGCTCCTGTCGGTTCCCTTTGCGGTTCGCCACAGCCGGGGTTCAGTTGAGTGTTGCTCCCAACAAGTACCAAGCTGCAAACTTTTCCAGAGACTCGCGTGAGCGGGCCAGTCTCCGTGCAAAACCCTGTGCCCTCCACCAAAGAATGGACGGCAGCGCGCTAGCGCGTTTACAGGTCACCAGGCGCCGATTACGCCCAGCTAGGAGGTTACGGTGTCCTGGGTTGTGCAGACCCACCGGCTCGTCGAATCGACGAGACTTGGCTTCGCTTGGTAGCGAGAAGTGCCCACCCCAGGCCGACCTTGATCTCTTGGCACTACCAGACGGCTTCCCTACAAGCTATGCCTCTCGGGGATCGACGGCAGGCATAATCCAGCCCACGCAGGGACTTACCGGAAAAGTGTACGCTGTTCTTGGACTTAGAAGATTCTGCTCTGATTGTTATCTCTATGTCTTCGGAGAACGACTTCGGGCTCTTCCTATGGTCTTCTATCGGTCCTATACAAATATCTAATGAAATGGAGTCGTTACAGATCTCCCTGCGACTCTTCGCTCAGCTCCGTCCCTTGGTGTCGAGCTGTTTACCTACCTCTCTGCGACTCTTCGCCCAGATCCTGATTTATCCCCAGTTGGTATATCTCCCTCGAGGCATATTCTCGCCAAGTCGACTTTCGCCGAGTCCAACTTTCGCCGAGTCGATTATCGCCGTGTCCGTCCATCGCTGAGTCCAGCTAAGTGCGATCAAGTCCGTTCCCTGTTGAGTGCGATGTATCCACTTGGCGGTGTATCCACTTGATCCTCTTGAGTGCAATGTACCCACTGGTCTAGTTTAGGCGTCCCTCGTGTAGGGTCACCTAAAATATGGATTTCCCTACACCACAACTGCCCCGGGCGTGATACGAGCCAGGATGGTTTGTGTCTCGACCATCACTCCGTTCTACAACTTACCTTCAGTTGGAAATCTCGTCGGGTCAAGTTCTGTCATCTTCAGTAAGCCTGTCGAGGACGCCACTGCTTCTCTCGGTGACCAGGTACGCCTCCCGCGCTTGGTATTATCCTTGTCCTCGCCGATGGTAATCTAACCCACCGCGTGTGTGCGCTTAGCAGCTTCCCGTTGCGCCCCTACAGCTACCGCCGCCTCGTCGAGTCGGTTCTTCACAGCGAGCTCATTTTCTCCTCAGGTGTGATCGACTTCCTCGATCGCGGCCGTAGAAGCGCTGTTCGCACGTCGTCGGACCTCCAAGCCCAAGTTTCGTCGCTTCGGACCCGTTCATCGACTCATCGATGGATTCTCAGGACCTTGTCGACTTGACAAACTCGCTGGGTTCGCCGGAGCCTTCCGTCGCTGGGTCCAGTCAAGCTCCGACGCCCTCTGCTGAGGCCACCCAAGATCCCCAGGAGGCTGATACTTCGGATCGGCCGGGACCGCTGTACTCATCGGTGGATATTGCTGATAGCTCAGCCAACCTAGCTGAGCCAGTGGGTGACTCGGCGAATCTCGCGGCAGGCGATTCCGCTGTCCTCGCTGGGATTCGTCGAGCCCTTGCTCAGCAAGGAGAAGAGCAGAGACAGCGTGATTCTTCTCTCGCTCAGCTGGTCTCGTTTCTGCTGACCAGCTCTCCTCCATCCGCCGACGCTGCAACTCGCCAAGCCATTCTTGGGGCAAAATCGCCAGCTTCTATCTTGGCTGCGTTGCAACGTGATGTTGTGTCTCTCCCGGATGTGTCTGCCGAAATCGTCGGGTTTCGGACTAAGCTCGCCAAGTCTGAGCGAGTGGCTTCTGCTTGGTACAAGAGAATGGAGTCGGCGATCGCTGAGTCGGCCTCTTTGCGCCACCAGTTAGATACCGTCACCAAAGAGCTCGTTACCAAAGAACCCGATCTATCGTTCAGGTTCTTTGCGCACAACTGAGCTAACATAATCGTTTAACAAGACGATCGCTCAGCTCACGGCGGAGTCCCGGACCATTGTCGCTCAGCAAAGCGACCGTACTCGTGCTGCCGAGGCGACCATTCGGAAGCTCCACGGTCTTGCTTTGCTCGGGCTCTCCGGGAAGCTCGTCGAACGATCGAGACGTTGCAGGGTACCTTCCTGCGGCAGAAGCGTATTATCTCTCACCGCGGTCGCTACCACGTACACGACCCGCACTTGGTTGTCGCTGCTCTGGGTGGCGTGGACGTCCCGGGACTGGATCCTAGGGATCT
Source organism: Phytophthora hibernalis (assembly GCA_012656075.1). Lineage (NCBI taxonomy): Eukaryota > Oomycota > Peronosporomycetes > Peronosporales > Peronosporaceae > Phytophthora > Phytophthora hibernalis. The sequence continues at coordinate 229,244 of JAAKBF010000037.1, forward strand.
CCAGATTAACGCTCGTCTTTATCGGCTACTCGCCGAGCGCTTTCCGAGTCGTTGGAGCTTCGTTCTTCGCGTCGGTCCTGCGAAGTTACTCTCTCTCCACCCAGCGAACGCGTCGAGCGGCGTATCTTCGGGCTCAGCGATTCCGGCTTCGGCGAGCTCTGCTAATGTTACCCCGGTGAGTGCAGCGTTGGTGGTTTCTCCGTCGTTCTCCGCGGTATCGTCTGCTTCTTCGACGAGATCTTCACGCCACAAACGGTCCAAGTCGGCTTCGCGCCACCGGAGACACCGTTCGGTTTCCCAACTAAGGAGCGCGCCACTAAAGACGTTGACTCCGGCCGAGCGCCTCCGTCGGTATTCTAACCCAACGAATCCGACGGCGGCCGGCCTGGCGGAGCCGGTCAAAGGGTGTTTCTCGGCGAGTTTGAAAACCCCGTGCCTGGCGAGGAGGGTTTCGACGCATCGACGACTTTACTCCGGGCGGAAGTGGTCGCTCAGCATGCGCCTTCGCTGCTTATTCCAGGGCGGCGTCGTCTCCGCTCTCCGGCGGCTGGTCTCAGCCGCGTTAATGCTAGCAGCTATTACCCACAGCGACACTCGCTGAGCCCTCCTCACGACGACAATCCGGTCGAAGTCGATGGGACCGACGTCCAAGTCGACGAGTCACCCGATCTTGGGGCAGACTCGTCGATCTCCGTTGATCCAGACTTGACGAGTTCGTCAGCCGTTTAGGTGAGTTTATCTCTGACCACGAGCTCCTCGCTCGGTCATATAAGTTCTTCGCCGAGTCCAGCATCTGGATCTGTGGCCTCCACTGACTCGTCGATAGAGTCGGCCCCCGCAATGGTCTCGTTGAGTTCGTCTACTTCCGTGGCGACTCCTTCGCTGAGTTCCGTTGTCTCCGTTCCGGCGTCGACTAGCCCTACTGTGCCTCTTTCTCTCGGCTCTGCTCGCCCCTCTCGAGCAGCAGCAAAACGTTCTACTTGCATTACTCAGGCAGTGCTCGCCGCGTTAGACGTCCTTGACGAAGATGCTTTGGATGGTTCACCTATTTCAGCTTCGCAGAAGGTGGCGGGGTCGTCCCCTCTGGTGACAGTGAGCTTGGAATCCCGCCGAGCCAGACCAGCGATTCACTGTCAACTTCTCAGCTGTCACCGGTTGGTTCTCTTGTGAGCTCATCGAACGGGATGTCTCATCCAGATTTCCTTATGGATGTCGAGGCCGAAGATAGCTGTTCATCGTCAGCTAGCACCGTGATCCTCTTGGACCGAGCACCTGCACGTGGCAAGCTACAGAGCTATACCGATGCTCGTCGATAAGCTCCGCGTTCCGTCAAACGAGGGAGTGCGTCGGTTCCTCGATCGAAGGACTCGTAAAAAACGAGCAGCCCCCAAGTCTTCTCACCGAGCTGCCAAGAAAGCCAAGAACTCATCGATTGTTGAAGATTCTGGTCGTGCAAGATTGTTCCGGCCTCTGACGCAGCCGAGCTTAAGGCTTCGGCACCCAAGACGGCACGGGCCGCTGCTCCTGTCGCCAAGTCGTCTGCTAAAGCTAAGGCGCCGGCTTCCAACAAGCGTTCGACGGGTTCCCGCTCATCGAGATCCTCCAAGAAGACCTCAAGCGTTCCTTCGCCGAGGCAGCCTCCGACGACCCCTGACACGGTGGAATTGCCCGCACCGTTGAAGCCACCAATCGCGTCGCTGCGTGCTCGTGCGGCACAGGCAATTGCGCGTGAGGTTCGAGACTCCTTCCATGCGTCAGACTCGCAACGTGGAGTTCTATCATTATGGGTCCGCTCGTTGCTGGGCGAAAATTGTTGGCTTGTCGTTCCCCGGTCAAGATGCTAAATATCGGAGGCAAGTCTAGTGTGGCGCCGACGCCAACTACTCTCGACGGGCTTCAGAAGTGGATGGATGCGTTCAATCCGTCTCATTCATGCCAACAAGCTCTCGCCAAGTTCCGGAGACTCCATTTTCGTCCCGGCGAGCGAGATTGACGCTGCCCGCCAACGGCTGCATTCCAGAAGAAGTCGGCGAAATCGACGACTCCTTTGATGATCGTTTGCGACGCTTGGGCTCGTTTCATGGGCGATAGTCGGGAATTCGGCATGTCGGAACCTCACGATTCTCCTACGTAAGCTTTTCGTGGCTCTCTGGGAGAGGAATCACTGGATCCTGGATTCATGTGTCTTGTTGGGTTTACACCCAGACCTAAATCCAGGCTCGCCCGCGTCGGAGTTCGCCGCCAATCTCGAGTTGTGGGCGGTGTACAATCTTGCGCATGAGCGCCGAGACGAGCTGTTGCGGATCGTCATGAAGTCTTACGAGGAGGCACTCTGGGCTGCATTCAGTTCTCGCTCATCTCAAGGCCTTTCGCCGAGTCCCGACTCCGAGCTCTATTTTGAGCCTACGGTCCCCACGTATTCGTTGATTAACCAGCCAATGTTCCCGTCTTGTTCGCATTGATCGCTGATCTCAAGGACTTGGACGTTTAAGAAACCTGGCGAGTGTGGTGGGTGACTCGTCCAGAGTTGCACCCATACAACACGTGCTTCCGTCCGCGCAACCGAGAGTTTCCAATGTTTGCCCCAGGGGATTTTCCGTCGGCGACGCCGAGAGGGCCTTGCAGGAGGACACTGATCCCAACGAACCAGAGCCTCCTGTTTGTGACGAGAATGCTCATCCTCCGGCCAATCGTGTCGGTCTTCACATTTTCGAGCAAATTTTCGACGAGGCCTAAGCAGTCGTTTTGCTGAGACTCCCAGTTCGCCCAGTTGCAGTTTTCGATGAGTCTTGGTAGTTATTTCTTTTTCTTCATGTAGTCCGTACTCATCCATCTCGTAATATCAAAAATATAAGTTGACGCAGTAGCTTTTGCTCATTCGACCTGCCTGCTTGTCTTCACAGGTCGGTGGTATTTTGTCATATTCAATAGATTTTAACACTCGTCTACAACTTGCACCATTTGCAGACGGTTTTCACGTTTCTTTTGTCGAAGATAGTCGAAGAGAAGACCTCCACACGATAAATTTGACAGTGGTTTCCAGCTGGGTTCGTCATAGCCCACCTATTTTACCAGAAACCGGCGCTGGGCTCGGTCCGTACACGTCGAGAGTGGCATTTCGTCCTTAAGGATGGCTTCGACTTCAAATCGACCAGTCCGCTCGTCAGGTTCCCAGCTGTCTTCTGGGAGCAATTCCTCGTCGAAATCGAATCGATCGGTTTCGCCGAGTCCTTTGACTAGCGAAGTCGTAGGCCTTTCGCCGAGTTCGGTCACTTTCTTCAGTCTGGACACGTGGACTACAGGATAGAACCGGTAGCCGCTCTTGTCTGGCAACTCCAACTCGTAGGGGTGGTGTAGTGCGTTGGAAAAGATGGATGGAATGCGACTTCGAGAATAAGTCACCGTCGAGAGACCTTCAGGGCACCTGACAAAGTGTTCCCACGACTGGAGTCGTACTTGTCCGGAGTACCAAGATACTGCTGAAGAGTGATGGTCGACGATCGACATTCGACGATCGACGTTCGTACTTAAGGTCGAACTTCAACGAACGCATCACGGGAGCGTAAACAAGATTGTGCCGTTGGACAAGTACGCACGGGAGGCAGCCGGTCATCAGATGATGTGTGGACAAAAGGTGAGTCGAAGATCGCACGAAGTGAGTGTAGTCAGCGCGGAGTGTAGGAAGATTGTAGGTCAGTCACGAATTAGCAACCAAGAGGTCAAGGCAAATCAACCTTCTTTGGACACTAAGTGTTTCTGTCGTCTGCTTCTGTGAAGTTCTACACGTTCTTCAGTAGATCGAGGGACACTCGCCGTGGTCTCAACCCCCAACCCGTGTCTGACAGGAAGGCACGTTAAACTCAAGTCCCGCGAGGGCAGGTATAGCAACAAAATCCTGCAAGGGCAGGAATAGCAACTCGTCGGCAACGACAACCAAGGAATAGCGGCTCGTCGACCAAGACGACCAAGGAATAGCTGCTCGTCGACCCCGACAATCAAGGCAAAGCAAAGCAACCCTCAACGGAGAAGAAGTCACGTCTATTAGAGAGACGCTTCGACTTACAAGACTCGACGTTCGCGTGAAGGTTTTCACGCAGACGTCGCCCGCAGACAACTTTAGCATCGAACGCTTGACCACCCGTCCAACGAAATCACGTTAGTCAAGACCCCGGGAATTCAGCGCGCCGCACACGACGCACAGTGTGTGAAGTGCGCTTTGTGTGTAGATTGACCCTCCAGAACGCATATTCTGAGAGCCCGCTCCACCACAATGGTGCCGCGACCCGGGACTACTGGTTCTGAAGATGGGATTCAAGTTAAACTAGAGCCCGAAGCACGAGCTCCGACGACTCAAGGATCGTCGCCGGAAATTCAGCTCGCAATGAGATCCGACCCGCCACAGATTCCCGAGGGTGTGGCTCCGGAATCTAGATCGAGGTGAAGGAGGAGTACGAAGAAAAGTACCCAATTCCCGATATGCCTCCCCGGGAGCCACCACGGGTTCTGCTGCCAAGCAGAGTCCGCCTGGGTTATCGACGGAAAGTCGTTCGTCGAAAGATAACCCGGTGTCCCACCAGACACCAAAGAAGACACGAAAGAATACCACGCCTATGAAAGCGCCGGAGTCGGAAGATGAAGACCTGGCGAAGCCTCGAGCTCCGCTACCCGAACTAACGGCCAGCCTGGTCCATGAGTTTGGGTTTCAAGAACTAACCCGACTTCTGCAAGAAGATCCAGTGTTGAGCACCCTCGACG
>JAAKBF010000380.1:0-29665 GCA_012656075.1 Phytophthora hibernalis
TCGGGTTTTCAGCGCCATTGTGACCGCAACAATGATGGAAATAAGCGCGTCGGCCCGATCCCCAAGAAAGTTCTCCGGAATTTACCAGTGCAGGTTGATCCTGCTTCGGGAAACCCACGTAAATTGTGCGTGCGTTATCTTTCTCAAGCGGGATGGGCTGAGGATGAGGATGGCGTGTGTCCAGGAAACACGGGCATTTTGTGCCTTCGAAGTTGCCGTCCATCGTCAAAAATAAAATTAACAGGCGCTTCGGGGTCTGAAGAACGAGCACAAGCAATTATGACTCAGTCGGACTGGTCCGGCAACGACATTATCACTAAAGAAGGCCTACGGCCCCGTCATCGTCGGTGATCACCCGCGAAGCCGATCAGGAAGCGGGATATCAAGTTGCCTTTACCGCTAACGCCCTAATCAATTCAAGTGATACAGTGTCAATGGTGATGCCCAAGCTAGACCAGTCTGGATTTAACAAACATCCAACATTCGCGCGCACTTCTATCCGGGTGGACCGAGCATCGAGCAAGGTCGACAAGATAACTTGTGTGCAGTTAGCGGATTCTACCGTTCAACGGACGGATGAGGGTCTTCAGCTGACTGCTGGTGGCACAGGTAGTTGTCGACCAAGGATTTGGTGTATCACAGCCGTAGACGCAAAGAGCAAGCCCAACAAGGTATCCTGCACCCGGTTCGCTGGACGGCCTACCGATTTAGTAGATTCGAAGTTGCGGTCAGCGGAAGGTGTACGTGGTTGTTGGTTGAGACCTTGTCGTCACGCAAAAATCAAATTATCGTTCGCATCGGCGCGCCGGATTCAAGCAGATCTGGAAGAGTATTTACTTCGAGCAGAAGCCAGAATTTCAAGTCTGCACCGGAGAATGGGTCTCGTCCGATCGAGGAGCAACGAATCGCCACTGTTTGTCATGGATCAGGCAGCTTGTGAGAGTCACTATCCACCGTTATCCACAATCACAACATGTTCCTTGAAGAAGCCACACAGTTTGTTCGTGGTGCAGATAGGGTGGACAGCAGACCCAACAAAGCTCTCGACCCTAACCGACTGAGAGTCGTTCTTGAAGGCTACCTGCATCTTGCTGTTTGTTCAGATTGCTGTGAGCGGTATCGACGTGGAATGGAAACAAGGTCCAGTTCCGCGACCTCCACCACCGAAGAATCACGGGTCATGTGTATTTACCTGCCATTACAAGAAGCATCCATGACGGACAAGACTCTGGTCAATACCTTATTGTGGACGCTGACATTCTCGGTCGATGGCCAGAAGTCATTTGTAGTCCTCTTGGTGCTATGGAGAAGAAAGGTGTCGATCCGCTGGAAGAGGCTCGCACAATTCACGACTTATCTTATCAAAAGAGCTCCGTGAATGCAGCATTTGTTGCCAAAAATCAGGTACGTCTGTGGCAATTATTGCTCGTCGCATCGAGAACTTAGTTCAAGCCGGGCATGCTGGACGTATTCGTATTCTCAAGGGAGACGTAAAAACTGCGTTTCGTCACCTCCGGACTCGCGCTAACCAAGTTTCAGAATGGCCGCCTCTGTGGAAGGAACTCGGCATTCTCGTGATAGACATGTCGGCTCCTTTTGGCTGGTCAGGGTCGCCACCTTGCTGCATACTTTGGCCGAGCAATAACATGGCTCATGGGAAGCAACTCGCCAGCTTCGGTATCTGATTCCGGCGACTCGGACCCCTTCTTTCCGTATGAGTGGGTCGACGATCATATCTTGGTCGAGCCGGACGTCAACGACCGGCTAGAACTGGCTGAAGCTACTTTACGCCACGCAATGTTCGCTGTGTTAGGGCCACGCTCAATCAAGGAAGGAACATTTTCTGAGTGGAGTGTCGAAATTGTTGCCCTAGGTCTGAGGTGGAACACCGAGCGATGCACTGTATCCATTCCAGATGAAAAGGTCGTTAAAGATCGTGTCATGGCGGTGCAGAAGCGCGGTAACGCCTCCAAAACAGAGTTATTCAAGTTACTGGGCTCGCTTCGCCACGTTGCTACCTGCCTACGAGCCTTTTTATCAAAGACTGCAGTCGCAGTGTAACTCAGCACCATGGTTCGGCAGAATCTAACTGTCAGCAGGGGCGAAATCAGACCTGGTTTGGTTTCAACACATCTTGAGTCATGGCTGCTTCGCTGAATTACCACTTGCGATGTTTGGAGAGCTGCCGAAACCGGACGTAGAGATCTATATGGAATCTTCCAATATCGGTCTAGCGGTTCTTGATTCTGCCTGCAACTCGTTTCTACAGATTAAGTTTGACGCTGAGGAGAAATCGCTCATTGACCAAGTCGACAGCGGTCAAGACGGATTTTCTATCAACGCCACGGAACACCTGTGTATAGCTTTCGCGGTGTGGGCCTGGGGAACTAAATGGAGTTCCCAATCTGGTGGACGTACGCTCCATCAAATGCTGGCGTGATAATGCTGTAGCAGTGAGCTGGTGCAATCGGTTGCCCTCACATAACGGGTTCAGCCAAGAAATTAATCGAGCGATCGGGCTAGCAGAAGCGTATTTCAATCTTCGAGTATTAGCCGATCACATTCCTGGGTCGACAAACTGGATGGCGTATGCAGCTTCTCGAGCATGGACCGAACATTTCCTATCTCGCTGGACTAATTTTGTCTCGTCATGGATGCATCCACCAGTGCCGCAAGAATGAAGGAAAATCTACATCAACTTCTCGAATCGCTGCAATCCAAGTCGCTGGCCACGACGTCTTAGACCAAGTACGAGAGCACGTGGTCGCAGTGGAGTGAATGGTGCGAGCAGCTGCGATTCCTGAAGTGGCTACCAGAAGACCCCCAAAGACACTCGTACCAGCTTGTCCTCTTCGCCACGTATTGTTGGCCCTATGGTTGGGGAAAAGCTGGGGTGAGAAACTCTGCCTCAACCGTGCTCTCGAAAGTCAGCCACGTCGCGTGGCATCATAGGTGAACACTCGGCTACAACGTCGGACTTCTGCCTGGCCATCACCTCGCAGTCACGGGGATGCGTAGAACTGACCCACAGCAAGCCCAAATCTCCGGTTACAACCAAAATCTTCAAACACTTGCACGAGTACCTCGATTTCTCAGATGCCCAGCACCGAGTCATATGGGGCTTCGGTGCTGGACTTCTTCTTTCTTTTGAGAAGATCCGAATACCTTGCTCAAGGTTCCAAGGTACACCACTTCGCGATTCGGCGAGCGGATGTAAAATTCGTCGACGAGGGCGGAGATGAAACCACACGATATCCAAGGTCTCCACTGCGCTACGTTTCCGCGGAAGCAAGTCCGATCCGTTTGGTATGGGCACCTCACCAGATATGGCTAAGTCAGGGCATCGATGGTGCTGTCTGGTCTTAGCAACATGGTATCTTGTGCAGCATCACGAAGCACTCGGAATCGATGCAGAAGAATTATTGTGCAAAGTCGACGCAACGCGCAATTGGCAAGTGCGGGATGTGGTGAGAGCAATCAAGCACGCTGCCCACCTGGCGGGCTGTGACGCTCACGAATATGCGTCTTTCCCTGCGAAGTGGCGGAGCTACAGCGCTTTTCGACGCGGCGTTTCATAGCCTAGCATTAAAACTGTTTGGGAGATGGAAATCAGACGCTGTTGAGCGCTACACAAGGTTACGTAGCCAACGGACATAGCGGATGGCGTCGAAAATGCTGGTGAAGCCCTCCTTGCAACAATATTAAGCCCCCACGCCCGGATACCCCGGCAGTGGAGAAAATACAATGCAGCTTCGACTTCTTGCGCCGTTGTCGGCACGCCCCGAATCGTGAGTGACTACGACTGAAATTTAGAGACCACGACATTGACATGAGCCAAACTCACTCCAATCACTAATAAAGTCAAAAAAGCCTGTGGCGTGTTAGTTCAATGTTCACGCAACATCTATGAAAGTTTCCTTCCAATTATAACAATAGAAGCCGGCTCCATCGACCGCACTATATTGACTTTGCTATTTTGTAGCGGCCAACTCGTATACCGGTACGTGCAACCATGATATGAACATGGTCAAGACAACATGGCTGGGACTCTGTAGAGCACACATCGCGACGTGGGTGGTTCTGTTGTCCGGCAGAATTATACATTTTCAACGCAAAACTAGGAAACTACATGCACTCGATTAGCAGCCCTCCGTCGATATGTTTCAACCTGAGTATCTTGATGAAACGTAACTACAATTCACCGCTCCTCATGTTCGTCTCCCTACGCTGGACCACCATGATTTTAAAACCCATTCTTCTAAGCAATTACAACATTTGGCGTACTGGTAGCTTCCAAATGGCGGGCTCCAAGCGGCGAGCCTCCCAAACGCGGTGAAAGCCTCAACTGTAGAAACATGATGCTGATACGTGTTTTAATCCAAAACAGCTCACCACCATTTCATTTGAATTTCAGAGCTCGCCTGGGCACTATTAAAGCCTTGTTTACAATGTGAATCGTTGACTTCCACCATAAATCGACTTCAGGAGAAATTGGCGAATTTTCATGCTCATAGTTCTAATAGGAGGATCTTTTAAATACCTCAGTGCAGGCAAAAAACAGAAAAAACAAAGATTACGTTGCCGTTCACTGTTGTATTAACGTCGTCAACGCATGGAAACCATCTGGATTAAAACAAAAAGAACAGAAAGCGGGCCAACATCGCCAGGGCCGCCGAAAATAGCATGGCCATAACAATAATGGTCCATCATACATGTATCATAAATAAATGTATTGCTGGCTGTTGACCCAGCATTTATCATAATTTATGCAGCGAGTCTACTCAATGTCATAATTTATGTTTGAAATATTACCCAATATTTCATTGAAGAAAAAGGTGAGAACTATTAATATCTTGGACCAACGGCGAAGCCTACCAAGATTTTGGTAGGCTCACCGTGATACATGCTATGCTCCCGTAATATACTAATATTAATTCTAACAACTTGTGCAACAGGTCAAGAGCTGACATTGTTCACAGCCCTGACTTCGAGTCAGGCTGCGTTCGTGTGTGCGGCAAGACCAGCAGATTTATCTGGGTCGAGATGGCCGCGCTACAGCCATTCTCTCCGAGTACACACCAGAGCCGTCCGATGAAGGCGATGAGGGTTCCTTTGTCGAGCGCTCACAGAAGCGCCATCGCCTAGCAGCAGTGCGATATGCTGCGCAACATTCAACCATTTCAGTCGTCGTCGTTAAGTCGATTCAGGGGCGTGCTGTCGCCAGTGTGGTGTAGCGGGATCAGCCAAAATCCTGTTAAGCCCAGATCCGACTTCCCACTGCGCCCAGACACCAACAAAACGGAGGGGTCCCCGATGATCCGTGATCTGCTGAACTTGGTCTCACCTTGTGTACCCGTTGGTGGGCTGGATCTGCTCTCTCGGGACTCCGCAAGATTGCAGTGACAAGAAGTCTTGAACGTCCTGGCGGGACGCGGGGACGGGGTGGAGTAGCGCGGAAGTCTTCACGCTACAGCCGAGTATATGGCTCGATCGGGTGTTGTCGAGAGTCGATCGAGGGCTTGGACTTGATCCGAAGCCTGGGGATGCCTTGTGGGGCGTTGTTTTCCTTTCCTTTTCCTTTCCTTTGGGTGCTTGCTGCTTCCAATAGCGGGACTTGAGTTGACGAGTGTTCGAAGACGATCGACGGCCAAGCAGTAATCGAGTCGATCGAGGTATGCACTAGAACGATAGAGACTTAGGCGTAGGAAGGTCGGTCAATGTGTTATCCGATCCTTACGCTACAACACTAGATCTACTAACGCTAGTATGCAAACACCTTATGGGGCCAATGTTCTTCCCGTCTGGAAGGCACTTGCGATGTTCAGTGCAAATTCGAGTCTGATTTATGGTTATGTCTATCTCAGCCAAACACTTAGTCTGAACTCCACTAACAACCGCTTGATGCCTTGCGTATCACCTGCCGCCACTCTTACCCATCCTTCCCGGTGTCTTCGTACATTCGTCGATGTCACCTTCACCCGATCTTGAAAGACAGCTGGTCGATCGATGGATCCTCGATCGAAGAGCGATCGGGGTGTGACGATCGAAGAGCGATCGAAGTGTTTCGATCGATGGACGATCGAGGAACGATCAGCTGACTCAGCGATCGAGCCACGATCGTCAATCGGGAGATTCCGACACACCGATTGAGGTCGATCTGGGCTCATCTGCGGTACCACCTTCTTTATCTCACTTGATCTCGCCCCTCCGACATCAACAACAGAACTCGCGGATGTAAGTGAGAAAAACTCTGGCGGAATCAACAACATCTTCAATTCGTGTCGCTGGTGTTTCCGCGCGAATTCCGCCGTCGCAGAGATTGTCGTAGTTTGACCCGCCTGACGCGAGCCAGGTCACTCGTTCATCACGCGACAATCTAGCAAAGTGCCTGATGGACAGATCACCCGAGCCAAACGAAAATCGTACACCCGTGTACAGACACCAGGCGCAGCCTTGAACTCCTCGTGCTCGGACCGAACCAAACTTCTACAAAAAGCAGTGGCTGACTTACCTTTATGCTTCTCCGACGTGATTCGATCATGGACGAGCATTTGCTCTTCAGACGGAGCAAACGCGTATTTTGATGTGTGCTTGGTTTTGATACGGAAGCCGGTTTCTTCACTCTGCTAGGCATTTCATCCCCGCCTCCGCGTTTTCCTTCGGACTGTACCTTAGTTTTGCATCGGTTCGAAGAGAGAAAAAACTCCAAGAGGTCGGGGTCATCACTACTCAGCTTTTCCAGTATCAACACATCTTGATCCAGGGTATCCCGAAAGCGTTGACGTTTAGCTGGGGAAGTATCATCGGCATCTTCAGCAAAATTGGTGGTGTGAATTCGCTTCGTACCGCAAGCCTCCGTGTTGGATGACCTTGTTACTCCATTGGCATGCTCTCGATGGTCTTGAGGCGAGTCATCATCGTCCACAAACGGGTCAAATAGATCTTGTACCTCTTGTCCGGTCCCGCGAGACATGGAGGGTGAACGGGAGGGGTGGAGGTGGTATCGGAATCCGGCAGAATGAACTGCCCACGCTCTGTGGCACCGGTTCCACACCTCCGTCGACGAAATAAGCAAAATCAACCGCGTGCTGGAGAGGAATCCATCGACACATTTTGCTACCAACGGGACGACTCTCCTCGCTCATCACATTGTCCAGTATGATTGACACCTTGTTGGAAGCGGCTTAACCACCCTGGCCGAGGACTCGACGTAGCATAGTCTGTTCGACAGCCTCTGGGTCACTCGATCCCCACTCATCGCTCCGAAACTCGATGTCCTCTAGCAGAAGGGCGACCACTGGTGACACCACGGACACTGAGCCGATCGCGACCAGAAATTGCTGACTCCCACACAACGGTTATGCGATTCGTCTCGACGGCCACAACTTGTCCGTTGTGAGCTTCGGCGTCTAGCTTGACGCGAATAGGTCGTCTGAGCAGGGAGGTTTGGCGTGATTGGGTTACTTCGCTTGCTCGGACCACATGTCGCTTGGCGATGCCGAGCTACGCTGCCTTCTCCGCCTTCCAGGTCGCGAAACGTCACATCTTCCGAGCCCAGGTGTAAAACCTTAGCGTAGAACGGAAGTTCCGCCTCGAACTCCACCACTTCAGGTGTCAGGTGGAGGAAGGAGCGGGTAGTAAGACGGACCATCCGGATCCGGGTGTTGATAGCTGAAAACTGAGATCACGTGGGCTTAAGCGGCAGAAGGAGAATCTAAAACTAACGCTACGACTGCTACAAGCGGCAACTGCTCCTAGCTACAACACTGCGTTGGTTTCATCTTCCGTTTCCTCTCCTCAAAAGTTATTTTCACCTTGCACGTGAAAATATCCAGGTAGCAAGTTGAAGTTGACCGAGACGGATCATTGATATACCGTAATCCCCCTCAGAAGCGTCAGCTCTTTTCAGCCAATAGCTGATCTAGAAACAGTAGCGGCTACTCGAGCTCTCAGCCAGCAGCAGAGAAAGCATTGACTACTTACATTAATAGTCAAAGAGCAGAAACTGAAAGCGCTGAGCAAAATATACTTATGTTATGGCTAACGCCAGGCTCACTTGTTACACATAAACGCTTGGAGTCCAACGAGTGCTGAGTGGATGCTGCGACAGCAATACTGAAGCTTTCGGTGATCCACTTCGAATGCTTTGTTTCCATCTCCGTCGTGGCATAGCACGTTCCGCTTGAACGAAATATGCCATGTCTTCGTCTAATTGCTTGGCTTCGTCGTCGCTACAGCTCTGCATTAGGTTCACCGCAAACTGTCGTTGCTTGTTTCGACTGGTGATAGAACCTGCTTGCAAACCACACATTAAACTGTTAGCTCTTTGGTTCAGAAAGGATCGTAAAAAACAGCCCGTTTCCCACCTGCGTTGGTTGAGTATCGCCCGGCGAAGAGTTGGATGCGTTTCTGTAATGCCACAAAGGCGATATGAATAAAGTTTGAGCTTGAATTCGGCGCTCTATCGCTCCAACTCGACAATTGTTTCCTCGAGTTTAAACCTTAACTGGTCTTTACGACGCCGATTCGCGGCACATTCCTCCAGTGCTTCTTCCCTTTGCTGATTATACTCGTCCGAAATGTACTTCCATCGTTTAGCAGCTTCTGCACATTCGTTGAACTCAATTTGGCCTCCAACGCACGGATTGCACAGTTGAGTTGCATCGTCACAGCTTCTTTTATCACGCCAAATTTCCTCCATCTTTTCGTTGAGCTTCATTTGAGTCTGTAATCGCAACCCTTCTTCAAGCTGATCGACAGCTTGTGTCGCCAGGCTTGTTTTCTCCTCGTCCAATTCGTTTTGCTCTGCTGAAAGTTTGGCTGCTAACTCAGTGAGATCTGATCGAGATTTTTGTTGGTCCTCGTATTGCTTGTCCAGGCTAGCTTTGAGCACAACTAGCTCAGCGTGGTTGAGACTAGTTTCCGTTTTCGCTGGCTGAGACTCTTGTAGTTGTTTGAAATCATGCTTCACGGACTGTAGCTCATTCTGGAGCTCGGCCACACTAGATAGACACGCAACATCACGCTCCTCCAACTGAGTTATCTTCTTATGCAGCTCCACTTCCGTTTGCTGATGGAGCACTTCGCAGTGTGCAAGCTCCTCCTGCCAATCTTTCTTCGTCTTCCCTTATGTTGGCGTCTAACGGACGTTGCTCTCCCAATGCTTCCTTCATTTCCCGCACGAGTGACTGCTCGAGCGCTTCCAGCTTCTTTGCGTGGCCCTTAAACGTGGCGAAGTGTCGACTGCAACCATCCGCTGGTAGTCGATAGTTGTATCGCTCTGCCGGGCGGCTTTGTACGAAGTCGCCATGAGTTTGTTTTGACGCGGACAGTCTGAACGGCTCACACTTTAGCCGGCGCCCATATTGACGATGTCCATGTTTGTCTCGTTCCAATCAATTTGAGTTTGAGTGCGCGGCACGCCTCTGGTAGATCTTCCAATGTGAGCTCTTCGTCTTCAAAGGCAATGGCGGTGTCGTTCTGTTCATTCGTCGGTGGAGCCAAGCTGAACAAGCAAGAAATGCTACCGCGACCAGAGTATTTTTAGGATGCGCATCAGGAGAAATGATTGCAGGAGCTACACCACGTTGTTCCAACTGCAGTCGTATCGGGTTTCTCGGCTCTATCATGAGCGATGGCGTCTGCCTTATGTCTGTTCAAAAAGTGTAATAATAAACGTTACAATCATTTACCTAACAATATTTATTGTACCCACCTTACTCTTCCCCAATCTCGATCGCATACGCGTTTTTGTGTGCTCGCTTTCCTGTGTCTCTGGACTCTGGCGGAGACCCAGGCTGTGGTATCTCCGTTTGAGTTTGACTGGTCTCTTGACGAGGCGTGGCCTTGGCGTCCGCGTCGTGAGCCATGCTGTCGACCTTAGACTCTCGAGATTAGCAAAGTGAGAAGATGAGATCAACAAAGTGAGAGGACTGGTGGGTGAATCTTTGGAATATTTTAACAGGAGAAATGTATGTAATGACGGTGTTTGTGATTGGAATCAAATCAGGATACATCACGTGCTTTGATTGGTCAGACAAACATACATTTTAACTGGTACACCACGGTGTACTGGTACTCAACCGAGTACAGGAACGCAACAGCGTACTGGAACCCAGCCGCGTACTGGAACGCAACCGTGTATTAGGGAGAAATGAGTTGATTAACTACAGTAGGACACACACGTACTGATAGCAGCTACCTCTGTTTTGTGGCTACTGTATTTAATATTTACTCACTACTTTCTACGATACCGGCACAGTCGATTGTATAGCGCCCCGCACGACAAATCGTCTGCTCGTTTTGGCTTCGTTTCGTAAAGTTTCGACAGAATCGTTGTGAAGACAGCGTCGAAAACTTTATCGGCCGTGGGAATTGGCAGCGCAGAAATCTTTGTCCTCCCTTCGTGCAACAAGTTAGCTTCTATTGCAAGTTTCTCCATGTACTGCATCACAAAAAAGACGCGCGATGCCTCATATAGTGCGCTGGTATTATGCCATGCTGTTTGCTGAGGAGTCGGTATGGGCGAATCTTCGTGTCTTTATCGCCAAAGAACCATAAATTCCAAATTGCCTTCACATTCGCTCGGGCTGGAAATGCCCAGTCTTTTGGAACGCCATGGCAGAGCTATCCGTCGTCCCACGACCACGATTGCCATTCTGATTGATGCTCTACTGGGGAGGTGGTGACATCACTGTTACCAGGAAGTTGAATGTCGCTCAGAACACTACGAAACTCCGTAGTCATACTGGCACGAAGATAACAGATCCTTGCATCAAGATCGTGCAACAAAATTGGAGCAACACCATTCACCACAAAATGTTGCCACAACTTAACAACCTCCACTGCAACTTCAGTCTGTAGTTTCGTTGTCATTTCTGTCTTGAGGCTGGTAATTTCTTCATGGAGATCCGCTACTTCCGCTCTTAACTCATTCACCTGCTTAGCGATGGCGAGGTGTGCCGGAATTCCAGTTGACTTCATTCCACATTCCGGCGACGATCCAGTCACAAGCACTGTAGCACCAAGCTGGTCGTTAAGAAGTGAGTTCTCCGAAAACACTCTTGCTTTTAAAATGGGTGGTCTGTGCTGAGCGTGCTGCGAAGGTATTGCTCGTGGTGAATAAGGAAACCATCAGATATGGGAAAGCCGATTGCACACCCGTGGGTAGTTGGAATAGCCACTTACAATTTCATTCCAGTATCCAGTTGACATTTTACCCGTTAACGCCGGCGGGAAATGTGAAGGTAGCACCCCAAATCGCTCCGAATCAAACGGCAACCCAGCTATCATTCTACCGCAGAGTTGGTCAGATCCCTCTCCGAAGTGGATGGACTTGTCTTTAGTCTTCCAAGGCACTGACCCATGCGCAAGTAAACTGGTACAGGGCTCGGCCCGTTTACTTGACCTAGCACATACGAGCTGCTGCCTTTGCACAGGTTGTGTGTGCCGATGTCTTCCGGGATACAGCTCAATATGCACAACTCCTCGACTTTAACACGACGTAATAGACGTCCAAATCGATCTTTGTTATCGCTTCCGATGAATAGCTGCTGCTTTCCACCACTGCCACGTTCAGGACAGGAAAAAGGTGCACAGCGAGCAAGTACAGGGCATTGCGACGGCTCGTACGGGTTTGCGTACACATGTTTACAATTGTTTTTGCTGCAGTTTGATCTCCCTTAAGTCCGTGCTCCTCCACGACAAGACAGTCCTCAGACCACTCAATGTGCTGCAACATGATTGTATCGACAGAGTCTGCTCTGCTCATCAGGTTCCACATCAAACGAAAAAGCTCCACCCAAACAACACCGTAGACCAGGCTTGACCTTTCTTGACGGGCTCAAGTGTCATAAGCTTCAATGCAAGAAGCTCATACTCGCTAGCTTTCAGTTGGAGCTTTCCCATTGATCTTCACTAAACCGCGTTTTTAAGGTCATTGACGACCTCTTCGTAGCCCTCCAGCACTCGGCGTACTTCTGTGTCAAGAGCAGGATCCAGTTCACTCAGGTTGGAGCGATAAACATCAACGAGAGCGCTACGGTAGCCCCAAATACACGATTCAGAAAATGGGTCATTTATCATGTCCTTCGAGTCCAAATTATCACGATCGCACACGTGAGCAGGGCAGCAGATATGGCCAAAAATGCCAGAATTGCATCTTTCGTGAGCGGAATGCGTTTCCTGTTTGGCGACAGCGTCTACAGTGTCGGGGTAGTGAGAAGCCAACCATGCTGTCATGGTGTTGACTTTGGACAGGTACGTGCGCTTTGGGCTTGTCTTCGTCCGCTTAGATTGGTGTGCCTGCGCCACGGTAGATGAATCCTCGACATCTCTCTTTTCCGCCCGTCATTTTCGTCTCTCGATTGAAGTGAAAGGTCACAGTGGGTGCGTGATATCTTTGCGATCACAATCGCTGTGAATCTGCCGCATTTAGCTCAAGTGCAAATTGTGTCACTGTGACGGTGGATTGGGACAGATTCGTAATATTAGCGAGCCGTACGCTTCCGTGGCGTGGGGAAGACCGATGACACCTTCCGGGAAGCCATCTATCAGTATTGACTGCACCCCATGCAGCCGGATGAGCATCAAGGTTGGCAACCGTAATAGCTTGTGCATAAAACACCAGACGCCACATAGACAATTTCAGGTAGCTCATCAAGGGGCGGGTGTGTGCCTACCAGTGTTACTATCACTCCGTTCGCAATCACATCTGCATCAATCAAGTCGGGATGCTTATGCATTACCATGACAGGCATTCCGACGTAAAAAACAGCTTCATCGGGATCCGGTCTGTAAGGTTTTCATTTATGTTTGCGAGGTGTTCACAAATCTTTTTTGACCGTGTTGATGGAACCGCGATACATTCATATACGGCACATTGCCGTGTGTCCGCAATCCGGAAAATCATGTCGTTGTTGATTGCACAACGCAGCTTGTTGGTGCAAACATCAACCGGTCGATATTTAAATTCGCTTTGTTCCGTTGCTGGTTCTTCCCGTGAATCTGCCGTCTGAACACTATTGTTTAACAACTTTAGCTGAGTACCCGAAAGACGTCCCCATCGCAAGGCGTCGAGTATCTTTGTGTAGGTAGAATCAAATCTGGCTCGCATTTTTGTGAGAAATACGACGAAGTTGGTTGCTGCGCTGAGTGCGTAACCAGTCTGCCTTTGCCGACTTGCGTGAGCTGGAGGTACGAAACCTAGGCAAAGAGTGGTACAACTTGTTAGGCAAGATACTAAGGTAGTATCTACACACTAGCTAGGAATCGTTCAAGGTGAGCCTGTGACGGGTGGTAGCTGCAAGAGGTTTCCAATCAGGATTGTGTGCTTACCACCCATGATTTTTCTGGTGTCTTCGACATCGAGCGCGATACGGCGTCCGTTCCCCCGAGTAAACCTTGATCGATTATCGAAGTTTCATCTATAACAACTAGCACCACACGCCTGAATCGAGATTGCATCTCAATCGTTGGGGATCCATTGGGTTCTGCAACGTTCATTTTATAATTGCGAGCACTGTGCATCGTTCGGCCTTTAGTGTTGATAGCCGCTACCCATGTGAAAGCCAATGTTTCTTCACTTCCCGTTCGCCCCACTTTCTTGCAAACATGAGCAGTGCATCAACAACAGTTGATTTTCCAGTCCCCGCTTCTCCTCCTAAGTAACCAATCAACTGATCTTTGATATCGTAGAGCCTCACTTGCGTCTGCATCGGCAGTAATGGCTCCGACAGTGCTTCAGATATATATTTAAAATACGCGTATAATAGATGACGCGCAGCAACCTCAAACACAACATGCTGCCAAAAATTAAGCTGAAATGCTTCTGATTCCATCGCAATTTCTGAAACGCAGGCAATGTTGTTGGTAACCAGCGAGGCCGCCTGTCAGGAACACGATACGGTACTGGTCCGAAACAGTCACGTAGTTTTTCTAATCGCGTTGGAGCCTCTTGAAACTGCGCAACAAAATTGTGCGTATCGAGACACTCGTCGTTATCCATGCTATTTGTCGTCACCAGCCTGGAAGCGTACGACGCAATATCAAATTCTGGTTCAATCGAGATAGCGCTAGAAAGACTAAAGTAAGACTGGCCTGTCGACTCAATTGCATTCCCAAGTTGAATACATTTCGAACAGTCGCTTTTGCATCGTCCGATAGCTTCTGAGTGGAGTAATCTGGTGTTACTATTGCATTCGTGTCGATAAGATCGTCAGGAATGCTTTCATCTAGAGTGCCAGAATATTGGCGACCATTGTCCAACAGTTGGTATCGAGGACGTAGTTGCAGGAGGCCTTGTATTGAGTAATTCAGATTCGGCCCCCGATCGTCAGATTTTTCACCGCGAAAAGTCCTGTAACTGCGCCTCGAAACGTTGCATGTTGCAGACACTAGTCTTGTTGGCATGCTGTCTAAATTCACGGTATCCGTCGAGTGGCGATTGATTTCCAGCAAGAAGTGAAAATTGTCGATGAGGTTTAAATAGTGTCAAAATCGATAGATAGTAGAAGTTGAGTCGTTCAGGATCCAGGTGGCTCGTAATATCTGGTATTGGTGTACCGCTTACCACTAGCACCTTCCATGACTTTAATCGAATAACCGAAGTTTCATCCGGAGGAAACCGCCCACTACCGCATGCACCAGCCGACCTCTTCTTGGTGAATTCGAATCGCTCTAAAATATCAATAAACGCTGTCAACTCTAGTCTCACGTTCCGCTTCCAGTACTTTTCATGCAGGCTGTCAGAACAAATACTGCTATGTCTTGATTGCGAATCTTCACATTCCTGCTGCGATACGCTGATCTCAACTGAGTTTCTCTTTTCTCCAGCATTTTCCACAGATCCACCCGAATAAAATCGTATGAAAACCAACACAGCGTATTGTGGAGTATGTATAGCGCTGCCATAGGCGCCACCACTTCTTGCCCGTTGGTAACTGTGTATAACATAGATCCAAGCATCTTATAAGCCTCGCTCAATCGCTGATGTATCTGGTGGTAAAAGAGCTTGTTTTTGATGCGGCCTTCGCGAAGGCTGCCAACGACAACGCAATTTGGTTTTCAACAGGATTTTGACACTTGAAACAATACTTCGCAACGTAAGCAGCCGTATCTTTGGATCCATTACTCAGCACAAACTAAGCATCATGGTTGCACTTCATTGCGGTCATCACCACGGGGTTGTATGCATTTGTATACTCGCACCCAATAGGTCGATGAATACGAAGACATTGGTGATTATCAATACTAGTATGGTCGATATGAACAGCTTCTGGTTTCAGAAATCGGCAAACACTCCCTTAAGAACAGTTTTCTGCGTTAATATCATAAGCACAAACGTGATATAAAGTCAACCCATAGCTCCGTTGATCATCCGAAAATCATAGCAATGCACATACCTTGAAACAGGACTTGCAGCGGTTCTAGTAATGGACTTGAAGTTCGCGAACAAGTAACGACATTACAACGGCGCCGTCCGATTCCGAGCAGTGAATCAGTGCTTCCTAAAAATATATGGTACTCAAAATATATTGCCATAATATGCGGCGCATAATTGATTTCCTGAGCAAGATGATACCCTACAATAATTGATTGTTCAACCTAGTTACGTGACGAATTTTACCTAATCACAGTACGATAAACTGGATTTTGACCAATGAAATCATCCATTAAAAATTGCAATAATTGATGTTTCAATCTTCGTTTTCAGATGCAATAATTGAGGGTGGGCTATAGACCACCCTCCGCTTCCATAGTATTTTAGGAAGCACTGGCAGTGATGCGGAGGCCGGCATTTTCAAAGTCTTTCCACTGCAAATTCGTTAAATCACATTGATCGCCTGCTCCGGCAATCAGAGATGCATCAATGATGTCTTTATCTTTAAAGTTTGCACCACAAGATGCGGAAGTCGCTGTTGTAGGAGGTGCGGTGCCGGGGCAGGGCGGCGATATGCATCGACGCCAGGAGTTACCGCCGTAAGTGTGGCATTGCTGTGGCAATGTACACATTCCCCTCATTAACTAAGCACGGCGGCAAGCTGAAGGAATCGAGCTTGAAATGATGCGTCGTTATCTATAGCGTTCCAAAATTCCACAGAGGTCGTACGAAAACCGTGTAGCCATACACCAAAATGGGCATGGAGATCACCAGCTATTTGTGATTCTGTAGAAGCCCCAAATGCTCGTACTACTCCAAAGATGCCACCTCTCTTTTCGGAGCATCGGCCTCCTGATCCCATCCAAGAAGAAGTTCGATAACGGTTTTGATTACCGTTACGAAATATCGCGCACACTCCACAGGATATAATGCAGCGATTTGCATTCGTTCAGCACGATTCGGCATGAGCATGGTATTGGCCTCGTCGATTGCTCTTTTCGAAACCTCGCCTGCTTTAACTCCAGCGGAGTCGGGTGATACTGTAAATTTGTTTTGGAGGGGTCCAAACCGCTTCAGCATTCCGAAAAGATCATGACGAGCATGCATACGACTAATGTTAGATCCATTGAAAGCAGATTCCGGCACTCGAAGCCCCTTTCGCTTGACATTCCGACAGGTACTTGAAGTACTTGATCGCTTTAATGACTGTACTTCGTTTGACTTCGGCTGCTTTCAATGCTTGCCGTTTGACATCCAGCCTAATGTAAAGCCTTCGCCTTGCATTCTCAGTTGCAAGACAGTCGAACGCTAGAAGCCTGAAAGCGTAGTGATTCTCAAATCGATGACCGTGGATTTGCAAACACCGTAGAATCCAGTGTCTTACCGACATATGCTTTTCTCGTGATTCTGTTGGACCTCCACACCCGGCTGGGAAAAGTGTAGGGAACATTCGCGGACAGATTGCCCACTTCGTCAATGCCATGTATGCATTTGACTGCCACACGTCAACGTCGATGGATTCAGCAGGAGTTGGCGACATTAAAACACTAGAAGCCCCAATCCATGTTTCCTCTATGGCAGGATGAATGCCTTCTTCTAACGTTGATCCAAATGCCGAGTAGGTGCTCTGATCTCGAAGATTCTGTCCGAAAGAGGAGGACTCGCTGGATTCACCCTGTGCTGACGTACGATCAACAATAACACTCGAAGACGCAAAATTATCACCTTCACGGCGAATATGACCTTCTTCACGCGGATCAACTGCATCCGAAACACCCGATCTTCGTATTAATGACAGAAATTCTTGTTGCACCACGCATGCGTACCCTGGAGACAGCTAGTGCCAATGCGCATGGGTGCTTTTTGTATTCACGGTTGTGAAGATGCAGAAACTGGAGATATCTGCGGCAAAGCGGTAAATTAAGGCGATAGCGTTTTTGCACGCAATTACCTAGTCATTTGGCCAACCATCGTTACGCGCACGCGGCAACTCAAATATCTTGGCAACAATTCCACCACGGGACCTTCAGCGTTTCGGACAACGTAATGATGTGATTTGATCGTGCGGCATGGCCATCCTGTCACGACAGACATTGATACGCACGGCAAAACCAGCGCTACCGCTTGCTCATCTGTTCGTGTAAGAGCCTTGAATCGACTAGGCAAATGGCCAATATAGTTCCTGTTGGAAATTCCGTTCACAGGTAAGCTAGGCGACGACCCTCCCGCAAAGGGGCAAACTTGACCGCATACGCCGCCGCCAGACTTATAAATCGCTATCACACAGCAAAGAGTGAGCTGCTTATTCACTAATTTTTATCATTGTTACAAACTTACCCGGGGTAGAGCAACAACCCCTTCAATCGCTCATCGACGTCTGAAGTGCTGTACTGGCCAATAATTATGTCTGGGACGTTCTTTGGTGTCGTCAAACAAACCTTCATACGCTGCAACATGGAAACGAATAGTAAACAAGGCTCTTTAAGCAAATTTTATACCCAAAAGTTATACTTCAATGGGAGAAGCAAACAAACCTTAACAAATTCTTCCGTCAATTCCATCCGAATTATCTCGGTTTGTCCATAGCTAAGCTCACAAATAGAACAGGCCTGCACCTCCTCCGATGCTGAGACCATTGCTTTTTACTGCTTCCGATTTAATGATATTTAGTCGTTCTGGACTTGGCACTATGAATTCACAGTTTTTGTCGATTGCTTCCAAATCGGAATCACTGTAAACGTGAGGAAGGCACGAATCAATGACTCCATCATTGCAGGATTATTTCGATACCGACACATTGTCATTACGCCTGCTAGGCCAATTATGCCGATCACTCATAGTTTCACTGACCGCCACAACATCCGGCAACGTAGCTGGTGTCGAGGTACGATCTGATTACATCCACAACGAATTCAAACTTGGAGGCTCTGTTCTGGTTCCACTATACCATTCACGAACGGCAGTGCTATCAACAGTATATCACTTTGATTTTCGGACAGATGCAGTTGCTGACGAGACCGTCGAATCGTATCACGTTCTCGTGCTAGAACGCTGTACATTGCGCTGTTTCGTATCGAATCATTGGCTTCATGTTCTCGTCTCCGCTTTGTCGGCATTTTGAAAACCGGGCAATGGCTGACGTCACTTCAGCTTTAAACGGGTTCGACGGTTCAATGTTCGGCATCGAAGTGCACAATCCATCGCAGCACTTCAAATACGCATTCGTACCGGTAGGAAAATCAGAGCGCGTTAAAATAATTTGAAGCCAAATCGACGAGCTTGGCGCGCCGCCATTGGTCATCGTCGCAGCCATGGACCAGATCGAATACAATGTAACGTTCTTTATCGGCGTGCAGTGAGCATGCCAATCTCCCGTCGCGATCAAAATACCTCCATCACCACACCAAGCCAGTGGTGGTAGCGTGCCACCGCCAACCCAGCACACATCGGGAGCACCGAGCGGAGCTTACCCCCTTCTTCAGTGGTCAACTTGCTTCATGTCAGGACATTCAAATCCATGTACACCACTGCGTGAGCCGCAGACCAAGCACGCCGTCTCTTCTTGTCGCACTGCGGCTTCATCGATGCTCCCACCGTTTAGTTTTAGGGGCTCCAAAACGACCAACTGCCATATATCAACGTCTTCAGAGCACGCCAGAAACGGAAGACAAGTTTTCAGACTGCAGGAGATAGAGTAAATTTAGAAAGCAACACAGGTAGAAAACCAACGGTTGGGCGAGGAGATCGACCGGCCTCGAGTCGTCATTCCAGCTTTCTCCCCGCAGTCAGTAGTTTAAGCAAAGTACAGTTCAAGCCTCGCTCCAACAGACGCGTCGTTGTCCCAATGGCACCAACTTCCCCTCTCAAGGTGGGCTCCTTTCTGCTCGTTTTCCTGGAAGACGTAGACCAGAAGTGGGCGGAACCGACCTACGTCCAGGTTCTTCGGATTGATGGCGCTGGCGTTCACGTGACCCCTGTGCCTTCGTTAGGAACGGGGCCTAACGCGACCGAACTCCATGTGGATTTGTTGGTGACCAAGGTTGTTTCGGAAAAGGAGGCACGAAGTTACCGTTTGGGTGTCTGGTTACGCAGAGGTGTTGCCTCCAGCTTTAAAGGCATGTGGAGGTATGGACAAGTGACAAGTGCCAAAGCGGGAAGGCTGTATGCGGCCACTCAAGATGGTGCATCATGGACTTGTCGGTCTGACAAAGCGGTGGGTGTCGACCCAATCGTGGTATTGCTTCTCTCTCGCTCGGAGCCAAAAGGTCAAGAATGGAGCCTCAAACAACTCGAAACACTCCATAGTACCATTCTGGATCGAATCCTTGGGTAGTCCACGGTGGAACCGCTTTCGCGGGATATCAGCTGCATACTTGCCCGACTTGGAGACCAAATTGGACCTCTCTCACCGGCAACGGTATGCCGGTGGATTGATCCACTCTCGGGGAACTCAAAGACTTCCGATTACAACATGCGGTCGATTTTGTGTACGCTATCGAAGGGTCGAATAGTGTTGGAGGGGATCAGCAGATACATAGGCGACCTCTTTTGCCGAGAGCGGCATTCATCAGCCTCCACACGCGACGACAGGTCCACGCGTACGGCAGCATCATCGACTGACTCGCTGTTTTTCGTCATCGAACCCCAATTACCACGGCACTCGTGACCTCAAGTTGTGACTCGATCCCGCTCAGAACAGGAATTTACCCCTCTTATGGAACGCCAGGAAGCAGATCCAGTACCCGAAAATGTGTTTCAGAAGCACAAATCATCAGGCGGTCGACACTACCAACACGGCCAGACACTTCTGGGTCAGCGATTACGAGTACCGTGCACTCGACATCAGTAATGTTTTTGGGCCATATTCGTCTACCGATGTACGTCCAACCACAGGGATATCTTTTAATGTTCGGGGACCAGTCCGATTCGATATCCACATCGCCACGGTGCAAGCTCTGGCCTGCGAACCTGCTCTACAGGCTCATTACGTTCAAATTTACGGGCGTCTGCAAGCAGCAGAGGGTAATGTGGCAGCAAGAGCTACGACAGTAAACAGAAAACGAGCCCAGAAGTATGAATTTTCTCCTTCGTTGGAACGGATTCGACTGCACGATTTGGTCTCAGCCCCAAACGTGCAAGGTAGGTCCCCAACAATTTGTTCGGCACCTGGTGTCCCATGGTGTGGTCCCGTTCCTGCCGCACCCTGGAATTTGCTCTCGTCTCTATGATATCCAATTCGGCAACTACGGACCTTCCTTTATGCATCTACTGCCTGTCAAGGAGCGTCAACTACGTGCCTGGATCAAAACCGCCAAAGTGAACATGCAGAATTTCTCGGCAGTAGTAGATCTCCCGAAGCAGCAAGTCCGTTGACATCGGATGATGTACGTCGATCGTTGGGCGCTCTGCAAAGCTATTTACACGCCTTCGGGTCAGTCGATGACATTGATCTCGTCACCACCATCTATCGTTTAATGGATTGTCTATTTCAGCGAATTCAGCTCGACTCGAGTGAGATGGCGCTACTTGTGTACTGGATTGACATGAAAAATATCGCAACCTCGCTGAAAGCGATGCTTCCAGAGGCGGGACGTCTCGTTTCGAGGTTGTCAAAACGATGCGGCCAACGGCTGCTTCTTTCCTGTACGTGATGCAACTCATCCAAGCAGCCAGCCTCCGTGCAACTGATCCGACAATCGTGTTGACATCCAACTCTGGTCAACCGAGGAAAGCGCAAAAACTTTCATCCGGCCAAGGTGAAAGTAATCGTCGAAATGTGTCGGTGAGTAAGGGCGGGGTATTCGCTGCGAGGTCATGTAGGTAGAGCGTCAGTATCAACAGTTCACCCATACACACCGGTGGCCTCAGAAAGAAGAGAAATGCGTTATTGTACGCATTATCGGCTATCCACCAGTAACACCTTGCCTACTTACTTCGCGAATTGAGTGGATGGGACATCCTCTTCATCCTTTTCTTCGCCAATGACTGGAGACGAAGGCATCTTCTCTTCTTCGTCACCTTGTTGCATGTCCACGCGATGAGTCTTCCTGTGACCAAGTAATAGAACAACTTGAAACGACGTCTTGGCAGAGCGTTGGCGCTCATGTCCTGGGGTTGTCCTCCAGAGACGAGTCGAATAAACATCCAGCAGACGTACACGCCGCAGCTGAAGGCGTCAAACTGGATCGGGTTGTTCCGTTGAACGAGATCGTACTCTTGGAGTCCAGAAATCTTGGGTGGCGATAGCTTTCGCCGCGTTCAAGTAGGGACCTTGGTTAACCGGGTCGTAGTTGAAAATGCCCCTCGTGCTCACTTTCACCACCATACAATACCAATGAGCTTCAACGGGATCAACACAGACTCCATGGCACTCTCCGCTACTTGCTGGAAAACTCTATCGCGAATTGCATTGTCAAGAAGCCCTCCACCCGATTGCCTCGTCTGTTTCTTCAATTTCTCCGCGGCTTGGGGTCCAGAAAATCTGCACGAGTTAAATTCATCTTGTAACAGCAAACACAGAGCCCATATTGCCGCGTCCGTGAGCCAGGTTCGGGGTGTAGCTCTGTACAGCATAGAGTACACGAGTTCCGGCATGTTTGGGAGACCTTCGATCACGTTGTAGGAGTAAGTTCCCAGCACTTCATTTGCAACCTTGTTCGCCACGTCATGGTATTCAGCTGGAAGTGCTGTCATACCTTCACAAGTTAGCCACTTGTCCATACCCAGCCCCAGCTGTATCACGTCCTTCAAGTTCTGCACTCTGGCGAACGTTTCGATTTGCTCGCGCGAGAAATTACCCACATCCTTGATAATCACAGTCTCCTTCGCGCCTGACGCCTTCGTCTGTTTTGAACCATTTCCAGACTCTTGGGACGTGTCAATCTCAATAGCGCTCGCAACCGTGTTCGCTACGGGTAGTATCTTGACGCAGGCGGCCAGTAGCTTGGGTGGGAGAATGTAGAACAGGTCCATTATCGTGACAGGGTTTGTAACGGGGCTAGAGCCACGTTATATAGCTTGCACTATAGGTTGCTTTGAGGAAGCTTGGTTAAGACGAACGTCCGAGAAGGACGTGCGGGATTTAAGGTTAAAATGACTCTGTTATTAGGAGTAGGGCCATTGTGGGCCACCCAACTGGGGTCCCTCTCTAATATGCTAAAACTAAGATATGTAATTGCACTTCTGACCAATCAGATAGTGCCAGGTCACTGTCCCCTTTTGACCAATGAGAGGACATAACATCTAAATGTAGATATGACATAATGATACGGAGGCCCGTTTCAGGGTTCTTCATCATACGAAACTTCGTTTTTTCTGTCCGCTTCTTTGTACTTCACGATCCCTCCAGACAGACGACGCTGCGTGTCTGTTAAGAAAGGCGGCTCCCGATCCAGAGCGTTCAAGAGCCCGCTCAACGAAACTTCTCCAGCTAGCTTTCTCCCTCTCTGAGCTTGATCGAACCATTTTCTTTCCGTACGTTCACCAGCCGCCGTCACCTTTTTCAGCTTGCACCCTCCTTCCTTGTCTTCGGGTTGAGATGGATACGAGGAAGAGCTGCTGTCGATTCTGGTTGTTGAAACTCCTCAGTCTCCTCCTTTTGATCGCCACTGTCACTGGAACTTATGGCAAACTCCAGTTTCACATCTGAAGCAGACCAACTGCTTTTTGCTCCTTCCGGTTGCGGCTCCGTCCTGGCCATCTTTCACTGCCGAACATTCCGCCACTGACTCATTACAAATTTTAGAATCTCGTCAAACTCCACGTCATCGTCGATATCAGCCATCTCCGTGATGATTAAGTGAGTGACTTGCACTGCTTTTCTATAACGCTGCTCTTGTGTACGTTTGTCAACGCGGCTCATGGTCCCTTTGACTGCGGGGAAGGTCTCATACGTGAACTGCTTCACACGCTTTAGGTCACGACTCGTATTTGTCCACCTATTCATAATCATGGACAAAGCATGGATCAAAACATGTAAAAATACTGTTTTGTCCATGAATATAATCATGGATAAAACATGGTCAAAAGCAAAAACACGACATACAGCCCACTCACTTTGAGTCAATGCGCATCCACGGGATGACGGGACCGGGGATTCGCTCGTTATTCCTGTAGGCAATAGCGTGGCGACACGAGGGCTTCATGGTCATTCGGAATTCGCAGTCGCACGCCCAGGTGTCCACTCGCATGGTATGCGTCTTCGACGGGCCCTGAACCATCACTTCATCCTCATTCGTTCTGCTCGAAGAAAACCGTTAGCAATCTTCATTAGACAAGGCTGGCGAGTACTGCTCTGCGATCTGTTCAGCGATGTAGTGGGAGGTGAAGCGAAGCACGTTGGACATCTCCTCGTCGTAGTTGCTGTTGACAAACTGACCGATCCTCGATATGCTATACTTGTACTCATTCACCACCCGGCGGTCAAACACCACAAGGGCCTTGACACAGACCGCCATGCTCATGGATTCGTCGCCACAATCCTTAAGCTTACCAAAAAGCTATCCAACCTGTTGTTGGTGTGGGTTTTAAAGTGTGGAAGCTTCGCACGGCGATACAACACCCAGCGGTCTTGGGTTGTATCCCAGTTCTTTTCAAAAAACGTGAAGAATTGGTTCAATCCAACTCGATCACAAATCCCCTTCAAATCGTTATGCGCAATCTGGTATTTCTCTTCACAGTCTGCGTACACCGTTGCATGGACAGCTGAGTCCACCTGACTAGCATCGTCTGACGATACCCAACTATATTCAGGCTTCGACCGCTTCTCTTTCAAATACTTCAACACGTGAAAGTGGCAGATGAACACGCGAGCCTCGGTGAAATTCGACTCAAGCTCTTTGATCTCGTTCGAGTCCTTGTCGACGACGTAGCAGTTTGATGCGAGTCGGGTGTAGACTCTTGAAGTGGGCTACGGCTCTCTCCATATACCAGTCCCCATTGTGTGACGGGAGTCACACGCACCTTTGCCTTCGAGGAAGCGTTAACGCGTAACCACAACAGACGTCTGGCGTCTCTGTTGTAAACTAACCTTCCAGTCGTTTCCTGGTACCGAGTACCAAACGACTTGCGAACTTCTGGGTTTGAGTTAAACTGACTGTATTAATCTCACTTGTAAGGTTCTAACTACTGTTTACTATCTGTATACTATACCTCTGGCTCGACTGGCTGTACTCCAAATGGATGGCTCTCCATCAATCGTCTACCTTAAGTCCGATTCGTATCTAGTGTAAGCCTACACGATCGTACTTAACCGGACACCGGGTGTCACACACCAACTTGTGTGGGGCATGTACTCGTACTTAGGCGGGATTGTGTGGACCACACCCAAACAGGAAGCACCTGTCCCAAGGGGATCCAGCGACGGAGAAGGCGCCTCATTTTAAAGCTACGCCCAAGACCACACGCGCCGAAGACCACCGACGCCTCATGGGCACGCGCTACCACTCCCGGATGGGAAAAACTCACGAAGCAAGGCGCCCAGCGCCATCGCTGCCAAGCCGAGAGATACCCCGCCACAAAGAAGCAGAAGGCCGCTTCTAAGAAGCCCGGCGATTCGCCACAGCCGCCCCATATCCGATCCCAGCGCCAGCAGCCGCGGCGAGTCGGACGCCGACGTCACGAACCCTGGGCTCGTCACTGGCGACGAGGACGTCAACATGGACACGGCTCCTGGAGCGAACGACGAACAATCGCCGCCGAACCCGATGGAAGAAGCTCCAAAGGAACGGACGCTGACCAAAAGCTCCGGAGCCCATGACGACTTGCAAGAGCCTGGTGCGGGATCTAAGCACGCGGAAACTCCCGAGGAGCCGTCTGCCTCGGACATGGATGTTGAGGAGAACACGCCACGTCGTGCCGAGCACTATTCTCCGAAGGACTGTTCCGACGAAGTCGACTACGGTGAGTCCGAGCTTGAAGAGGACGACCACGAACAGGGAATGGTGCAGGACCCCAACAAGTCCCCACAGCTCCCAGAGCAGCAACGCGCCTTGCATACCGGGAGCCCTGCCACTCCTCGCAGCGTCGCTGCCGTTGCGCAGAGCACGAGACCGCGCGGACCCCGATCAGGAGACTCAAGTCATAACGAACGTCGTGGAGGGCGAAGAGGTGCCAGCAGAGATGCTCCGATCCGACAACCGGCAGCACCTCGCGGACCGAGCCCGCGCCGGCCAAGTAGCTGCTGAGCATCACCGCGACTCCAAGCGCGAACACGGACCACGTCTCCCCGCACGCGAGAACAGCTGCTCGCATTGCGATATTGGTCCGTCTCTGACTACTGCGGGTATCTGCGACTGAGTCGCGCGCCTGGCCAGACCGTTTCTCACTACGACGAGTGTCCGGTCGTGCTGCTCACCGACACAGGCCTGGCCCGACAGTCCAACGAGACCGACTTCAGATCGTGGCTCCACCACATGGGGTACCTGTTCGAATTATTGGCCTCGTCATATCGAATCGATTGGCTGGCCCAGTGGCGGCTTCGCTTTCGCATGGCGAAGATGATTGTTGACGACCAGTGGCACAAGCGGCACTTCGACCGCAACATGCCCACTCCGGGGTGATCCTCGAGGAGGTGGTGCAGAAGATAGAAAAGTCATGGCAGTCCCAGCCGATAGAACCTCGAAATGTGCTCGGCCGGTTAGCGCCGACCGGCTCCGTGGGAGCGCTCGTAAGCGTCCACGACATCGACGCAGTCCTCCGAGAGGCGGCTACCGGACTCCCATGTGCTCTGAGCCTCGGGATAGCCGCACCACTTCACCAGATACAGGTAGTGGCCGATACGCCCGCGCCTCTGCGTTGCTTCTCAACGTGGAAGTAGAGAGCGCCCTCGTTTCCAAAAATGGGGGCAGAGGACGCAACGGACGCGTCGACCGACCATGATACTTCGCATCGCTCGATGGCGTCGTACGCCTCTGCGACTGACGTCCCGTCAACTCGTGGATTTCTTCTGGACGCGGTTGAGGGCTGCCAGTGGCTCCTGGAGGCGCAGCGTGGTGCGTCCCTGCGCGGACGCGTGCAGAGCGTCAAGCGGCGATGGCCTCTGATCGGAACGTCCATCAGAACCTGGATCGTCTCGGGCGTGTAACGCGTGATCTGCTAGATCAGTTCGTCCAGCTGAACCGGGGTCTATCTCAGCTGGACCGCAGTAACGCGGAGGCTCAACAGGCGCTTCGGAATGATCACTTCACTCTCGAAGAGCATCTCGGTTGGATTCGCCAGATCTACAACCGCGTGGCGGAGTTGGAGGACCGTGCCCTGCGCCCGTGGTGGCTCCGCCGGCGGCTCCAGCTCCGACTCAGGCCGACGTGATGCAGATGATGGCGAATGCCGTTCGGCAGTACTCGAGTTCGTCGGACTCGACGAGTCACCCACCTCATCAGCCACCTCCGCCGGGCGGTACGGCGAGCAAGCCCGTAGAACGTCGGGTGCGTGGCCATAGCCGACGGCAAGTCCAGCGTGTACGCGTTGCCGTGGACCCCAATGACCGTGAGCGGCCCCACAAGCTTCGTGCTGCCCACAGCGGTGACCGCCTGTATAGGAAGCTTCATCGCGTTTAAGCGGACCTGGTCCCCTAATACAAACACCTGTGTGTTCTTACGCCACTGGCGATCACTGTTTCTTTCTGTGTGTCTTGTGCCGCCGCCATAGCGTCTCGGACGCGCTGTCTTACCGCCTCTCCTGTCTCAATGAACGTGAGCAGGTTCCGTTTGACGTACGAGCGAATGCCTTTGAGGCCACGGGGATCCTCGGCGACAGCCTCTCCCTCACAATTTTGAAGCCGGAGGCAACGACAACGGCGTACACGGGTGCCGCAGCCCGTTAACGTAGAATGGGGTGAAACCCGACGACGCATGCACCGCATTGTTGAGTGCAAACTCCACTTGAGGCAGCAACGTGCTCCACTTCGTGAGTTCTTCGGCGCAGACGCTGCGCAGCTGTCTTCCAACACGCAGTTCACCCGCTCGGTTTGACCGTCCGTCGGCGGATGATCCGCCGTGGGCATATCAGTCTCGTACCGAGAAGGCGGAACAAGTGTGTCCAGATGTGACACGAAGCGACCCCGATCCCTTTCGAACGCCTCCGGGAGGCCATGGTGTCGAAAGACATTATCGACAAAGAGCTGAGCCGCCTGCGGCGCTAGTCCCCCTCTTCTTTACCGCGGCCAGCCGTACCATCTTGCTCAGACGGCAGACGAGACCAGAATGCCAGTATGGCCGTGCGTGTCTGCCGGAAGCTCAAATATGAAGTCCATGCTCACCGAGCGCCAACAATCCGCCGGTACCGGCAAGCTCATCAAAGGAGCGGACGACGAGGGAGCGGACTTCACACTGACACGTCTCACACGTTTGCACGTACGTGCGCACCCACTGTACATGTGAGGCCACCAAAGTGACGAGCCACCGACGTGTACGTCTTCTCACGACCCAGGTGACCGCTTAGCGGAGTGTCATATGCCTCATAGAGGACACAATGGCGCAAGTCTTCTTCGTTGGGAACGACAAGACGAGGTTCCTCCCCGTCACCGACTTGGTAGTAGAACAGGCCATCGGCCATCGAATAGCGGTGCAGCCGTGATCGCTGCCGAGCAGTGAGCTTTACTGTCTTCTCAGGTGCATTTAACACCGTGACCAGATTTGCAAGGTCATCATCGTCAGCATACGCCCCGCGTAACAGCTCATGGAGCGGAGACTCGAGGTACGCAACGTGCGCCAGCTCGTAGTCCGTCGTCGAGAGAGCGCGTCCGCGAGGACATTCTGCTTACCGGCTTATACTCCACGGTGAAGTTGTACTCGGCGTAGAACAAGAGCCACCTCGTCATGCGCAGGGAGAGGTGGGGCGACGACGTCGCAGTCCTCAAGGACGCATGATCTATATAGATCACAAAGGGTTTGCTGCCGAGCAGATGCACCCGAAACTTCACAAGCGCGTACTTCATCGCGAGAAGCTCCTTGTCGTGGACAGGGTAGTTCTTTTCAGCCGCCTTAAGCTGGCGCGACTGAAAAGAGACCACCCGCTCTCTGCCATCGGCATCGACCTGCAACAGGGCACAGCCTATGGCAAAGTCGGATGCGTCGCACACCATGCTGAAGGGACGACTGTCGTCTGGCAACGACAAGTGGAGCGCTCTCCAGGCTGCTTTTGAACGCTTCGAAGCTGCTGAGCCTCGTCGGTCCACGACCAGTCCGCCTCCTTCTTCAGAAGATTCGTCCGTGGACGTGTCATTTCCGCGTTGTTGGCGCTGTACTTGTGCAAGTAGTTGTCGAGGCGAGCCACGCGCAAATCGTTTTGGGACACCAGTACCGGCCACTGTGCGATCGCGCATACCTTGTCAGGGTCCGCGCGGACACCGTCCTTGCAAGGAAACATCCCAAGTGGAATTTCTTCGGCGCCGGAGATGCACTTGTTGATATTGGCATACAAGCGATTCTCGCACATGCACGTCAACACCTCGCGGAGATGCTCGACGTGCACCTTGACAGCCGTCTAGCCTTCCGCAGCGCGGCTGTGTACGAAATATCATCGAACTACGTCTGTACAAACTGCCGCATCGGCCGGACGAGCTGGGTAACCAGCCTACAGAACGTGGCTGGTGCATTCGATAGCCCGGGGCATCTCCAGCCATTCCCATAGCATCGCGCGGGTACTAACCGCTGTAAGCGGAATGTCCGACTCACGCATCAGCAGCTGATAGTAGCCATCGACCATGTCGCGCGCTGAAGATGGTGCATCCTGCCATGTTGTTTTGCAACACATCCTTTCTATGGATCGGCGTGGACGCCGATATGGTGGCCGTTTCAGCATGTTCAACGCGTGCACCATGCGCCACCCCGTTGGGTTTGCGAGCACAAAACGACGGCGACGAATGCGGCGACTTCGACTCGCGCACCATGCCCGCCGCATACTTCGCTGTGAAGAAGGCGTCGATCACATCGACTTGCTCCTTCGGCAGTGGCCATTGGCGCGTAGTGCGGTACTTAGTGCCTGGCACCAAGTCGACTTTGTGTCGGTCACCTTGATCCGGAGGTAACACCGACGGTGGATTATCGATAACAACGTCTGAAACTCCTTCAAGAGAGGTAGTACGGGTCCGACGGATCCTTTAAGATGGCCGCGCCATACCGCTTCTGCCTCAAACAGGCCCTCCCGTCTTCCAGCACATCAGGGTCCATGACCGAAGAGGTGTTCAGCTCGACCGAGTCGTGTTCACGGTGGATAAGGACAATCTCCTCAATCTCGCCCGCCTTCAGCGAGTCGAGAAACTCGACATACGGGAG
The DNA here is from genome assembly GCA_012656075.1 of Phytophthora hibernalis. Taxonomy (NCBI): domain Eukaryota; phylum Oomycota; class Peronosporomycetes; order Peronosporales; family Peronosporaceae; genus Phytophthora; species Phytophthora hibernalis. The sequence goes on from JAAKBF010000380.1 coordinate 29,653, forward strand.
CCCCTCGAGCTCG
>JAAKBF010000381.1:0-24930 GCA_012656075.1 Phytophthora hibernalis
TGCTTGCAAACCACACTTTAAACTGTTAGCTCTTTGGTTCAGAAAGGATCGTAAAAAACAGCCCGTTTCCACCTGCGTTGGTTGAGTATCGCCCGGCGAAGAGTTGGATGCGTTTTCTGTAATGCCACAAAGGCGATATGAATAAAGTTTGAGCTTGAATTCGGCGCTCTATCGCTCCAACTCGACAATTGTTTCCTCGAGTTTAAACCTTAACTGGTCTTTACGACGCCGATTCGCGGCACATTCCTCCAGTGCTTCTTCCTTTTGCTGATTATACTCGTCCGAAATGTACTTCCATCGTTTAGCAGCTTCTGCACATTCGTTGAGCTCAATTTGGCCTTGCAACGCACGGATTGCACAGTTGAGTTGCATCGTCACAGCTTCTTTTATCACGTCAAGTTTCCTCCATCTTTTCGTTGAGCTTCATTTGAGTCTGTAATCGCAACCCTTCTTCAAGCTGATCGACAGCTTGTGTCGCCAGGCTTGTTTTCTCCTCGTCCAATTCGTTTTGCTCTGCTGAAAGTTTGGCTACTCAGTGAGATCTGATCGAGATTTTTGTTGGTCCTCGTATTGCTTGTCCAGGCTAGCTTTGAGCACAACTAGCTCAGCGTGGTTGAGACTAGTTTCCGTTTTCGCTGGCTGAGACTCTTGTAGTTGTTTGAAATCATGCTTCACGGACTGTAGCTCATTCTGGAGCTCGGCCACACTAGATAGACACGCAACATCACGCTCCTCCAACTGAGTTATCTTCTTATGCAGCTCCACTTCCGTTTGCTGATGGAGCACTTCGCAGTGTGCAAGCTCCTCCTGCCAATCTTTCTTCGTCTTCCCTTATGTTGGCGTCTAACGGACGTTGCTCTCCCAATGCTTCCTTCATTTCCCGCACGAGTGACTGCTCGAGCGCTTCCAGCTTCTTTGCGTGGCCCTTAAACGTGGCGAAGTGTCGACTGCAAACCATCCGCTGGTAGTCGACAGTTGTATCGCTCTGCCGGGCGGCTTTGTACGAAGTCGCCATGAGATTGGTTTTGCGACGCGGACAGTCTGAACGGCTCACACTTTCGCCGGCGCCCATATTGACGATGTCCATGTTTGTCTCGTTCCAATCAATTTGAGTTTGAGTGCGCGGCACGCCTCTGGTAGATCTTCCAATGTGAGCTCTTCGTCTTCAAAGGCAATGGCGGTGTCGTTCTGTTCATTCGTCGGTGGAGCCAAGCTGAACAAGCAAGAATGCTACCGCGACCAGAGTATTTTTAGGATGCGCATCAGGAGAAATGATTGCAGGAGCTACACCACGTTGTTCCAACTGCAGTCGTATCGGGTTTCTCGGCTCTATCATGAGCGATGGCGTCTGCCTTATGTCTGTTCAAAAAGTGTAATAAATAAACGTTACAATCATTTTCCTAACAATATTTATTGTACCCACCTTACCTCTTCCCCGCAATCTCGATCGCATACGCGTTTTTGTGTGCTCGCTTTCGTGTGTCTCTGGACTCTGGCGGAGACCCAGGCTGTGGTATCTCCGTTTGAGTTTGACTGGTCTCTTGACGAGGCGTGGCCTTGGCGTCCGCGTCGTGAGCCATGCTGTCGACCTTAGACTCTCGAGATTAGCAAAGTGAGAAGATGAGATCAACAAAGTGAGAGGACTGGTGGGTGAATCTTTGGAATATTTTAACAGGAGAAATGTATGTAATGACGGTGTTTGTGATTGGAATCAAATCAGGATACATCACGTGCTTTGATTGGTCAGACAAACATACATTTTTAACTGGTACACCACGTTGTACTGGTACTCAACCGAGAACGCAACAGCGTACTGGAACCCAGCCGCGTACTGGAACGCAACCGTGTATTAGGGAGAAATGAGTTGATTAACTACAGTAGGACACACGTACTGATAGCAGCTACCTCTGTTTTGTGGCTACTGTATTTAATATTTACTCACTACTTTCTACGATACCGGCACAGTCGATTGTATAGCGCCCCGCACGACAAATCGTCTGCTCGTTTTGGCTTCGTTTCGTAAAGTTTCGACAGAATCGTTGTGAAGACAGCGTCGAAAACTTTATCGGCCGTGGGAATTGGCAGCGCAGAAATCTTTGTCCTCCCTTCGTGCAACAAGTTAGCTTCTATTGCAAGTTTCTCCATGTACTGCATCACAAAAAAGACGCGCGATGCCTCATATAGTGCGCTGGTATTATGCCATGCTGTTTGCTGAGGAGTCGGTATGGGCGAATCTTCGTGTCTTTATCGCCAAAGAACCATAAATTCCAAATTGCCTTCACATTCGCTCGGGCTGGAAATGCCCAGTCTTTTGGAACGCCATGGCAGAGCTATCCGTCGTCCCACGACCACGATTGCCATTCTGATTGATGCTCTACTGGGGGTGGTGACATCACTGTTACCAGGAAGTTGAATGTCGCTCAGAACACTACGAAACTCCGTAGTCATACTGGCACGAAGATAACAGATCCTTGCATCAAGATCGTGCAACAAATTGGAGCAACACCATTCACCACAAAATGTTGCCACAACGCATTAACAACCTCCACTGCAACTTCAGTCTGTAGTTTCGTTGTCATTTCTGTCTTGAGGCTGGTAATTTCTTCATGGAGATCCGCTACTTCCGCTCTTAACTCATTCACCTGCTTAGCGATGGCGAGGTGGGCCGGAATTCCAGTTGACTTCATTCCACACACCGGCGACGATCCAGTCACAAGCACTGTAGCACCAAGCTGGTCGTTAAGAAGTGAGTTCTCCGAAAACACTCTTGCTTTTAAAATGGGTGGTCTGTGCTGAGCGTGCTGCGAAGGTATTGCTCGTGGTGAATAAGGGAAGCCATCAGATATGGGAAAGCCGATTGCACACCCCGTGGGTAGTTGGAATAGCCACTTACAATTTCATTCCAGTATCCAGTTGACATTTTACCCGTTAACGCCGGCGGGAAATGTGAAGGTAGCACCCCAAATCGCTCCGAATCAAACGGCAACCCAGCTATCATTCTACCGCAGAGTTGGTCAGATCCCTCTCCGAAGTGGATGGACTTGTCTTTTAGTCTTCCAAGGCACTGACCCATGCGCAAGTAAACTGGTACAGGGCTCGGCCCGTTTACTTGACCTAGCACATACGAGCTGCTGCCTTTGCACAGGTTGTGTGTGCCGATGTCTTCCGGGATACAGCTCAATATGCACAACTCCTCGACTTGATAACACGACGTAATAGACGTCCAAATCGATCTTTGTTATCGCTTCCGATGAATAGCTGCTGCTTTCCACCACTGCCACGTTCAGGACAGGAAAAAGGTGCACAGAGAGCAAGTACAGGGCATTGCGACGGCTCGTACGGGTTTGCGTACACATGTTTACCAATTGTTTTTGCTGCAGTTTGATCTCCCTTAAGTCCGTGCTCCTCCACGACAAGACAGTCCTCAGACCACTCAATGTGCTGCAACATGATTGTATCGACAGAGTCTGCTCTGCTCATCAGGTTCCACATCAAACGAAAAAGCTCCACCCAAACAACACCGTAGACCAGGCTTGACCTTTCTTGACGGGCTCAAGTGTCATAAGCTTCAATGCAAGAAGCTCATACTCGCTAGCTTTCAGTTGGAGCTTTCCCTCATTGATCTTCACTAAACCGCGTTTTTAAGGTCATTGACGACCTCTTCGTAGCCCTCCAGCACTCGGCGTAATTCTGTGTCAAGAGCAGGATCCAGTTCACTCAGGTTGGAGCGATAAACATCAACGAGAGCGCTACGGTAGCCCCAAATACACGATTCAGAAAATGGGTCATTTATCATGTCCTTCGAGTCAAATTATCACGATCGCACACGTGAGCAGGGCAGCAGATATGGCCAAAAATGCCAGAATTGCATCTTTCGTGAGCGGAATGCGTATCTGTTTGGTGACAGCGTCTACAGTGTCGGGGTAGTGAGAAGCCAACCATGCTGTCATGGTGTTGACTTTGGACAGGTACGTGCGCTTTGTGCTTGTCTTCGTCCGCTTAGATTGAGCCTGCGCCACGGTAGATGAATCCTCGACATCTCTCTTTCCGCGCGTCATTTTCGTCTCTGGATTGAAGTGAAAGGTCACAGTGGGTGCGTGATATCTTTGCGATCACAATCGCTGTGAATCTGCCGCATTTAGCTCAAGTGCAAATTGTGTCACTGTGACGGTGGATTGGGACAGATTCGGAATATTAGCGAGCCGTACGCTTCCGTGGCGTGGGGAAGACCGATGACACCTTCCGGGAAGCCATCTACAGTATTGACTGCACCCCATGCAGCCGGATGAGCATCAAGGTTGGCAACCGTAATAGCTTGTGGATAAAAACACCAGACGCCACATAGACAATTTCAGGTAGCTCATCAAGGGGCGGGTGTGTGCCTACCAGTGTTCCTATCACTCCGTTCGCAATCACATCTGCATCGATCAAGTCGGGATGCTTATGCATTACCATGACAGGCATTCCGACGTAAAAAACAGCTTCATCGGGATCCGGTCTGTAAGGTTTTCATTTATGTTTGCGAGGTGTTCACAAATCAGCTTTTTGACCGTGTTGATGGAACCGCGATACATTCATATACGGCACATTGCCGTGTGTCCGCAATCCGGAAAATCATGTCGTTGTTGATTGCACAACGCAGCTTGTTGGTGCAAACATCAACCGGTCGATATTTAAATTCGCTTTGTTCCGTTGCTGGTTCTTCCCGTGAATCTGCCGTCTGAACTCTATTGTTTAACAACTTCAGCTGAGTACCCGAAAGACGTCCCCATCGCAAGGCGTCGAGTATCTTTGTGTAGGTAGAATCAAATCTGGCTCGCATTTTTTTGTGAGAAATACGACGAAGTTGGTTGCTGCGCTGAGTGCGTAACCAGTCTGCCTTTGCCGACTTGCGTGAGCTGGAGGTACGAAACCTAGGCAAAGAGTGGTACAACTTGTTAGGCAAGATACTAAGGTAGTATCTACACACTAGCTAGGAATCGTTCAAGGTGAGCCTGTGACGGGTGGTAGCTGCAAGAGGTTTCCAATCAGGATTGTGTGCTTACCACCCATGATTTTTCTGGTGTCGTTGACATCGAGCGCGATACGGCGTCCGTTCCCCGAGTAAACCTTGATCGATTATCGAAATTTCATCTATAACAACTAGCACCACACGCCTGAATCGAGATTGCATCTCAATCGTTGGGGATCCATTGGGTTCTGCAACGTTCATTTTATAATTGCGAGCACTGTGCATCGTTCGGCCTTTAGTGTTGATAGCCGCTACCCATGTGAAAGCCAATGTTTCTTCACTTCCCGTTCGCCCCCACTTTCTTGCAAACATGAGCAGTGCATCAACAACAGTTGATTTTCCAGTCCCCGCTTCTCCTCCTAAGTAACCAATCAATTGATCTTTGATATCGTAGAGCCTCACTTGCGTCTGCGTCGGCAGTAATGGCTCCGACAGTGCTTCAGATATATATTTAAAATACGCGTATAATAGATGACGCGCAGCAACCTCAAACACAACATGCTGCCAAAAATTAAGCTGAAATGCTTCTGATTCCATCGCAATTTCTGGAAACGCAGGCAATGTTGTTGGTAACCAGCGAGGCCGCCCGTCAGGAACACGATACGGTACTGGTCCGAAACAGTCACGTAGTTTTTCTAATCGCGTTGGAGCCTCTTGAAACTGCGCAACCAAATTGTGCGTACCGAGACACTCGTCGTTATCCATGCTATTTGTCGTCACCAGCCTGGAAGCGTACGACGCAATATCAAATTCTGGTTCAATCGAGATAGCGCTAGAAAGACTAAATAAGACTGGCCTGTCGACTCAATTTCAAGTTGAATACATTTCGAACAGTCGCTTTTGCATCGTCCGATAGCTTCTGAGTGGAGTAATCTGGTGTTACTATTGCATTCGTGTCGATAAGATCGTCAGGAATGCTTTCATCTAGAGTGCCAGAATATTGGCGACCATTGTCCAACAGCAGTTGGTATCGAGGACGTAGTTGCAGGAGGCCTTGTATTGAGTAATTCAGATTCGGCCTCCGATCATCAGATTTTTCACCGCGATAAAAGTCCTGTAACTGCGCCTCGAAACGTTGCATGTTGCAGACGCTAGTCTTGTCGGCATGCTGTCTAAATTCACGGTATCCGTCGAGTGGCGATTGATTTCCAGCTAGAAGTGTAAATTGTCGATGAGGTTTAAATAGTGTCAAAATCGATAGATAGTAGAAGTTGAGTCGTTCAGGATCCAGGTGGCTCGTAATATCTGGTATTGGTGTACCGCTTACCACTAGCACCTTCCATGACTTTAATCGAATAACCGAAGTTTCATCCGGAGGAAACCGCCCACTACCGCATGCACCAGCCGACCTCTTCTTGGTGAATTCGAATCGCTCTAAAATATCAATAAACGCTGTCAACTCTAGTCTCACGTTCCGCTTCCAGTACTTTTCATGCAGGCTGTCAGAACAAATACTGCTATGTCTTGATTGCGAATCTTCACATTCCTGCTGCGATACGCTGATCTCAACTGAGTTTCTCTTTTCTCCAGCATTTTCCACAGATCCACACGAATAAAATCGTATGAAAACCAAAACAGCGTCTTGTGGAGTATGTATAGCGCTGCCATAGGCGCCACCACTTCTTGCCCGTTGGTAACTGTGTATAACATAGATCCAAGCATCTTATAAGCCTCGCTCAATAGCTGATGTATCTGGTGGTAAAAGAGCTTGTTTTTGATGCGGCCTTCGCGAAGGCTGCCAACGACAACGCAATTTGGTTTTCAACAGGATTTTGACACTTGAAACAATACTTCGCAACGTAAGCAGCAGTATCTTTGGATCCATTACTCAGCACAAACTAAGCATCATGGTTGCACTTCATTGCGGTCATCACCACGGGGTTGTATGCATTTGTATACTCGCACCCAATAGGTCGATGAATACGAAGACATTGGTGATTATCAATACTAGTATGGTCGATATGAACAGCTTCTGGTTTCAGAAATCGGCAAACACTCCCATAAGAACAGTTTTCTGCGTTAATATCATAAGCACAAACGTGATATAAAGTCAACCCATAGCTCCGTTGATCATCCGAAAATCGTAGCAATGCACATACCTTGAAACAGGACTTGCAGCGGTTCCAGTAATGGACTTGAAGTTCGCGAACAAGTAACGACATTACAACGGCGCCGTCCGATTCCGAGCAGTGAATCAGTGCTTCCTAAAAATATGGTACTCAAAATATATTGCCATAATATGCGGCGCATAATTGATTTCCTGAGCAAGATGATACCCTACAATAATTGATTGTTCAACCCAGTTACTTGACGAATTTTACCTAATCACAGTACGATAAACTGGATTTTGACCAATGAAATCATCCATTAAAAATTGCAATAATTGATGTTTCAATCTTCGTTTTCAGATGCAATAATTGAGGGTGGGCTATGGACCACCCTCCGCTTCCATAGTATTTTAGGAAGCACTGGCAGTGATGCGGAGGCCGGCATTTTCAAAGTCTTTCCACTGCAAATTCGTTAAATCACATTGATCGCCTGCTCCGGCAATCAGAGATGCATCAATGATGTCTTTATCTTTAAAGTTTGCACCACAAGATGCGCAAGTCGCTGTTGTAGGAGGTGCGGTGCCGGGGGCAGGGCGGCGATATGCATCGACGCCAGGAGTTACCGCCGTAAGTGTGGCATTGCTGTGGCAATGTACACATTCCCCCTCATTAACTAAGCACGGCGGCAAGCTGAAGGAATCGAGCTTGAAATGATGCGTCGTTATCTATAGCGTTCCAAAATTCCACAGAGGTCGTAGGAAAACCGTGTAGCCATACAGCAAAATGGGCATGGAGATCACCAGCTATTTGTGATTCTGTAGAAGCCCCAAATGCTCGTACTACTCCAAAGATACCACCTCCCTTTTTCGGAGCATTGGCCTCCTGATCCCATCCAAGAAGAAGTTCGATAACGGTTTTGATTACCGTTACGAAATATCGCGCACACTCCACAGGATATGATGGAGCGATTTGCTTTCGTTCAGCACGATTCGGCATGAGCATGGTATTGGCCTCGTCGATTGCTCTTTTCGAAACCTCGCCTGCTTTAACTCCAGCGGAGTCGGGTGATACTGTAAATTTGTTTTGGAGGGGTCCAAACCGCTTCAGCATTCCGAAAAGATCATGACGAGCATGCATACGACTAATGTTAGATCCATTGAAAGCAGATTCCGGCACTCGAAGCCCCTTTCGCTTGACATTCCGACAGGTACTTGAAGTACTTGATCGCTTTAATGACTGTACTTCGTTTGACTTCGGCTGCTTTCAATGCTTGCCGTTTGACATCCAGCCTAATGTAAAGCGTTCGCCTTGCATTCTCAGTTGCAAGATAGTCGAACGCTAGAAGCCTGAAAGCGTAGTGATTCTCAAATCGATGACCGTGGATTTGCAAACACCGTAGAATCCAGTGTCTTACCGACATATACTTTTCTCGTGATTCTGTTGGACCTCCACACCCGGCTGGGAAAAGTGTAGGGAACATTCGCGGACAGATTGCCCACTTCGTCAATGCCATGTATGCATTTGACTGCCACACGTCAACGTCGATGGATTCAGCAGGAGTTGGCGACATTAAAACACTAGAAGCCCCAATCCATGTTTCCTCTATGGCAGGATGAATGCCTTCTTCTAACGTTGATCCAAACGCCGAGTAGGTGCTCTGATCTCAAAGATTCTGTACGAAAGAGGAGGACTCGCTGGATTCACCCTGTGCTGACGTACGATCAACAATAACACTCGAAGACGCAAAATTATCACCTTCACGGCGAATATGACCTTCTTCACGCGGATCAACTGCATCCGAAACACCCGATCTTCGCGTATTAATGACAGAAATTCTTGTTGCACCACGCATGCGTACCCTGGAGACAGCTAGTGCCAATGCGCATAGGTGCTTTTGTATTCACGGTTGTGAAGATGCAGAAACTGGAGATATCTGCGGCAAAGCGGTAAATTAAGCCGATAGTGTTTTTGCACGCAATTACCTAGTCATTAGGCCAACCATCGTTACGCGCACGCGGCAACTCAAATCTCTTGGCAACAATTCCACCACGGGACCTTCAGCGTTTCGGACAACGTAATGATGTGATTTGATCGTGCGGCATGGCCATCCTGTCACGACAGACATTGATACGCACGGCAAAACCAGCGCTACCGCTTGCTCATCTGTTCGTGTAAGAGCCTTGAATCGACTAGGCAAATGGCCAATATAGTTCCTGTTGGAAATTCCGTTCACAGGTAAGCTAGGCGACGACCCTCCCGCAAAGGGGCAAACTTGACCGCATACGCCGCCGCCAGACTTATAAATCGCTATCACACAGCAAAGAGTGAGCTGCTTATTCACTAATTTTTATCATTGTTATAAACTTACCCGGGGGTAGAGCAACAACCCCTTCAATCGCTCATCGACGTCTGAAGCGCTGTACTGGCCAATAATTACGTCTGGGACGTTCTTTGGTGTCGTCAAACAAACCTTCATACGCTGCAACATGGAAACGAATAGTAAACAAGGCTCTTTAAGCAAATTTTATACCCAAAAAGTTATACTTCAATGGGAGAAGCAAACAAACCTTAACAAATTCTTCCGTCAATTCCATCCGAATTATCTCGGTTTGTCCATAGCTAAGCTCACAAATAGAACAGGCCTGCACCTCCTCCGATGCTGAGACCATTGCTTTTACTGCTTCCGATTTAATGATATTTAGTCGTTCTGGACTTGGCACTATGAATTCACAGTTTTTGTCGATTGCTTCCAAATCGGAATCACTGTAAACGTGAGGAAGGCACGAATCAATGACTCCATCATCGCAGGATTATTTCGATACCGACACATTGTCATTACGCCTGCTAGGCCAATTATGCCGATCACTCATAGTTTCACTGACCGCCACAACATCCGGCAACGTAGCTGGTGTCGAGGTACGATCTGATTACATCCACAACGAATTCAAACTTGGAGGCTCTGTTCTGGTTCCACTATACCATTCACGAACGGCAGTGCTATCAACAGTATATCACTTTGATTTTCGGACAGATGCAGTTGCTGACGAGACCGTCGAATCGTATCACGTTCTCGTGCTAGAACGCTGTACATTGCGCTGTTTCGTATCGAATCATTGGCTTCATGTTCTCGTCTCCGCTTTGTCGGCATTTTGAAAACCGGGCAATGGCTGACGTCACTTCAGCTTTAAACGGTTCGACGGTTCAATGTTCGGCATCGAAGTGCACAATCCATCGCAGCACTTCAAATACGCATTCGTACCGGTAGGAAAATCCAGAGCGCGTTAAAATAATTTGAAGCCAAATCGACGAGCTTGGCGCGCCCCCATTGGTCATCGTCGCAGCCATGGACCAAGATCGAATACAATGTAACGTTCTTTATCGGCGTGCAGTGAGCATGCCAATCTCCCGTCGCGATCAAAATACCTCCATCACCACACCAAGCCAGTGGTGGTAGCGTGCCACCGCCAACCCAGCACATCGGGAGCACCGAGCGGAGCTTACCCCTTCTTCAGTGGTCAACTTGCTTCATGTCAGGACATTCAAATCCATGTACACCACTGCGTGAGCCGCAGACCAAGCACGCCTCTCTTCTTGTCGCACTGCGGCTTCATCGATGCTCCCACCGTTTAGTTTTAGGGGTCCAAAACGACCAACTGCCATATATCAACGTCTTCAGAGCACGCCAGAAACGGAAGACAAGTTTTCAGACTGCAGGAGATAGCGTAAATTTAGAAAGCAACACAGGTAGAAAACCAACGGTTGGGCGAGGAGATCGACCGGCCTCGAGTCGTCATTCCAGCTTTCTCCCCGCAGTCAGTAGTTTAAGCAAAGTACAGCTCAAGCCTCGCTCCAGACGCGTCGTTGTCCAATGGCACCAACTTCCCCTCTCAAGGTGGGCTCCTTTCTGCTCGTTTTCCTGGAAGACGTAGACCAGAAGTGGGCGGAACCGACCTACGTCCAGGTTCTTCGGATTGATGGCGCTGGCGTTCACGTGACCCCTGTGCCTTCGTTAGGAACGGGGCCTAACGCGACCGAACTCCATGTGGATTTGTCGGTGACCAAGGTTGTTTCGGAAAAGGAGGCACGAAGTTACCGTTTGGGTGTCTGGTTACGCAGAGGTGTTGCCTCCAGCTTTAAAGGCATGTGGAGGTATGGACAAGTGACAAGTGCCAAAGCGGAAGGCTGTATGCGGCCACTCAAGATGGTGCATCATGGACTTGTCGGTCTGACAAAGCGGTGGGTGTCGACCCGATCGTGGTATTGCTTCTCTCGCTCGGGCCAAAAGGTCAAGAATGGAGCCTCAAACAACTCGAAACACTCCATAGTACCATTCTGGATCGAATCCTTGGGTAGTCCACGGTGGAACCGCTTTCGCGGGATATCAGCTGCATACTTGCCCGACTTGGAGACCAAATTGGACCTCTCTCACCGGCAACGGTATGCCGGTGGATTGATCCACTCTCGGGAACTCAAAGACTTCCGATTACAACATGCGGTCGATTTTGTGTACGCTATCGAAGGGTCGAATAGTGTTGGAGAGGGGATCAGCAGATACATAGGCGACCTCTTTTGCCGAGAGCGGCATTCATCAGCCTCCACACGCGACGACAGGTCCACGCGTACGGCAGCATCATCGACTGACTCGCTGTTTTCGTCATCGAACCCCAATTACCACGGCACTCGTGACCTCAAGTTGTGACTCGATCCCGCTCAGAACAGGAATTTACCCCTCTTATGGAACGCCAGGAAGCAGATCCAGTACCCGAAAAATGTGTTTCAGAAGCACAAATCATCAGGCGGTCGACACTACCAACACGGCCAGACACTTCTGGGTCAGCGATTACGAGTACCGTGCACTCGACATCAGTAATGTTTTTGGGCCATATTCGTCTACCGATGTACGTCCAACCACAGGGATATCTTTTAATGTTCGGGGACCAGTCCGATTCGATATCCACATCGCCACGGTGCAAGCTCTGGCCTGCGAACCTGCTCTACAGGCTCATTACGTTCAAATTTACGGGCGTCTGCAAGCAGCAGAGGTAATGTGGCAGCAAGAGCTACGACAGTAAACAGAAAACGAGCCCAGAAGTATGAATTTTCTCCTTCGTTGGAACGGATTCGACTGCACGTTTGGTCTCAGCCCCAAACGTGCAAGGTAGGTCCCCAACAATTTGTTCGGCACCTGGTGTCCCATGGTGTGTCCGTTCCTGCCGCACCCTGGAATTTGCTCTCGTCTCTATGATATCCAATTCGGCAACTACGGACCTTCCTTTATGCATCTACTGCCTGTCAAGGAGCGTCAACTACGTGCCTGGATCAAAACCGCCAAAGTGAACATGCAGAATTTCTCGGCAGTAGTAGATCTCCCCGAAGCAGCAAGTCCGTTGACATCGGATGATGTACGTCGATCGTTGGGCGCTCTGCAAAGCTATTTACACGCCTTCGGGTCAGTCGATGACATTGATCTCGTCACCACCATCTATCGTTTAATGGATTGTCTATTTCAGCGAATTCAGCTCGACTCGAGTGAGATGGCGCTACTTGTGTACTGGATTGACATGAAAAATATCGCAACCTCGCTGAAAGCGATGCTTCCAGAGCGGGACGTCTCGTTTCGAGGTTGTCAAAACGATGCGGCCAACGGCTGCTTCTTTCCTGTACGTGATGCAACTCATCCAAGCAGCCAGCCTCCGTGCAACTGATCCGACAATCGTGTTGACATCCAACTCTGGTCAACCGAGGAAAGCGCAAAAACTTTCATCCGGCCAAGGTGAAAGTAATCGTCGAAATGTGTCGGTGAGTAAGGGCGGGTATTCGCTGCGAGGTCATGTAGGTAGAGCGTCAGTATCAACAGTTCACCCATACACACCGGTGGCCTCAGAAAGAAGAGAAATGCGTTATTGTACGCATTATCGGCTATCCACCAGTAACACCTTGCCTACTTACTTCGCGAATTGAGTGGATGGGACATCCTCTTCATCCTTTTCTTCGCCAATGACTGGAGACGAAGGCATCTTCTCTTCTTCGTCACCTTGTTGCATGTCCACGCGATGAGTCTTCCTGTGACCAAGTAATGAACAACTTGAAACGACGTCTTGGCAGAGCGTTGGCGCTCATGTCCTGGGGTTGTCCTCCAGCGACGAGTCGAATAAACATCCAGCAGACGTACACGCCGCAGCTGAAGGCGTCAAACTGGATCAGGTTGTTCCGTTGAACGAGATCGTACTCTTAGGTCAGAAATCTTGGAGTGGCGATAGCTTTCGCCGCGTTCAAGTAGGGACCGGTTAACCGGGTCGTAGTTGAAAATGCCCCTCGTGCTCACTTTCACCACCATACAATACCAATGAGCTTCAACGGGATCAACACAGACTCCATGGCACTCTCCGCTACTTGCTGGAAAACTCTATCGCGAATTGCATTGTCAAGAAGCCCTCCACCCGATTGCCTCGTCTGTTTCTTCAATTTCTCCGCGGCTTGGGGTCCAGAAAATCTGCACGAGTTAAATTCATCTTGTAACAGCAAACACAGAGCCCATATTGCCGCGTCCGTGAGCCAGGTTCGGGGTGTAGCTCTGTACAGCATAAGTACCGAGTTCCGGCATGTTTGGGAGACCTTCGATCACGTTGTAGGGTAAGTTCCCAGCACTTCATTTGCAACCTTGTTCGCCACGTCATATTCAGCTGGAAGTGCTGTCATACCTTCACAAGTTAGCCACTTGTCCATACCCAGCCCCAGCTGTATCACGTCCTTCAAGTTCTGCACTCTGGCGAACGTTTCGATTGCTCGCGCGAGAAATTACCCACATCCTTGATAATCACAGTCTCCTTCGCGCCTGACGCCTTCGTCTGTTTTGAACCATTTCCAGACTCTTGGGACGTGTCAATCTCAATAGCGCTCGCAACCGTGTTCGCTACGGGTAGTATCTTGACGCAGGCGGCCAGTAGCTTGGGTGGGAGAATGTAAACAGGTCCATTATCGTGACAGGGTTTGTAACGGGGCTAGAGCCACGTTATATAGCTTGCACTATAGGTTGCTTTGAGAAGCTTGGTTAAGACGAACGTCCGAAGGACGTGCGGGATTTAAGGTTAAAATGACTCTGTTATTAGGAGTAGGGCCATTGTGGGCCACCCAACTGGGGTCCCTCTCTAATATGCTAAAACTAAGATATGTAATTGCACTTCTGACCAATCAGATAGTGCCAGGTCACTGTCCCTTTTGACCAATGAGAGGACATAACATCTAAATGTAGATATGACATAATGATACGGAGGCCCGTTTCAGGGTTCTTCATCATACGAAACTTCGTTTTCTGTCCGCTTCTTTGCTTCGATCCCTCCAGACAGACGACGCTGCGTGTCTGTTAAGAAAGGCGGCTCCCGATCAGAGCGTTCAAGAGCCGCTCAACGAAACTTCTCCAGCTAGCTTTCTCCCTCTCTGAGCTTGGATCGAACCATTTTCTTTCCGTACGTTCACCAGCCGCCGTCACCTTTTTCAGCTTGCACCCTCCTTCCTTGTCTTCGGGTTGAGATGGATACGAGGAAGAGCTGCTGTCGATTCTGGTTGTTGAAACTCCTCAGTCTCCTCCTTTGATCGCCACTGTCACTGGAACTTATGGCAAACTCCAGTTTCACATCTGAAGCAGACAACTGCTTTTGCTCCTTCCGGTTGCGGCTCCGTCCTGGCCATCTTTCACTGCCGAACATTCCGCCACTGACTCATTACAAATTTTAGAATCTCGTCAAACTCCACGTCATCGTCGATATCAGCCATCTCCGTGATGATTAAGTGAGTGACTTGCACTGCTTTTCTATAACGCTGCTCTGCTTGTGTACGTTTGTCAACGCGGCTCATGGTCCTTTGACTGCGGGGAAGGTCTCATACGTGAACTGCTTCACGCTTTAGGTCACGACTCGTATTTGTCCACCTATTCATAATCATGGACAAAGCATGGATCAAAACATGTAAAAATACTGTTTTGTCCATGAATATAATCATGGATAAACATGGTCAAAAGCAAAAACACGACATACAGCCCACTCCCACTTTGAGTCAATGCGCATCCACGGGATGACGGGACCGGATTCGCTCGTTATTCCTGTAGGCAATAGCGTGGCGACACGAGGGCTTCATGGTCATTCGGAATTCGCAGTCGCACGCCCAGGTGTCCACTCGCATGGTATGCGTCTTCGACGGGCCCTGAACCATCACTTCTCCTCATTCGTTCTGCTCGAAGAAAACCCGTTAGCAATCTTCATTAGACAAGGCTGGCGAAATTGCTCTGCGTCTGTTCAGCGTGTAGTGGGAGGTGAAGCGAAGCACGTTGGACATCTCCTCGTCGTAGTTGCTGTTGACAAACTGACCGATCCTCGATATGCTATACTTGTACTCATTCACCACCCGGCGGTCAAACACCACAAGGGCCTTGACACAGACCGCCATGCTCATGGATTCGTCGCCACAATCCTTAAGCTTACAAAAAAGCTATCCAACCTGTTGTTGGTGTGGGTTTTAAAGTGTGGAAGCTTCGCACGGCGATACAACACCCAGCGGTCTTGGGTTGTATCCCAGTTCTTTTCAAAAAACGTGAAGAATTGGTTCAATCCAACTCGATCACAAATCCCCTTCAAATCGTTATGCGCAATCTGGTATTTCTCTTCACAGTCTGCGTACACCGTTGCATGGACAGCTGGAGTCCACCCGACTAGCATCGTCTGACGATACCGCTATATTCAGGCTTCGACCGCTTCTCTTGAAATACTTCAACACGTGAAAGTGGCAGATGAACACGCGAGCCTCGGTGAAATTCGACCAAGCTCTTTGATCTCGTTCGAGTCCTTGTCGACGACGTAGCAGTTTGATGCGAGTCGGGTGTAGACTCTTGAAGTGGGCTACGGCTCTCTCCATATACCAGTCCCCATTGTGTGACAGGAGTCACACGCACCTTTGCCTTCAGGAAGCGTTAACGCGTAACCACAACAGACGTCTGGCGTCTCTGTTGTAAACTAACCTTCCAGTCGTTTCCTGGTACCGAGTACCAAACGACTTGCGAACTTCTGGGTTTGAGTTAAACTGACTGTATTAATCTCACTTGTAAGGTTCTAACTACTGTTAACTATCTGCATACTATACCTCTGGCTCGACTGGCTGTACTCCAAATGGATGGCTCTCCATCAATGTCTACCTTAAGTCCGATTCGTATCTAGTGTAAGCCTACACAATCGTACTTACCGGACACCGGGTGTCACACACCAACTTGTGTGGGGCATGTACTCGTACTTAGGCGGGATTGTGTGGACCACCCAAACCCAAGGAAGCACCTGTCCCAAGGGGAATCCAGCGACGGAGAAGGCGCCTCATTTTAGAAGCTACGCCCAAGACCACACGCGCCGAAGACCACCGACGCCCCACGGGCACGCTACCACTCCCGGATGGGAAAAACTCACGAAGCCAAGGCGCCCAGCGCCATCGCTGCCAAGCCGAAGAAGACCCCCGCCACAAAGAAGGCCGCTTCTAAGAAGCCCGGCGATTCACGCCACAGCCGCCTATCCGATCGAGGCAGCAGCCGCAGCGAGTCGGACGCCGACGTCACGAACCCTGGGCTCATCACTGGCGACGAGGACGTCAACATGGACACGGCTCCTGGAGCGAACGACAAGCAACCGCCGCCGAACCCGATGGAAGAAGCTCCAAGGAGCCGGTCGCTGACCAAAAGCTCCGGGAGCCCACGACGACTTGCAAGAGCCTGGTGCGGGATCTAAGCACGCGGAAACTTCCGAGGAGCCGTCCGCCACGGACATGGAGGTTGAGGAGAACCCGCCACGTCGTGCCGAGCACTATTCTCCGAAGGACTGTTCCGACGAAGTCGACTACGGTGAGTCCGAGCTTGAAGAGGACGACCACGAGCAGGGAGGTCCAGGACCCCAACAAGTCCCCACCGCTCACGGAGCAGCAACGCGCCTTGCATCCCGGGAGCCCTGCCACTCCTCGCAGCGCCGCTGCCGTTGCGCAGAGCACGAGACCGCGCGGACCCCCGAGCAGGAGACTCAAGTCATTACGAACGTCGTGGAGGGCGAAGAGGTGCCGGCAGAGATGCTCCGGTCCGACAACCGGCAGCACCTCGCCGACCGAGCCCGCGCCGGCCAAGTAGCTGCCGAGCAGCACCGCGACTCCAAGCGCGAACACGAGACCACGTCTCCCCGCACGCGAGAACAGCTGCTCGCATTGCGATATTGGTCCGTCCCTGAGTGCGGGTATCTGCGACTGAGTCGCGCGCCTGGCCAGACCGTCTCTCACTACGACGAGTGTCCGGTCGTGCTGCTCGCCGACACAGGCCTGGCCCGACAGTCCAACGAGACCGACTTCAGGGCGTGGCTCCACCACATGGGGTACCCCCTGCCCGAGTTCTTGGCCTCGCCTTATCGAATCGATTGGCTGGCCCAGCGGCGCTTCGCTTTCGCATGGCGAAGATGATTGTCGACGACCAGTGGCACAAGCGGCACTTCGACCGCAATATGCCCACGCCGGGGTGATCCTCGAGGAGGTGGTGCAGAAGATAGAAAAGTCATGGCAGTCCCAGCCGATAGAACCTCGAAGTGTTCTCGGACCGGTTAGCGCCGACCGGCTCCGTGGGAGCGCTCGTAAGCGTCCACGACATCGGCGCAGTCCTCCGAGAGGCGGCTACCGGACTCCCATGTGCTCTGAGCCTCGGGATAGCCGCGCCACTTCACCAGATACTGGTAGTGGCCGATACGCCCGCGGCGCTTCAGTAGCTTCTCAACGTGGAAGTAGAGCGCCCTCGTTTCCGATCAATGGGGGCGGAGGACGCAACGGACGCGTCGACCGACCATGATGCTCCGCATCGCTCGATGGCGTCGTACGCCTCTGCGACTGACGTCCCGTCAACTCGTGGGTCTCTTCTGGACGCGGTTGAGGGCTGCCAGCGGCTCCTGGAGGCGCAGCGGGTGGACCTTGCGTCCCTGCGCGGACGCGTGCAGAGCGTCGAAGCGGCGATGGCCTCTGATCGGAACGTCCATCAGGACCTGGATCGTCTCGGGCGTGTAACGCGTGATCTGCAAGATCAGTTCGTCCAGCTGAACCGGGGTCTGTCTCAGCTGGACCGCAGTAACGCGGAGGCCCAACAGGCGCTTCGGAATGATCACTCCGCTCTCGAAGAGCATCTCGGTTGGATTCGCCAGCTCTACAACCGCGTGGCGGAGTTGGAGAACCGTGCCCCTGCGGCCGTGGTGGCTCCGCCGGCGGCTCCAGCTCTGACTCAGGCCGACGTGATGCAGATGATGGCGAATGCCGTTCGGCAGTACTCGAGTTCGTCGGACTCGACGAGTCACCCGCCTCAGCAGCCACCTCCGCCGGGCGGTACGGCGAGCAAGCCCACGTAGAACGTCGGGTGCGTGGCCATAGCCGACGGCAAGTCCAACGTGTACGCGTTGCCGTGGACCCCAATGACCGTGAACGGCCCCACAACGCTTCGTGCTGCCCACAGCGGTGACCGCCTGCATAGGAAGATTCTTCGCGTTTAAGAGGACCTGGTCCCCTAATACAAACACCTGTGTGTTCTTACGCCCCTGGCGATCACTGTTTTCTTTCTGTGTGTCTTGTGCCGCCGCCATAGCATCTCGGACGCGCTGTCTTACCGCCTCTCCTGTCTCAATGAACGTGAGCAGGTTCCGTTTGACGGACGAGCGAAGGCCTTTGAGGCCACGGGGATCCTCGGCGACAGCCTCTCCCTCACCCAAATTTGAAGCCGGAGGCAACGACAACGGCGTACGCGGGTGCCGCAGCCCGTTAACGTAGAATGGGGTGAAACCCGTCGACGCATGCACCGCATTGTTGAGTGCAAACTCCACTTGAGGCAGCAACGTGCTCCACTTCGTGGGTTCTTCGGCGCAGACGCTGCGCAGCACGTCTTCCAACACGCGGTTCACCCGCTCGGTTTGACCGTCCGTCTGCGGATGATCCGCCGTGGACATATCCAGTCTCGTACCGAGAAGGCGGAACAAGTGTGTCCAGAAGTGTGACACGAAGCGGGGATCCCGATCGCTTACGAACGCCTCCGGGAGGCCATGGTGTCGAAAGACATTATCGACAAAGAGCTGAGCCGCCTGCGGCGCTGTCACGCTCTTCTTCACCGCGGCCA
This sequence comes from Phytophthora hibernalis, assembly GCA_012656075.1. Classification (NCBI taxonomy): domain Eukaryota; phylum Oomycota; class Peronosporomycetes; order Peronosporales; family Peronosporaceae; genus Phytophthora; species Phytophthora hibernalis. The sequence goes on from JAAKBF010000381.1 coordinate 19,217, forward strand.
GCCGTACCATCTTGCTCAGACGGCAGACGAAGACCAGAATGCCAGTATGGCCGCGCGTATCTGCCGGAAGCTCAAAGATGAAGTCCATGCTCACCGAGCGCCAACAATCCGCCGGTACCGGCAAGCTCATCAAAGGAGCGGACGACGAGGGAGCGGACTTCACGCTGACACGTCTCACACGTTTGCACGTACGTGCGCACCCACTTGTATGTGAGGCCACCAAAAGTGACGAGCCACCGACGTGTACGTCTTCTCGCGACCGAGGTGACCGCTTAGCGGAGTGTCATGTGCCTCATAGAGGACACGATGGCGCAAGTCTTCGTTGGGAACGACAAGACGAGGTTCCTCCCCGTCATCGACTTGGTAGTAGAACAGGCCATCGGCCATCGAATAGCGGTGCAGCCGTGATCGCTGCCGAGCAGTGAGCTTCACTGCCTTCTCAGGCGCCTTCAACGCCGTGACCAGATCTGCAAGGTCATCATCGTCAGCATACGCCTCGCGTAGCAGCTCATGGAGCGGAGACTCGAGGTACGCAACGTGCGCCAGCTCGTAGTCCGGTCGTCGAGAGAGCGCGTCCGCGAGGACATTCTGCTTACCCGGCTTATACTCCACGGTGAAGTTGTACTCGGCGAAGAACGAGAGCCACCTCGCCATGCGCTGGGAGAGGTGGGGCGACGACGTCGCAGTCCGCAAGGACGCATGATCTGTGTAGATCACAAAGGGTTTGCTGCCGAGCAGGTGCACCCGAAACTTCACAAGCGCGTACTTCATCGCGAGCTCCTTGTCGTGGACAGGGTAGTTCTTTTCAGCCGCCTTAAGCTGGCGCGACTGGAAAGAGACCACCCGCTCTCTGCCATCGGCATCGACCTGCAACAGGGCACAGCCTATGGCAAAGTCGGATGCGTCGCACACCACGCTGAAGGGACGACTGTCGTCTGGCAACGCCAAAATCGGAGCGCTCTGCAGACTGCTTTTGATCGCTTCGAAAGCCTGCTGAGCCTCGTCGGTCCACGACCAGTCCGCCTCCTTCTTCAGAAGATTCGTCAGTGGGCGTGTCATCTCCGCGTAGTTGGCGCTGTACTTGTGCAAGTAGTTGGCGAGGCCGAGCCACTTGCGCAAATCGTTTTGGGACACCGGTACCGGCCACTGTGCGATCGCGCATACCTTCTCAGGGTCCGCGCGGACACCGTCCTTGCCAAGGAAACATCCCAAGAAGGGAATCTCTTCGGCGCCGAAGATGCACTTGTTGATGTTGGCATACAAGCGATTCTCGCGCATGCACGTCAACACCTCGCGGAGGTGCTCGACGTGCACCTTGACAGCCGTCTTGCCTTCCGCAGCGCGGCTGTGCACGAAGATGTCATCGAAGTACGTCTGTACAAACTGCCGCATCGGCCGGAAGAGCTGGGTCACCAGCCTATTGAACGTGGCTGGTGCATTTGATAGCCCTTGGGGCATCACCAGCCATTCCCATAGCATCCCGCGGGGTACTAACCGCTGTGAGCGGAATGTCCGACTCACGCATCAGCAGCTGATAGTAGCCATCGACCATGTCGCGCGCTGAAGATGGTGCATCCTGCCATGTTGTTCTGCAACACATCCTTTCGAGGATCGGCGTGGACGCCGGGATGGTGGCCGAGTTCAGCTTGTTGAACGCGTGCACCATGCGCCACTCCCGTTGGGTTTGCGAACGCAAAACGTCGGCGACGAATGCGGCGACTTCGACTCGCGCACCATGCCCGCGGCATACTTCGCTGTGAAGAAGGCGTCGATCACATCGACTTGCTCCTTCGGCAGTGGCCATTGGCGCGTAGTGCAGTACTTAGTGCCTGGCACCAAGTCGATTTCGTGTCGGACACCTCGATCCGGAGGTAACACCGACGGTGGATTGTCGCTGACAACGTCCGAAAACTCCTTCAAGAGAGGGTAGTACGGGTCCGACGGATCCTTCAAGATGGCCGCGCCATACCGCTTCTGCCTCGAAGAGGCCCTCTCGTCTTCCAGCATCAGGGTCCATGACCGAAGAGGTGTTTAGCTCGACCGAGTCGTGTTCACGGTGGATAAGGACCATCTCCTCAAGCTCGCCCGCCTTCAGCGAGTCGAGAAACTCGACATACGAGAGCTCCTCGAGCTCGAGTAGCTCTGCTACCGTAGGCAGAGGAGCCAGGTCCACGCCTTCTTTGCGTTCTCCCGTGAGAACGTCTAGCACCCTGGGTGCAACCGCCTTGTCCAAGTGGTCCGCATCGCGGCGATCTCCGCCTTGACATAGTCTTGCCGTGGCTGATCCAGCCTTAGCGTCGTTCGTGGGAGCCTCCGCTTGACCATCTTCCTGTGCGCGAGACCCAGCTCCAGCGTCTTTCTCTGCGTGAGCTGGCTCAGCCCGTACGCGTTGCGTAGAGCCCCTACTCGACCACCTTCTTATGCGCGAGACCCAGCTCCAGCGGCTTTTCCTGCGTGGACTGGCTCAGCTCCAGCGCTTTGCGTAGTGGGAGACCCTGCTCGACCACTCTTGGTTGCGCGAGCCTTAGCTCCGGCGCCTTGGACGTCATCTTCCCCAGGGGCTGGAACGACGTTCTTGTTCTCGAGACTACCATGAGTCTCATCATGAGCAACACACCGGACCCCCTTCCATTCTCCCACATCCACCGAAGCTCATGAGCTCTCGAAGAGGTAGGGCACGCGGTCGGCTAAGCCGAAGGCAGTCCAAATACTTCCGAAGTGCCGTTCGCCGCGTGGCACACGATGCTCGTGCACAAACCCGTCTCCGGAAGAGGAGGGGACATGACCCGCCAGGGCTATGTCCACGAGGGCTTGTGACTAGCACCAATGGTGCGACTTTTCCAATCAATCCACGGCTCATGCTTTGCAAGCCAGGGCATGCCGAGGATAAGATCGTACCGATTATCCATGTCCAGGACAATGAACGGTTCGACCGAGTTGAAGTCGTCAAACTTGACGTTTAAAGATAAAAGAACCTTGCGTGTAGACATGATGTATTATGCTTAAAAGCTTCCAAAGCGCTAGCATATAATGCACTGTTCCTGGCCACACTGGCTTTCGTCGCGAAATTGTAGGACGCACCCGAATCGATCAGGATGGTCAACGCTTCATCATACCCTTTAACGCTGGCGGTGACGACCACGAGGTTAGACCGCGCGGCGGCCACGGAAAGACACAAAAGTGTCGACCCTGGGACTTGCTCCTTTGGAGGTGGAGGTGGCGGAATCACCGTCCTCGAAGAGGAGCAGTCTCCCAGCAGGGCGTCCCGCGCCTACTGGGAGTCGCCGTTTTCCGACCCCGTAGACTCGATCATCTTGAAGGACGGAGTGGCCTTGCCACGACCTATCTTCCACGGGTTAGTCGGGCAGTTCCGACGGAAGTGACCAGGTTGGTTACAACCAAAGCAGTGACCACTCGTACGTTGAGTCCATTGAGGACGAGCCGACTCGGCTAACGAGATCTCCATGGGTGGGCCTCCGTGCGGTCCGCGTAGCCCTGCGCCGAGCGCACACAATGGTCTTCCAACATGGCGATGTGTACCGCCTCGTTGAACGTCTTCGGCTGACGTCGGAAGAGTTCAGTGCGAACCTCGCCCGGGCGGACACCGTCCATGAAGACCGTCACCTTGACGTCCTCAGAGGGGAGCGCCAGCCATGGCGGCCTCGAGGTTCTGCAGTTCCATGACGTAGTCTTGGAGCGTGCGCTTCCCTTGTTTGCACCGCAAGAAAACGGCTGATAACGGTAGGCCACATTGGCCAGAAGGAACGTCGTGCGCAGCTCTTGTTCCATGAACTCCCACGAGGTGAAATACCCCGGAGACGAAGTCTTTCGTGCCATCGCCCAAGCGCGAGCCCGACCTCCCAGGTAAGACAGCGCGAAAGCGACCTGAGCCCGTGACTCGTAAATCTGTCCAGCGCTAAGCGCTATCTCGATCTCACGAATCCAGAAGACGAAGGCTGTCGGACTCTTTGCCGTCAAACGTCGGAACCGACATCTTGACGGGCTTCGTAGCTCCTTGTCGCGAGGCGAACGGAGCAGAACTCGAAGGGATCGACTGCGCCGCACTCTGCACCTCAGCTCGCATGGTCGTGCGAGCAGCCTCCTGCGCGGCAGCGCTCACGTGAGCAATCAGCGACGACTCGTACTCGTCGAAGCGTTCCACGCGCGCCCTTTGCTAGGTTGGAGAATCCAGCGAATGCTGCTTCGCCCAGGAGGCTGACCATCTTCTCAAGAGTTGCCCAGTGGGCGTCCGTGAAATGAGGAAAGTCCTGCCGGGACGGCAGCCTGCTCTCTGAGTCTTCCATACTCAAAGAGATCCTGATTGTAGAAAACCGCGCCGGTCGCGGGATTGACTACAAGTGCTACCAGGTGTGACGGGAGTCACACGCACCTTTGCCTTAGAGGAAGCGTTAACGCGTAACCACAACAGACGCCTGGCGTCTCTGTTGTAAGCTGGCCTTCCAGTCGTTTCCTGGTACCGAGTACCAAACGACTTGCGAACTTCCGGGTTTGAGTTAAACTGACTGTATTAATCTCACTTGTAAGGTTCTAACTACTGTTAACTATCTGCATACTAAACTCTGTCTCGACTGGCTGTACTCCAAATGGATGGCTCTCCATCAATCGTCTACCTTAAGTCCGATTCGTATCTAGTGTAAAATACACAATCGTACTTAGCCGGAGCACCGGGTGTCACACCAACTCGTGTGGGGAACGTACTCTCGTACTTAGGCGGGCTTGTGTGGACCACACGGAAGAACATTGGGTCTCCCCTTTCATAAGTTCTTTTGCACGGCAAACGGTGGCGCCCAGCATGGCCCTGTTACACATTGCACGACAGCACACCTTCGCTGTACTCGTTCATGACCATGAAGGTCAGCAACTGGTAGTTGTATCTGTAAATCAAGGGATATTACAGGATTAATCGTGGATAAAGCATGGACATCTAATAAACGCACCGATTCGTCTTGTGGCTTGCAATCCACAAGTAAAAGCTCACTGAAGCGCCCGTAATGCGCCTGATATGTTCTGTCGCCACCGACAGCACTCCAGTTTCACCGCACCCGTTTCTGCGATAGACGAGACGTTCTCCGGGCCCGCAGCCGCGAAAGCGGCAATCTCGCGGGCTGTATCGTCGTTGTCATCCGCTGTAGAAACTGAAGAAGCGTGGTCGCGCTCCATGTTGTCGACGTCTACTTGAATGACGTTCTGGTCATGCTCGAGGAGGTAGTCGTAAATCTTTGACCGCTTCGCCCCCACAGCCAGCATCCCTTCAACGCGTGCGCCCACCAAAGGGTTATCCACATACCAAGAAGAAGGGTAAGTAGCGTAGCTTTGGTCGATACTTTGTGGTTGTGCACAAAGCATCCATTCTTAACCCGCAGCTCTCCCATTGCCAGGTTCCACTGAATCACAAACCGAAATGGACAGCGCGTCAGGCGTATGTTGTCTTGGTCGGCTCCGGAACCACCAAATTTGCGCTTCTTCCAACCGTCCGTACATATGTACACACGCTGATACGTGTCGAAGACTTCCGGGACCAGCTGTGATTCATCTCCTCCTTTCTTCGTCTTAACCAGCCGTTTGTTTCGCTCGGCACGAGACATCGTCTCTCGCACTGGCAGAACTCGCATGGTGGTCGCACAATATGTCGCAAAGTAAGAGAGCCATGCTTCCCAGCTCGTGTGCCACACAGTTGGCGGATCTACTGCAAC